>JAPMOQ010034710.1:32026-47711 GCA_026543055.1 Argiope trifasciata
CACCTGCCATAACCAATGAAAGTAATAGATTCTAAAACCATTTTGTTGATTTTGCTGTTACTGAGTCATAAACGATGGAAGCAACGGTTTGTTTACAAATATTGTGCGTTGTCTTAAATACGGTGGTAAAAAACAATGAGGTCGCACACGTGCCATAACCAATGATAGTAGTAGATTCTAAAACCATTTTGTTGATTTTGCTATTACTGAGTCATAAGCGATGGAAACAACGGTTTGTTTACATACCCTCATAATTAATGGCAATCCTGCAAATATTTTAAAATATGGTATTGTAATTATTCAATATATAAATAAAATGATTTTAACAAAAGAAAGACTGTATATTGTGAAATAGTGGAATCATCCATGATTACAAAACACAATCTATGCTTAAAAAAATATTCTAAGTTTGTCACATTTCGAAATCGAATACCTCACGTTCTCTCTACTAACACAGGGTTACCCAGGATTTATCTTTATTCTAATAAAAGATTGCCTTGATAGATATTGGAATAGCTCGGATTCTTCCCAACAGAATATTAATACAGAATTAAGCGGAATTGTATCTGTAATACCAATATTGAACGCATAGATACGTAATTACGTTTGATTTTTTACATCCAAACTCTATTTTTTCAACTTGGTTTTGGTTGATTACTATTAGTTGACAACACTAAGGAAAAATATAGTTGCAATATTTTCTAGGATATCCTATTTACTACTTTCTATCACTGAATATTTTGCACATAGATCACTCCTACTGAGGGTGCCTTAAATATGAGGATGAAAAGCTTCCGGTATGGCAATTCTTTCTCGTATCCTGGTGGATGTAGAAATGGTGACGGTTCGGATGCCTCCTATCGATGACGAGGCATATTTCACACGGAAAAGATTTCACCATGCCGTCAATGGTTCTCAGAATTCACTATAGTTCTTAAGTTGAATTCATTTAAATATAAAATAGATTCAATCTCATGATTAATTTTTTTCATTAAAAATATTATTGTGATAGATGTCTACTTTAATATACCCTTGACTTTCTCGCTAACATAGAAAAACAGGCAAATAAGTTGAAAAAATTGTCTGACAATCTTATAAATAATATTTTTTACCTTGTGTTTCTATTTTTAACTTTGGCTTTGCATCCTTCTCGGTATTGATTTAACTTTGCATCCTTCTCGGTATGAAAAGGAGCAGTTTCAGAAGAGAATTTCAGAAGAAATTGTAAACAATCGTCTGAAAGTAAAACTGCTTATATACTTTTTTTATTGACAATTACCCTTAAAAAGAGAAATTGTTACATTTAGAATAATTAGCTGAAAATCTTCACAGCATGGTGAAAATATAATAATTACAAAAATCCATGTAGCTTAGTTTTTAAATTTTAAAAATTAAAGGGTCAGGTACTAAGTATAATATAAAAAAAATATTCTGTGTAATAAGAATATGCTACCTCAAATGAAGGAATAACAAGTCTACAAATGTTGCATAAAACCAAACAGATGATGTTGACGTTATATCTAAAATTAAGATTCCTGTTTCTAAGAGATTGAAGTGTTTATTCGGGAAGTATTTTATTAAAAAAATTATCTTTATTCTGTGTAATAACTTTGATATTCTGTCAGCGTAAAATAATAATTGTATAAAAGGTGGAAAGATACAATCTCCTTCTTTTTTTCTTCCGCACTAGCATACGAGTAATTTAACATTCTCTCAGATATCTATTATCTTATTTGAAACGCTTCAAACATTTTTTTTAATACTTCATTTTGTGTATTTCTGAATTTCTGTTCTTTTATTTCATTTATATATGACTTGATTAAGACATTAATGAATTCATGAGATTGGGATTTAAAATGTACAAATAAAAATCCGATTTCAAAACTGTAACGCATCGCTTTTGATATCAACTGTAAATATCGCAATTTCTACAGAGAAAGTAAATTATATACTATTCTGAAACTCAAATATCCAAAAGAAATGATGGATGCTAAATTATTTAAAAGCTGAATCCTCGGTGACTTTTCCCCTATCTTTTAAAATTCTGTCTCATCTTCTGAGTTCATTCATTTAATTTGAAACATACATAATTTAACAATTTTTCCTTTGTGCGCAGAGAACTGGTTATCTGTCTTTTTTACTAGAAAAGATATATCTGAGTTGTAATTGCAAGTGAAAAACAAAATTAGATCCGGGTTATTCATTATTATTTCTTCGTCCTTCCGTAAAGAGCAAAACTTTCACGTGTTTTACAAGGGAAAGTTAGAAAGATGAAAATAACAAAAAAAAAATTAAACAACAAAACTGATTTTTATCAGCACGCAAATAAGCGTGTAATTAATTATCAAAAATACGAATGCACACACGTAATTTTTCAACGCAGTTCATCATAAAGAAAAATTAAATCTTGGGGGCAAAAGAAGAAATTCTTTTTATATGTTAATTTAGAAGAATACCAATGCGGAATAAATTTATTCATTACTTTGGAATACTCGTGTTCTTGTTTTACTCCCAGGATAATTATTTTATCCAAACGTAAACAAAGAAAAATTTTCTTAATAGTTATGGACCTGAATATTTATTTCTTGTTTACCTTTTCTCCATTTTACAGAAAAATTCTTCCATTTAAATTATTAATGTGAGCTGTTTCGATGTTTTTATGCTTTTACTGAAGTGACCGACGAATCCGAAATCTTTTAATTTATTCAGAGTAACGGTGAGTTTTGAAATATTACTTTATTTTCAAAGTAATATGAATATTTTATAGCTGCATGTAAAAATTGATAAACATCTAGACCCGAAACCTAGGATACTCTAGTGGAATGTTCTTTTTTTTTATTCTTTTGGTACGCTGAAGTCAATTTAAAATTAAACATCTAAAATTCAGCAGATTTCTTAAGCAAATTGAGAATAGATCAAATAATAATGAAAATGTATTTTTATTACTCTATTTAGGAGTATATCCCTTGAGAATCAACCATACTATTGTTTATTTATGCATTAAAGCAAAATTTTATTTCATATTTACTTTAATAAGTATTTTTAATTAAAATTGTTTTAAAATGTATTTTAACTTAAGAACAGACAAGATACTAAAGATAAATAAAATGTATGGATTTACACTTTTTTGATACAATGAACCTAAGAAAAGATTTCGAAACTCAAAATTAATCAGTAGTAAGAGTCCAGGGAATACAAAATTAATTAATATTCAGCCGAATAAAAATTGTAATAAAGAAAACGAAATAGAATTCGACATATTTGAAATATATTTTAAATTAAAATCCTTCTTATCTCTGTCTGAAATTGCGCTGATAAATTTTTCTTTTAAATTACTGGATAAATAATTTTTATTGGAGTATTTTAAAATGTTTCATAACTACCAGAGATAAATCTCATTAAGTATGCAAACATGATCGAGTTCCTTATTAATTAAAATCTAACTGTATTTAAAGTTTGAAATAAAACTTACCTTATATTTCCGTATATTTAATAAAATTTGTACTAATCAAAATTATTTTGTTTGCATTTGCATAATTTATTATTTATTAGTTACAAAGTAGTAACTGCATGAACGCAATAATACTTCTGTCCTTTTACTTTTCGTTCTTTTACGTAACAAAGAATGTATATATCACCCAACAAATCTAATACTATAATACGAGGAATGGTTGCCAAGTCGAAAATCGCCCCAGAATTAATAAACTCCGGTAAACTTGGGGGTCTGGGGTTTTTGGCCACGAGGAATCGATTGGCGCCGGTTTTGAAGCGCTACGGTCGAGCAGTTCGGAGTTACAGATAGGATATTTTCAAACTTTATTAGTTCGCCATAATGGCTACTTAAATTTTCAAGCGGTAACGTGCTGCCATCTATAGCAAATATGGCGAACTAATAAAGTTTTATGTTTATGCTGTTATAGGTTTATATGTTTCTTATGTATGTATATATGTTTGGTTTTTCTAAATAAATTTGTCAAAAATATTGAACTTCAACACACTTCAATCTTTACCTTTACTTTACCTTTGTATAGAATAGTTCCCTTTCCAAACTCTAACTTTGTTTAGAATAGTTTACAATGGTGCACTTTAACCAGTTATCTTTTCACCAATGGTTTCACAAATTTTCTTATGGCATGTATTGTTTTGATAAATCACTATTGAAAATTTAAATCTTCGAGTTAGCTTCGATACCTGTTTTCTCCGAGCGGAGCTCGGTCACCCGCTGGTTATTATTAATTTCAACATCATTTGTAAAGAAGAGGCATTTTTTAATTAGGCATTTTTTAAAACGAGGCATTTTTTAAATATAACTATTTTACATAATAAATGCAATAAGAAAACACATAAACAAATATATTTGCTTAATTGACATAAATTAAATTCATTGGTTTTTTTTAAAACTAAACCACTTTACCGAACTAATAGAAAACTAAAAACAATTCAGCGTGCCAAGCTTGTTCTCTTTTCGATTTTCATTTATCAATTCTTAATAGTAGCAAAGCAGATAATCGTATCCGGTATGCAATTTTTAATTAATAAAAAATAAAATATTTAATGTTACAAAGCCTTTAGGAAGAAAAAAAAAAACCCGAAAAAAATTATAATTACTTAAAAGTAATAATTAAAAAGTAATAAATAATAATAAGTAAATAATAAGCTATTAAAAAGTGAATTTTAAAAAAATGAGACTATATTTGAATAAAGTTTTAAAAAAATAAGAATTGTATTTTCTATATTTTGCGTTAAATTACTTAAACAATTATTATTATTTTTTTAAAAATATCATTTGGAATCTAAACATATTTTGAAAATTGGAAGATATCTAAACTTTCTGGGTGAAAAATATTTTTAAATTGAAAAAATTCTAATTTAGAACGTCATCAAATAATATTCGGCCAAAATTATGCCAATATCTTATATACACATATTTATAAATTATGTGTATATCTTATATACACATATTTATAAATTGTGTGTATATCTTATATACACATATTTCCTGAACTAAGAAATAAGTTATAAGAAGTAAGTTGGATTTTTATACAATTTTTAAATACTGGAATTCTACTGATAAATAAGTAAGAAATTTCATTTTTTTCTCATCATGAAAAACTTAAATATGAAATAATAAATTAAAATATGATGCTATAAAAATACAATTAAATAAAAATAGAAAATAAATAAAAATATAAAATGAAATATTTTTAAATGAACAAATTGCTTGTTGTGTAGAAATTATAGACGTATTATTATATCAGATTTGAATGAAAAAATATTCATTTTTTTTTCAATGTATGAGATTTTTTGTAAGATATTTATCAAAATTAAAACATTAAAATAATCAATATTAAAAAAATTTTAAGTGGCTTTTAAGGATTTAAAATGTCATTAAAATCTAAACGATACAAATAAATAATGTAATTTTAAAAAAAGGATTATGTGAACAGAATTAAAATATTTTATAAAGGAAAATTGTTTAAAAATTCAAAAATATTGAATATTTTTGACCAAAGGGGACTTTTCGATGTTGTATTACTTTAAATAAAAGTACTTTATTCATTCTAAATAAAAGCATTTTATTTCTCGTAAGATTATATTTAATAGAATTAAATATAATTGTCTTTCAAAGTAAAGAAGGTTAAAACCCTGCAATATGCAAAGATTTTTTTTAAAAAAGAATATAATTTCCAAAAAAAAAAATTAATGTCAGAATAAAATTCAAACATTTTTGGAAAGGAAATTATCAAACATTAAGAAATATTCAAAAATATTCAATAAATAGAACATTGAATATTTTCGACCCAAATCAACATTTTAGTTTAATCCTGAGCTTAAATAACATGACTTTACTTATTCTATTTTGATAAAATCCTTTTATTACCCTTTTAAAGTAAGATTATATTTACCAAAAATTAAATGTTTTTTAAAATATCGTTCAAAGATATAAAATAGGATTAAAACCTACTATATACAAATATTAAAAAAAGGAATGTATTTTCCTAAAGAATGCATGTGAAAAAAGAATTAAAATATTTTTATAAAAGATATTGTACAAAATGAAGAAACATTCAAAAATATTAAATAAAAAAGTTGAATATTTTCGGTTCAAATTGACACTTTTTTTGACACTTCAATTTTGTCCCTACTTTAAATAAACACATTTAATCATTCTATCTTAACAAAAACATTGTATATCTCGCAAGATTACATTTGCCAAAATTAAATATTTTTAGGCGTGTCACCTAAAGATGTAAAATATAATTAAAGTTATTCATATATATTTGTACAAAAGGAATGTATTTTTAAAAAAAATGAATGTGAAGACAAATTTTAAATACTTTTTTTAAAGGAAATTGTTGAAAAATTAAGGATATTCAATAAAAAATATTCGATAACTGAGACCTTGACTTTACAATTTAATCCCTATCTTATATAAGAAATGCACAAACACAATAAAAAACATTACTTTAACCCAAGATGTGGTGCGAGTTAATTTGCTCTAGTATTGACAAAATTAATCTAAACTCCACCTTGCATCGGACCAGGCCAATTGCATGATGGTAAAATAACCAGCATTATATGGAACAGGTTTAAAGAAAATAACCATAGACCTTCTTATCCATAACACAACTTCTTTTTATTTTTTGGAATTCGGAATTCTAAATATAACGGATGATGATGCCAACATTTTAAAATAAACAATAACAAAAAATGGTGTTGCCACCTCTTTTTAAAATATTAATTTAACAAATAATATTTACAATAATAATAAAATACAATACTATTTAACAAACTGAATATACATAAAATAATCAAAACTTTAAAAATGACCAAAATTTGGTGTTGCCACCACTTTTTAAAATATAAATTTACAACAATGAATAAAAATAATAAGTAAAAGAAAAAAAATCGTTTGGCCGTGGAGAGTCGCCATAAAGATGCTTCTCATGAATTTGCTTTAAGACTGCTTTAAAGAATCAACATGGTGAAATGTTGAATACTGCCAACTGATTTTTAAATAACACATTTAAAGCCTTTTTTCAATAAAGTTCATACAATATAGGGAATTGAAATAACTTCAAAAAGGTTATTGAATATTGCTTCGTATTGAGAGCTATCTGTCTGTAAGAAGAGCTTCCCAAATTCCCAAATGCTGTGTTAGCAAAGTCAGGTTTTTAATCTATTCGACTCTTTCTTCAAATTCATGAATATTTCCCCCTACTTTCAGAACTACTTTCGAATGCACGATGCCCACGTTTCGAATTAGAAATGCAATGTTTGAACGAGAGGGGGAAAAAAATGATTCTCACTTAACTTTCCAAACGTGTAATTTGAAAAAGAAAATGTACGCTTGTTTCATTTTGGTAGAGAGAAATAGCGCCTGTTTTTAAAGTTATAACATTCCTAAGTATACATGTGTAGACCTCTTGAAAAAAATTCCTTAAAAATAAATAAATAAACAAACAAACAAATACGAAAAAGAGAAAAAAAAATACGCTTTTCTTTGATTAAAAATTTTCAACTTTTAGACGAAGAAAAGCATTTTATTTTTTTAACTTTTTTTCTCGATGTCTCTCTCTCACCTTAAACTCAATTTGTGTTCAAGAGAAAGTATTTCTTCTATTTCTTCCCTTTTATTTATCTCTTCTAGCTTTTCTGTGTTATTTTTTACGCTAAGACTTCACATTATTTTTCTCAACTGACGATTTAAAAAAAGAGTTCACATAAAGAAATTATGGTGAAGGAGGTCAAATATATTGCAAAATACAAGATTTGAATTTTGTATTCATCCAATTCTTATTATAAAGTGAAATATTTATATTTCATAATATAGGAAACAGCTTATAAAGTTGAAAAAAATATTCATACTGAAATCAATTGTACTGTCATGAAAAAGTAAATATTCTTTTTAATACGAGGTTTATTAAGGGATCGTTTTGAAAAAACTTTTCATTAATTTTCTTCCAGAAAATTATTTAAATATTTTATGAGAATATTTTAATTTTTCATTTACATTTACAAGACATATTATCGCAAACATTATCTTTTTTTAAAATTTGGAATATAGTGTAACTATTTTTAAAGAAGGGGTATTTTGACGATTCGAAAAAATATTGTTGAGAATGCATATATTTATATTTAAGTACTAGCTGGTACCGGACGCGTTGCTGTCGCCGAAAAATATATCAAATGCATTCATTCCATAATTTCCAATGTTTTATCGAAATATCATGAACGGCCCGACTGTATATAAAATACGAGCAAACGAATACTCATTTTTGTGTATTAGATATGTGTATTATTTTAGAATTGTAAAACTTGCTGTTCTTTCAGAATGGGAATGAACTTATAATTCATTTAATATACGTTAAGAATTCACAAAATTAATTTTAGAAAATGTGATTAAAATATTTTTTTTTAATTAGTTAAACATAGAAAATATATTTATGCTAATAAAATCTTTAATGAAATGTAAAAGATAATTTTTGAAAATTTAGATGATACAAAATTATTTTTGTTAGTTACCGCAAAGAATGCTAAAATTTAATTAAAATATAAAACTTCAGTAGTGGTCGCCACAAAACTCTCTCGCATAATCTGTAATAAAGTTGTAACCTCTGAGATTTACTTGCATAGCATTTGCGTACAATAGGTACAAAATATTAACCTTTAACTTAGATTTCCCAGTTCTACAGAATCTATTGTCTCTTCGACGATTTATTTGTAGATTAATTCTTGGTGAATAGATGCTGTTGAGAGTCGAATTTAAAAAAAAATGAGGTATTTGTACTATTCCTATAACCATCCCGTAGGGATAAACAATGAGCTGACCAAGTTCCATCGCAATCGCATGACCGGTTCAGGGAGGCAAAAATACATTCATATTTATTTATATAGATCGAAGGATGTGTTTATTTACACTTTTATTAGGGTGCCTCATAGGTTTATTTCCTTTTTTTAATATGAAATGAATACACAATATTTACTCTTTAATACATTTTTTTATAAGAACACTTTTGTCCTATTACCTACTTCCATCTATGATGACGCCTCAGGCGTTCTTTTCAAAATATTTGTGTTTTGGACAAGAAATAATGCTCGAGATTTGCTTTTATTTAGTTTAGGGATTTAAAGCTCTTTTTGTGAAGAAGAATTGTTAAGGTCAGAAGTATAATTGGATAGAGCAAGACCTGGAGAGTGTGCAGGATGCGGTAAAGCATTCCAATCAAACTGCAAGCTCTTTCCTCTTGCGACTAGCGCAATATGTGGTTTCGCGCTGTCATGATGAAAACAACGCCTCGTCTATTTATTAATTCTGTTTTTTTGGATATGGCAATTTTCAATTTATCCAATTGATGGTAGCAGTTCGTAGAAAGTTGTTACCTCTGAGAATGACTTGCATGACATTTGCATATTATAGCCAAAAAAATATTAACCGTTAACTTAGATTTAGCATTTCTACAGAATCTATGTCTCCTCTGCGAGTTATTTGGATATTAATCCTTAGTAAATATATGCGATTGAGATTCGAAATGTTATTTTTATTATTTTAGATATTTTTACTATCCTTATAAGCATCCCGTAAGTATTAACAATAAGCTGACCAAGTTTCATCGCAATCGGATGAATGGTTTAGGAAGGCATAAGTGACATACAAACATTCCTTTTTATTTATTAAGAAAATGTAACGGTTTTACAGGGGCGTACATAGATATCTATATCAATATAGAAATAAATATGCGTTAATATTTATGTGTATATAAATATTGTGTATATAAGAAGTTATATGTGTATATAAGAAGTTATATGTGTATATAAGAAGTATATACACAAAATGTGTATATAAGAAGCAAAATGACGAAGCTGAAAATCAGTCAGATAGAAGCTATTATAGGTTGTTACCAAGAAAACATTTAAGTCAATGTTTTGGTAAAAGATGATGGTGGAAAAATACATGTTCTTGAAGTCCTAGATTAGAAAATAAGCAATGTTTATTTAGTAGACACACAGGAACTGCCTTTGCATCACACCAAAAATCAATAAATATGTTGAAAATATTAAAGTGTTTTCGACTTTAACTTCATAATAGATTGGTGAATTTATATTTTTCTAATTAAATACTGAAAGGGGTCAAATAGATATATGTCAACTCCTGATAAACCTAGGGTTAATAACAAATGAATTAAAAGCAACATTCAGTATAAATATGAATATGTATTAAATGTTTTTCCAGTTTCTGCAATATAAATTTAAATATACTAATTGATAGTTATCGATTAATATTATATATTACAAAAGCAAGAAGCATGTAGTGTATAATACATAATTATCAGAAAAATTGGTACACACACACTCACGTGCATACGCGTGCACGCACGCACACGCAGACACACACACATATATATGTATATGTAATTTAATTAATTTCCTAATTTAGCGATATTAACTTCATTTTAATGATCTTTTTATTTCCTGATTTAATTCCACCTTCTTTAATTAAATTAATACTACACAAGTTCTCAATATACTACAAAAGCTCGATTTTTCCAAATTTTTTTTAATTTTAAATTTATGATATTATTACAATATTTTTGCATTTAATAATAAAAAAGCTATTATTGGGTTTAAAGAAAACACTAAATATACTGAAGGATATTATAACCTCCGTTGAAATCTGATGACATTTCGTAAAATCATTTGGATTACGTCAGATGCTGACTTTCAAAAACTTCAGTTTGAATTCGAACGCTGATTTCAAGACTCCAGTGTCCATTTAAACAGAATTGAATATTTTTACTATACCTTTCAACGTAATTTGAGAAACAGTGAGTTCAGATTTGCAGCTTCAATTAATTGTGTTGCAATCTAACAATCATCTCAAGCAGTTAAGAGTTTTACAAATCATTAGCGAAAGTATGTTTTCCAAAATTAATAACTCACTCCCAGAAAATCAGAGCTATGCTGGCTTCATGTATATGTGAGCAAATGTTTTCAACTATGAACCTTAGAACGAATTATTTCAGAAGTAGTCTGAAGGATTAACAATTAGCCTCGTTCTTTAGAATCAGTGCATCTGACTTCGAACCTCAATATAAGGAACTTTTAAAAATGAAATCACAATTTCATTCATCTCATTAACATATTTAAATTGTTATATTAGTATATTGTTTTTAAAATTTTTGAAAAATTTGTCTTTTTGAAACATTTTTTTCTTGATTTTTGTCAGAGAAGGAAAAAATTTGCCCATCCCTGGGCTACTCACTACCTTGAGAAAAAAATAAAAACTGCATTTGTTGCATTTAATAATACTAAAAATTATTATTAGGATCAAGTGAAAAACGTTATTGAAATATACTGCAAGGCATTATCATAAGAAATGCACCAGTTGTTTAAATCATATTATAGCTTTGAATTCAAGTAAATCTCCGAAGTCTACATATTCTTGACTTTCAGTAAATGTGCATAATTTCATTCTTACATTTCAGTTTGCATATATTCCAATATTGTAAGTAGCGAATTCAGTGGTATAAACCAAATAGTTGAATGTTATAAAAAACATTGATCAATTGTGTCAATATTAATCCCGTTATTGAAATCTCAGTTCATTGGATTTAATCCCTGTCCACTCACTTATGTATTATCCTTTAGTTTTTATCTCAATTCTTTTGATCTTTTTTTCCCAAAAAGCTTCCAATCTAATAATTGGTGTCGTCAAATAATCGCTTTACTGTGAAAGCATCGCCATCGCTTCGTTATTGGTCGAGACACAGATCCCCTGATGCGTGAACCCTTGGCGACACTTGGCGATTCAATCAGGTAATTGCAGACGCCTTCTATTAATCAATCTCTTTACTGAAACAATTTTAGAACAATAAATCTCGATGGGAAGTAACAGGAGATGTGTGCTTTCCTCCCTCGGCCTTGTCTTTTTGATTTTTACTTTTGAGGACCGGTCGAATCAAATATCAATAAAAAAGAAGCACAAAAAAGCGAATCTTGTTGACGATCTGAACGAGGGTAACTGCTGGCTTTAGGGTGAAAGTCCCTTTTGCCCCACCCCAATCCCTGTCCTTCCCACTGCTGTTATTGTGACTGCTTTTGTTTTTCGGCGTCTTTCTTCTCCCCCTCTCTTTCTAATACTCGGATGTTCTTTCGCTTTGTTTGATCTGTAGAAATTTCGTTAGAAACATGAGATGGTCCAGCAATTTTTTTTCTTCTTCTTTTGTTCATTTTAGTGCTGCCTTCTTCTCAGAGTGCTTCTTGATCACAGCGAGATTGGGGACAAAACGTAGTTTCGCACACACAAAAAATAAAAAAAACATTTTGTTTACTGATCTCGTATTTGTCAGAAAAAAAGGTAGAAATGTTTCGTTTGTATGTTTTCTTTGTAGTGAAATTTATGAAAGGAATTGAATTTCAACTCTACTGATAGAAAATAGGTTATTTTATTCGGAAGAAAGGTTGAAAAGTATTAACACAAAGGTATCTTTCTATAATGGTGGGGACTAAATTTCAGAACTTTAGCAAAGAGAACAGAAAATTCCAAGATCTCTTAAGTTCATTATCTGTTCCTTTAAAAAATTATTGATTCATTTGAAAACCAAGGATTAAATATAAATATTTTATCTAAAAATAAGCATTCTCTATTTTTTCTGCAGCCGTAAGAGAGGGCGTTTTGCAATAAGAGGCAAAGCTTAGAGATCATTTTAAAATTCGATATAAAACGGATACGCTATTTATTATTCTTCAGTTTTCCTTCTGATTTATGGCAGTAACGGATTTCTTTCTTTACTTTCTTTCTTTCTTTTTTTCTTTTTTCTTTTTTTTGAATTTCATCCCTAATTTCAAGTACCATCTTGTCCAGAAAGATTTTTAAACAGTCAAGAAATTCACTGCGCTGCTTAAGAAAGCATGATCGAACATTATTTATGCCCTATAATTGTATGCAAAATCAACCTTTTAATGCAAATGTAGTGGTATCTTAATAAGCCAGTAACAGCCACTAAGCATTGGTAATTAATTTTATCTAGCGGATATGTTACGTGGCTGCAAATCATAAGATCGCGAGTTCGATACTTGAAGGAATTCAGTCTCCAACTTGGCGCGACTTCAAAATACAACTCGTCACATTGGTAACCTCGAACAATGATCACGCTCTTCGCTCGTCATAATGTTTGGCCTAACCAAAAGTCGTAAGACTTAATGACACAGCAGTAAAAGTCATCAGACTCACTTGATGCAATTCACTCACGCTGGCCATAACGCTTGGCCCTACCGAAACACTCTTCGCTCGCCATAACGTTTGGCTCTACTGAAACACTCAGCTCCCAAGTCATAACACTTGACTCTATGAAATCGTTCATCTCTTTGTGGCTCACTGCTGAGGAAGTATTGTATTTAAATTTTAACAAGCCAATAATAGCCACTAAGCATTGGGGATCACTTTTGTCTAGTGGATATGTTACGTGGCTGCAAATCATAAGGTCGTGAGTTCGATCCTCGGCGGAATTCAATCTTCACTTTGGCATGACTTCACAATACAACTTGCCACATCAATACCTCAGTTATTTAATTATTTGTAGTGGCATGGCGCAAATTTGTTTGTGTTTTGGGGGAACTTTTCTCGTTTGATATCATTCATGCAAAGCAGCGATTTAAGAATTTGTCGCAAATGATACTTTTTTATCTCTTATATAATTGTATATATTCTCTGTCGCTGTTCCCCACTTTGCAGTAAAACTCATTGTGTCATTCCCGCGCAGCAGAAATCTCGTAATTTATTGTAGTTGATGGACTTTTTTTGTGTGCAGTATGTTTAGAATGTGTTGTAACTGAATATACTCAGTATGTTCAGTTGTGCTCAGTATGGACTTATCTTGTTTTCAATTTAATATGTGTATTCTTTCCCCAACATGCTGTGAAGCATTTTGTTATAAAACTTCATGAGTATACCATTAATATGAGGTAGCATTCTCAAATTTTGTCATAACCGTCAGCTTTTTCTTATGCTCAGTGTCTTCATTATCTGTATCCATTCTCTAACATGCTGCACCACTTCGCGAATACTTGTGGTAGCATTAGATTTTCACTATGCTCGAAGAAACAACCGATATATTTAATCCGCAGAGAAAACGAATCCTTGCACGTATGTCATATTTATTCGTCATTTACTGTTGTCTTACGATAATGATTATCAGACAAGCTAAATTTGCCATGGTAACCGGAACGTTACATAGTACAGATAAATGTTTGAAATAGAGTCTCAAATTTTCATCAAGATAGCTTTTCATCAAAACGATTTACTACATAGTGCAACTACCATTTCCATTGACCTTTAGTATTTATGTTTCAAATAGAACATTATTTTTTGATGGTCAAATGGTTTAAAAAAATTTGTACTAAGAAATTGTACGAAAATTGCTGCTTTAAAAATTTTGTACTAATTTCTTCACTGTGTAATTCAGGCAAATAAAAAATCTCGCAATTTGCTGCAATTTCTGGACTTTTCCTGGGCTTATATGTGTATTCTTTCCACAACACGCTGTGAAACACTTTACAATAAAACTTCATCAATGTGCCATTAATATGAAATAGCTTTCACAAATTAATTTGAAGTAGCGTCATCACAGCTGTTGGCTTTTTCTTTTGTTCAGCATGCATTCGTTTTCTCTAACATGCTACATCACTTCGCGAATACTTGTGATAACATTAAGTTTTCACCAGGCTCCAAGAAATTTCAGTGCAGTTATATCTTCTCACTTCTATCTCTTCCTCAGCGAAACGAATCATTGCTCATATTTCATATTTAGTCGTCAATTACTGTTGTCAAGCCATGCTTAGGGCATTGATTATAAAACAAGCTTAAATTGTCATGTGAAAACTGATGTCTCACATATTGCAGACAAATGTTTGAAACAGAGTCCCAAATTTTCATCAAGGTGGCATATCATTAAAACGTTTTATTGCAAAGTGAAACTACCATTTTGATTGAACTTCGCATTTTTATTTTAAATAAAATAATATAATTCCATGGTCAAATTGTTTTTAAAATGTTGTACCAAGAAAAAAAACTGTAATATTTTAATAACAGCTACAATTACAGATGGTATGCAGCAAATATACATTACCATGCTGAGAAAAGTCGATGAAACATATCAAGTTTGAAAAATAAGCAAACTTTTATTTCTGATTTTACTTCGAATAAAATAATGAAAAAGAATAACGATAAAAGAAAAAAAAACTAAGAACGATTTCGAGAGCTAATTTAAAACACCAAACATCGTACATTTACACGAGTATGAAAAGCGAGTTGCCTGAATTGTACAGATTAAGATTAGCTTGTTTTTTTATAAAAGAAGTACAAAACCACATTCTCAATTCTACTCTGAGGGGAAAAAAACCCTAATGTTTTAATTAAAGTTACTCATACTGCCGCAATTTAAAGCTTTCAAGTGATTTCTGAAATGGGTTTGAGGGCTTATTGTTGCCGTTTCTTGATTTATGCATTTGTATTTTTTGAATATTTTTTCCCCTTCCTTATTGTTTTGTTAAAGAATTGTTTGCGTCTCTTAATTACATAGTCTAGAATTAATGAATTCACATAAACAAAAGAAGTTTTGCTTTGGACTTAGCAGAGATCTTATAATTAGTACTTATTTAAAACTTTCATTTAGGTTTTTTTTTT
>JAPMOQ010034711.1:0-11259 GCA_026543055.1 Argiope trifasciata
ATATTTTTCAAATAATCGAGATAGAATTTTTTTAATGATTAAAATATCTTGTGTAATGAATATAAAGGATCAGGAATTCTCTATTTAAATTTAGATATTTAAGCTAATCAAAGTATTTATGTCCAGTTTGGTTAAGTGATTAATAGTAAACCATGGTTGTTATTAATAATAACCTATTAATTATATTGACCATCGCATAGAGGCAAAATATATCTCTTAATGGTTAAAAAAATAACCTTGAGTTATAGCTAATCTTCCTGAAAAAAATCCATGGCCATAATATACGATAAACTTCTAGATAAAACAACTAATCTGCTCCAGCAAAGTGACTTGGTGATTCGAGATTATTCTTAACGAAATGATGACTGCCCAGACTCTGTCAGCAAGCTATTGATATTGCTATCAATATTTATTCAGGATTTCATATCAAATACTGATTGAAATATAGACCCAGTCATTTTGTAAATATATTATGAACACTAATGACTTTTGCACTTTTTCATTACATCTTATCTAGAATTTTATATAAGCCTGTTTATGGTAAAAATGTGAATATTCAGACTGAGACAGAAGATTCACCTTCCATTTCGATTCCATTTTCCACCAATAACAGCACAATAGTTATTGAATTATCTCTATCATTTTAAGAATATTCAATTCATCAGTTTCATATGATAGAAATTAAATATTGAGAAAGTCATTTTCTGCCGCATATTACTTTGATGGGTATTAAAAACATTTAAAATTATCTTTACTGAATAATAAAATTCATTTTCTTGAGAGCACCTTCATCTCTGCAACAGTTATAGATTTAATATTTAGAAAAATAGTGTTTTAAAACTGTGTTTTTACTCATCATTAAGTATCTATTCCCATGATATTTATATACCTGACAGATTATTTATGTTCAAAATAAATAAAATCCTGTTCTGAATTGCAATGTTCCAGCTGTGCAATCAGTTAAACGCCACTATCTGACAACAATATAGTAAAATAGTAGTGCTCCGTTATTCTTATATAGCGCATTATAACACTAGTCATATGAAAGATACAGACAGATATAATATAATATAATTTACATCAGGGTTATTTCATCCACAAGCCGTATCTTACTGCAAAATAAATAAAAGATCAAATATCAAAAAATAAGTAGTAAAACTGTTTTGGGCTATTTCCGTTATTTTTCGAATCCACCTGAAAATACCATCTTTTGTGAGATATTTTAATGTTACCCCAGTGAAAAATACTTCTATATTTTTTAAGCAAAATATAATTTATTTTTAAACTTTTTTCCATTCATAAAAAGTTTAAAATGTGAAATAAATTATTAAACATTCATAAATCTAATTCCGAAGTTCCTTCTATGTATCTTCGGGATAAACACATAATTAGTAGTTTTGAATGAACAAACACTGGCTTTCAAAACTTTCTTTCTTTCGCCACAGAATATCCCCGAATCTCTAGAATCCCCTGTCGGTTGAAAGGATATACGTGGGAATATTTATTAAGAAAAAAAATGTTTACGTATATGGCACTTAGGAAAAGTAACTATATACAGTATTATGATGATGAAGGAAGTGTTCGGGGAGAAGAATGAGTAGATGAAATCTATTGAGGTTAATATATTCTGGAAAAGAGCTTGGTTCAGATATGAGATGAAAATTTATACATTGCTTTGGTCTAGGGCAGAAGTCGCCAATCTGCGGCTAGCGAGCCACACGTGGCTCTTTTGATGTCGTTGTGACTCTCCAGTTTCATATAAAGTTTAATAATTTATTATTAATTACCCTTTAAAAAAATAGGAAAATGTATTTTTAAGTACCTAATATCACAACAGCTTCAATTAACATAATCGTTAATTACAAATCGTTACGCTTAACATGACCGTAATTGCTAAGTCCTTAGAAATAATACTCCGTGACCATGTTTGTCTTTCAGCCTATTGCATTTCATTTCCGTCTCACTCAAATAGTACTCTCGAGTTCATAGTAAATTCTCTCAACACAAATACAATTCATATCAACATTGAGCCATTTGAAATGGATGCTGAACCATTTCAACTGCAATTATTAGAATTAAAAGCCAAAGACTTATGGAGTAGCAAGTTCACAGAAGAGCAAGTTGGAAGAATTGGATATTCAGAAATGTATGCACATCGCGCAGTGCAAGTGGACATCTCTAAAAGAAATTCTGGAAGTCCTCATTTTCGATACAGAGTAGTCTTCCAGGATGCTTCAGTGAGATGAAGAAGGCTTATGAAGTTCTGACGATCTTCTGGTCGACACATTCATGTGAGTAAGCGTTCATTTTCATGAATATATTAAAAAGTAAATTTAGAAGTCAACTAACAAATAAAACTCTAGAGTCATGCTTGAACCTTAAAACAGCAAGATATGAGCCAGATTTAATCAAACTTTTAAAAGGCATGCAAAGCCAATGTTCCCATTGATACAACTATCTATATTTGGCTTTTATGGGAATAAAGATTATTCCGTATTTAAAGCCGTTTATTTCAAATCAAATATATATAAGCAAATACTATAATATTGAAACAAAAAATTTTCGTGGCTCTTTAAATCAGCTTCATCAAATAGCTTTGATTTTTTCAAAAACCTCCCAGCAATCTGAGGTCAAAAATTTATAAAGCTGTTATTTAAATATTTTGTACGGTAATAATTAAGAATTTCCTTTTTAAATTATTCACTTATTTCAGAATAATTAATATGAATAATTAGTATTAAAACGGTGGTTTTCTTGTCGTTTGCAATCTAGCAGCATATGACTGAAAGTGTATAAATTTTCTAAACTTTTTGTGAAGAGATCTTTTTCGAATTATACGTGACAAAACAAATAATTATGCATCGGGATATTTATTTATGAGTTTTAATTGATAGTTAATATTATGTACAATTACTCTGTTGACCTATGCATTAGCTTCAAGCAAAAGTACATTATATATATATATATATATATATATATATATATATATATATATATATATTGTGTGTGTGTGTGTGTGTGGCTATAGCTGCCAAAGACGGTTTAGAGCCCAGTATAAGAGAAAAATGTACAGGAATTTAATATAAATGGAAGATGAAATTTAAAGAATTAGATTCAAGAAAACTATTTATTTTCACTTCTATACAAGCCAGGAGTTCAGGACAAATTTTAACAGAAAGTAATTTCTAAAAGTGAAATTCTAAAAGACAAAGAAATTGGTCACAGTAAACCTTCTATTTCTTGTTACAAAATCATTCTATCACATATATTTACAAGTTTGCAACATTTTCCAATTGCATACGATGCTTATGAATACTAAGTGTAGGGAAATTTCAAAATCTAAAAATCTGATATTCTTGTAAAAACGCCGCTACAATGTTCCAATTTAAATCAACTATATTTTTAAACAAATTAGTTTGTTTATTTAAAGAAAAGGATTGTTTTATTAAGCATATTAATTACTTTATCTATTTTTTGACATATCAATAAATGCTTCAAGAGACCTGTAGATATTGAACCGAATTCTTAAATAAACTTTAATGTGAGAGTGAATGCAAAAAATATAAGATATAATAAAAAGTCAAAGGCTTTCCTTTTATTTGATTAGTATAAGATTAAAGAAATGTAGATTTCTAAGTGTATTGGTAATAATTTTTAAATAAAAAAAATAGCATTTTGTTAAAAAATGCTATTTCTGATTTTTTATAGCTCAATGACTATAAAAAGAAGACTTTTATATCATGAATAATTCAAATTTTTGAATATCTAGAATACGTACAACAATCCTAATATACAGAAAACTTTATTTTGCTTTCGATATAATTGTATATAATTGTATTATTTAAAAAAATACTTCCTTACTAAATCTTTTAATTAATATTTGATAATTAATACTTCTAAAAATTAACTATTAAATTTCTGAATGTTTTAAATAATATTACTTTGTATTGAATTAATAAAATACGAACTATCGAATTACTATTTAATCAAGCAAACACAGTTATCCCTGGAACATTTCAGTTGATAAAACATTTCAATACAAGAGTAAATAATTAGGCACCCAATTCATATTCATGCAGTAGACTTATTTCCATGTATTATGATTTCCACAAAACCAAAAATAAACTTTATACTTAATTGCTTCCTATTGAAATCTTTATTTCGAACTCTATTTTCCATAAATCATTCAGACGACATTGAGTCTGTGTATTATTTTTCTTGAAAAAAGATAAGATTATATATTCAATATCAAAAGGTTCATAAATTTTAACAGATCTCTGAAACACTTGACATTCATCATATGACTCCAAGCGTTTTTAAAGCTACGTATTCTGAATTTGTATCTAGTTGATCTCACTTTTTATTTATATATGATTTAGAATTTTGTAATTATTTGCCGTTTCCTTTTTTCATATATGTCTTGATTTGCTTTCTAGCTTGAGTTTCTTGCGTGTTGATTAATGCACTCTATAAAAAAATCAATCTCTGTAGTGTGCATTATTTCAAATAAATAAATAAAATAACCTTGGGATTGTAAAGCTGCTTTTATAATTCTCAAAGCATTACACTAAAATTCTTAGAAATTCAATATATATTCTGAAAATCACGACGTTTCTTTGAATTCTAATGTGATCAAGTCTCGAATGTATAAAAAGATCTGACATTACTCATAATAACAAAGATACATTAAATTAAAGAATCACAGAAATGAAAATCAGCACAATCACAGACCTATAGGAGCTAAATTGGGCAAGCAATGTTTTAGAAAAAGGCTGTGTACTGTATAATTGAAAAATTTTAATATATAATTGAAAATTTTAATTCACTATTCAAGTTATCATCGAAAGTATACCATACCTTAAAGCATATTATAAAGAAATGAAAAAGAAACTTTAATAAATGAAAAGTAACTCAGTTATATCAGAAAAGTAAATCAGTTATCCTTGTTTATCGATGCTTGCATAATATATCTTATAAGAAATATTATGAAATATTTCTGGAGAAGAACAGCGAAAAGAATTCCGATTTATATCTATCTATAAAATTGGATTATTACATTACGTTTCGAGTGAATTCCAGTGTAAGTGGAAAACAAATTAAGCAAGATCAAAATAAGCAGTTTGGTTCTGATACTTGCGCAATATAAGAATCCTACTTGTGCAGTAGGAAGGCGGAAATCCTGGAAAACATATATAAAATGTTCTGGATAAGGGTAAATGTTTTGGAGTGGTAGGTATTGCTGCTAAAAGACAAAGATGGGAACAGAATGGAAGAAATATTTTTTCAGATATTTTCGTAGTAGTAAAAAACATGACGGCAAATTATTTCTCGGCACCATAACTAGGTACATTCTTGTTGTGGACCTTACAATAAATATAAAAAAAACATTATTGCACAGAAAGATGTTAAAGAAAGTTATTTGTGTCAGCAACTTCAGAGGAAAGCTTTGGATCACTAAAGCTAAGAGAATACTCCATAGAAATAAATAATATTATTGAAGTATGTATCATGGCATGCAGGCAAAGTTAAATTATTAGGAAATATGTTATTAACAAAATACCTTTAGAAGGGTTATGTGATTGCAACAGAGGTGAAAATAAAGTGGCAGCATATAACCTGATTGTAAGAGGCAAGATATGAATTAATAAAGACAGAAAGAGAAAAATAATACTGCATGGAGATATGTATTAGTAATGCATTAATATACGTAAGCAAAGACAAACTATTAGGAAATAATAGATGTTAACTAGATACCCAAACTGAAACTTTTTTTACGGACAACAGAGAGAAAATACGTGTATATATAAGTTTAATAATATAACATTATTAATGAAAGCTTGAGAATTCACGAGATCAGAAACTTTTTTCTATCTGTGAGATGCAATAAAAAAGGTACGCAAAGGAAAAATGTAATCTATCAATCTGCTTAGGGTGCTAATAAAATAATTACCTCTCCTGTTCTTCAAAGTGACGTATCATTAGGTATTATATGAGCACTGACATAAGTGTTCAGATATGTCATATTGATCTCGGTAGACTTAGTTTCGGTAACTGTTTGAGATAACTGATTACAAACACCTCTCAAAAGTTTTTTTTAATATTTGAGATTGAAGTGGCTGCGGGGAATTTGTTCACACGCTGCGGTTATCGACCTCACGAGGGCCGACTACGCTAATCAGATATTTTTAATAATGCGAGTGAACTGTTATCGGCATTTGCAAGATTTCCGAAGGCAAATTCTAGAATCTACATTTTAATTCGACGAAAGATCAGAACTTCTAATAAAAGTAAAGAATCCTAAGATTGACTTTTTCGATCAATTATTCTAAATCAGAAATGGCCATTTATATTGTTCTTATCGTATGTTCGGGCGACTTTCTAAGGCTGGTCGTCTAGAACAAAACAAACGCTTAGTTGGAGTGAAGGTTAGTAGCTTATGTTTCATTTTACAAAGATCGATTGTGTTTAGTATTCTAATATTTGCATTTCATTGAAAAGCGGCGCAACAAAGGTCAAACGTGTTAATAACAAATGTCTGGATATGTCAGATAAACACTCATGAGTATGTGTTTACTATATGAGTGGTCATTTTCACATTTTTGGTAATTCAATGTGTTGGCTGTAATTGATGCCTTTTGCCTCATGCCAGTTATTCTCATGTACTATTTAATAAGATGACTTGACCTTCGCTGTACTTAAAACGTAGTCAAAAGAGAATTATCTCATTTGATAGAAGGTCCGAAAGATTTGGAAACAAATGAAGCTCTCACATTTGAAGAAGCTCAGAAATATTTAAAACTTGTATTTACAGAATAGGAGTGTGTGTGTGTGTGGTATTTTATCAGGGTGGAATTTATCATTGTCTATTAAAAACCGTTGATTTCTCATCACCCGTTCAAATAATTATTTTAAAATGACAACTGAAGGCAATCAGATTTGTAATAAATGCAGAATCGTGGAAAAAATGGATTTAAATTTCATAAATAAAAAAAAATTGACTCTAAATTTTCGAAATTTTTTGTTATGTTTAGTTTACATGTTTCAAGAATTTTATTGATGAAAAAATGTTGCATTAACCTTTAAGGATTATTTAAATAGTTTTTCGGTGTTTTATTTTTTAATTGGGCTAAAAAGATAAAATAATTTTAAAATCCACAATTACATCAATTCAGATTTATTTGTATAAGATTATAAATTTCTATGGAACTAGGAGAAATTATTTTATACCTTAGTTAACCTGTTTCAAATACGATATATATTGAAAATTATTTTTTTTCTTTTTAGTATTGTGTGTGTAAAATTACAATCAACTTTAAGCTACCTTCCCGATGAGTTAACGACTTGGTTTCAATTTTTTCGAAGAAATACGAAGCGATTAACTTCTCAAATAGAAAACAACATCTGAAATTAATTTGACTCCAATAAAAAATGTATTCCATGGAAATAAGGAATATACATCTAATAAACATAAGGCCCTTTAAAGCATCTTTTTTAATTTCCAAAATCGAAATCTTAAAATAATTACATACATACGTATGTAATACAAGCTATACCAATTGTATTTGATTATTCCATTTAGAGAGAAATCTTTTTGAACTCTTAGAATAAATTAGAATTTTGATACCAACATTTTGAACTTCAAGACATACAGAATTCAAATATTTAGATTTTTTATATCTCTCTGCTCTCAAAATTGCCTCAGGTTTACTGAGATACGTTACTGAGTTCCAATCCAAAAAGAAGCAGCCTCCTACTACATGATGGATGTAATTTAATTAAACATGTCTTCCCTTGATTAAATTCCTCTCTAGCTCAGAAAAGGGAAACAGGTCCCACACTTAAAGCGAGTCATATCTTTAAGGGCGCTCCTAATTGACTTTTTAACCAGCATGCCGTTGTAAACCGAAAAACCTATCCCTCTTTAATTCGGCGTCAAAAAATGTCTGAAATGTGAACTTCACTTATCAGAGTAGAAATTCTAGTAAAAAACTCTTTTAAAATATAACATTTAACTTATTTAAAAATCAGCACACCTTTTGGGAAAGTAAAATTCTACATTGCAACTAATGTCACAAAAAATGAACGTAGAAATTTCCTACCAACAACTAATCAACAAGATACCGAGAAATTTCAGTAACAGATACTAGCCTCGAGAGCTTTTTTACCAGCAGGACCTTATCTATATTCCTTACTTTTTTACTGCAGTAGGAAAGCACAGGTAATCAATCCCTTCGCACAATCTTTCAGTGTTAAGTGGATTAATAAATCTTATTTGCAATTTTCCATGGATTATTTATCACTTAAAGGAAGCCTCTTATAGAAAAAGAGCACAGTCATTTCTCAAAATTAGTAAGAACTTTAAGTTATACAGGCATAATTTAAAATGAATTGGTAGATGCTTATTTAAAAAATAGTTCCACAAATCCAAATTTTCTCCTGAATTTTCCCTAAAAATCTAATTTAATCTCTTAATAAACTATTATTAAATGGCATATCAAAATAAAAAAGCCATTGCAAATAAAGCTTCCATAACTTAAATATCTTTCCAGATAAATTTTGCCTTTTTCTGGTAAACCACAGTATGAAATTTATTCTCTTTCATTTCCGAGTCTAAACATTTCCATTCAAATGAAAAATTATTGAGAAAAGGTTTTACGTACAGCTTTTGCAGAGGAATTAAAACTGAAGAAAGCATCTTGTATATTTTCCAAAATTTTGTAACAATATGAGACCCATTTTGAGCATATCTAAGAATTGTACCTTGTTCTTTGAGTTTATCTTAATCAATTACATTGGTTTACAAAATTCTAATCTGCGTGCTGAATAAAACATTTCAAAGTCATCCTTGAACCTCTTCGTTTCATCTCACTTTCTTCTTCATCTAAGGCAAATATAAACTAGAGAAATTATGGTTTGTAACAATTAAGTCTAAAAACTTTTTTGTGTAATATTAAAGGGTATCGATCTACTTTGATATGATCTGCCTTTTGGTGAAATAAAGAGATGCCTCATGAAATAAACAATTTCAACCGAAATGACGTTGAAAAGCAGGAGTTTCGAATCGAAATAACGCTGAAAAAATAAATTATATAGTACAAAATATACCGCTACGATGGAAAAGTAACGAGCTTGAGGAAAATCTGATTTGTTAATCGAAACCAAATAATTCGCTCATAACAATTAGATACGATCATAAAACCCTAAAACATACGACACCCAATTTCAGATTAGAACGAACACCATGACTCAACAACTGAGTAGGAAATAAGTAGCTGTAAGATTTATTTGAATACTTCGAAGCAATCATTACTAAGATCAATAATAGTGTTATTCCTTTGCATTATGTTTGACCATATGTATGGCGCAGTACAGCCTTTTATGGCTCTTGTTCCATTAAACAATCCAATCCAAATCCTTTGTATTATGGAAAGTAATAAGATGCATAATTATACATATATGAGTGTAGAGATCTTTTCAGAGCTTAGGGTTTAGAAGAGTGTATGTTAATGTTTAGAATAGTTTATGTTTTGACATGGCTTTTATAATAATCAAACGAAGGAAACGATGCATCCTTCAGAATGAGGAGTAAGACTGAATGTAAGATTTTAAAGAGTTCACTCTCCAGCCGTGGCAGATATTTTATTTATTCTTATTATAGCTATTTTAATGGCAATTCTAATTCTTTTAAATCCCTTCTTCATCATTAGAGCTATGCGTTTGGCTTCACATATTCTTATTGCAAAAATAATTGTTATTTAAATGAAACTCTTTTATAGCATAGCCTACCAAATCGTATGAAATATTCGAGGCAAAAAAGGAGAATCTAATTGAATGAAAAATCAAGAAGATATCCAAGTTCAAATATCATCTCTATTTCCTGCTTGATGCCAAGATCTCTTCGCTATTAAGGCACGACAAAGCATTTTAAAATAACAGTTACAGTTCTGTAATCCCCCTTTCAGACAGTCTTTCGTCTTGTACAACACCTGTGCTGACAATCCTGTCTGATTTTGGCCTATATGTCACAAAATATTTAAGATTTCTGACAGGAGACTTCCGAATTCAAATTTTTAAGAAAAAAAAATAGTTTTTAATCCAGTAATTCGTCTAAAATTTAATATACATAAACCTTAAATCTGTATGAACGAGTACATTTAAACTTCAATTTAAAAAACGATTCCAACCCGTTAATTTTTAACCATTAGCACTCCGAAATCATTCAATGCAGTGCATCATTTTGTCGGTTTATTTAAATATTTTTTTGACTGGTAAAAATATGTAGATTAATTTTCTAAGAAAATTCACCTTTAAAAAATTCATATACACTGATGGAGAAAAAATCCCAACGCCAAGAAAAAATTATTGTTCAGTAATGAAATTTTAGGAATACATTTGTCTAGGTAAAATATTTAATTGATTAAAGTTTCAAGATCACAGGTAGAGCCATTGGCGAGAAGAGCCATTTCAAATGTGAAATGTTGGTATATTAGTAACCGGTGTAACCGATAGAATTTTGAATGCAAGCATGCAAACGTGCATTGTGTCGGATAACAGTTTGTGGGATGGAGTTCCATGCCTGTTACACTTGGGTGGTCAATGCAGGGACGGTTAATGCTGGTTGTGGATGACGCTGGAGTTGTCGTCCAATGATGTCCCATACGTGCTCGATTGGAGAAAGATCTGGTGATCTAGCAGGTCAAGGCAACATGTCGACACTCTGTAGAGTATGTTGGGTTACAACAGCGGTATGAGGGCGAGCGTTATCCTGTTGGAAAACACCCTCTTGAGTGCTGTTCATGAATTGCAGCACAGCAGGTTGTATCACTTGACTGACGTACAAATTTGCAGTCAGGGAGCGTGGGATAACCACGAGAGTGCTCCTGCTGTCATACGAAATTGCTCCCCAAACCATAACTCCAGGAGTAGGCCTTGTGTGTCTAGGTCGCAAACAGGTCACTAGCAGGCGTTCACCTGGCCTCCTTCTAACCAACAATCGGCTATCACTGCGACCAAGGCAGAACCGGCTTTCATCAGAAAACACAACAGATATCCACTCCGTCCTCCAATGAGCTGTAGCTTGACACCACTCACGTCGCAAACGGCAGTGGTTTGGAGTCCGTGGAATGCACTGTACACGGCGTCTGGCTCGGAGCTGTCCTTGAAGTAACCGATTTGCAACAGTTCGTTGTGTCACTGTGGTGCCAACTGCAGCTCGAATTTCAGCTGCAGACGCAGTACGATTAGCCACAGCCATACGCC
>JAPMOQ010034715.1:0-21559 GCA_026543055.1 Argiope trifasciata
ATTTTTACATCGGATTTAAAATTTTAATCATGCAAACGTTGAATTGATAGGGTTAAATCTTTCACTCTTTTTTCATTATGACAGCTTTTTCGATCCATATTTTTCACACAAAAGCCAATAAAAATCTGTCACAATTGCCTATTTCTTTGTAGCAAATTTATGACATCTTCCACCCTTAAGAAGTCACATCGACTATTCATTTTTCCTCGCCGCCGATACTTTAAGTAAGAATTCTTACGACGAACGCACCCTCTGTTCGAAAGTGACAACAAGATACCGAGAACAGGAAGCTGCTCTTCTGAAATCAGCTTTTCACGCCCCTTTTCCACGCCACTAGAAAATAAAACATTCGAAAAGTTTCTGTCACGGCGCACATGGAATTTGCAAATAATCTCCTCTGCCACGAGTCATCTATTATGAAGATGTCGTCGTTTGCTACATCTCCCAAACGATGCGACGACGTCGTCAACCCTCCCCCTTCTCCCGTTTTCTTCGAAAAGGAATGCTGCCATCAAGCCTTTTCTGCAGCCCCCACCCCCTCCTCCACTTTCCTTCATCCCTATCGAACAATTTACGCCATTTTATTTAAAAATATGCCCGGCTTTCTATTGGTTGCCATGAATGCTTGTCACAATAGACGAACTATTCATGGAACAGCAGTGGCAGCACCAGCAAGAGAATCGTCGAAAAGATCGTCGTTTTATTTTTTGTTTTTTCATCGTCATCTTCTTCATTTTTGGAGGCTTTTAATGTTGGTATTTTATTCCCAAAATGGCATCGTTCGAAAGGAGGGGAGGGGATGAAGAGCAGGAAGTTGTGATATATTTATCGGTTTATCCGTTTCCGAAAATTGAAAAATCTTTCGCCGTGTTGCTTGCTGAATTCTGGCATGAGCCCACCTCCCTTTATTTAATTAAAATCTGTTGCTGCTTGTCTGACAGTCCTATTGGGTGGGAAAGGACTGATGCTGCTTTTGCAACTGTAGAGGGCTCTTGAATTTCATTTGTGCAAAGATTGTTGATTCAAACTTGTAGCATATTTACATTTCGTACCACTTAATGGCATACAGTTTTCATTTTTGCTGTTTTTACTGAACATCGCGCTGTCATATCGCTACGTATAAACGATATGGAAATATAATTTCGACACACAATGAGTTGTGAAATGTATCTAGTTGATCTCATTAAGTTTTGTATAAGTATAATATTGAATTAAGTCTTAGGATTGTAATTCTAATTAGTGCCCGTATTTCGATATGTAACGAGCTCTTAAAATGGGAGAGAACCCTTGAATTTTGTTTATAAATACTGAACTTGAGGTTCGAAATATCTTGAAAATGTAGTGATTGTTTATATTTGGATTTTATGAAACGAATGTCTATTAAGAGTGCTTAAAGATATAAGCTCCCAAAAATTATAAATTCCCTTTTAACTCTTTGTTGCTTTTTGTTATCTAATTGTATGATAACTTCAGTATCGACAATGTGTTGCATTTAATATTTAGTATAACAATTTAGGGGTTTGTATAATTTTTGTACCAAATTATAGCATCTTGGAATGATTTTGATATGAAAACGGATGATATATGAATAATACAGAGTGATTATAAATAAACTATCCCTATATATACAAGACTATAATGATCATACTGTTGAGAGGAATAGAATAAAATTTCGGTTCATTGTATTTTGAGGTATGCTGCTAAGAATCATCTGAAAAACTGTAGTTAAGCTCTGATAGTTATCATTACAGTAGCAAAATTTCATAATTTTCAGCTAGTAATAACAATACTTTTTTATTGTAATACTCCATATGAAAAAATAAATAGCGTTTTACCGGTAAGGCAAAAATCGTCAGTGATTATATTATATCGTCAAATAATATAATCAACAACAGTACATTTTTTAAAAAATCTTATGTTTCACAACTTGACCTACTTCAACTCCGATGGCAATTTATAGACGGCAGATGGTTCCTAGAACCAAAGCGCATACCATGCCGAAAAGAATCTTTTGATATTCATTTCTCTTTTAGGCACATTACTGTTGTAATCTCTTTTTTCCTTAGTCTGTCTGGTGTTGGTGATTTTACCTGCTAATTTTTAATAGTCTCCTTGTACTTTTACAATCAACTTTGCGAGTAGATATCGCTCAAACCACTTGTTGTTTTGATTATCTTGGCCTCATATAACTAGAAGATCTGTTTGTCCAGACGGTAATATTGACTTGTTATCCTGTTAATAATGGTTCTGATATGATTAAATACGATTTTTTCCCCTTCATCGAAAGATTCTCTTTTTTGCTGAAACCACTCTCCTTTGTTGGGGGATCTGTTGTATACACCAGTGTTTCCCAAACTATGGTATGCGTACCTCCACGGGCACAATAAGAGATTGTGGGGGTACAACTGAGGCGAGAGTCCATCCTCGAAATGAATACTCTGAATTAGCTTGAGAAATTATTTCCCCGATTTCAACTGAAATATTGAATGGATAACGGATCCATAAGAGAAAAAATATTGAATCGATAATAAAATATCCATGCCAGAAGATTTGACGCTTGCAGGAGAAGAGCAATTTTTGGAATTGGTTTCACATAGATTTTTGAAAATTAAACATTGGGAGATTACCTTAACATCATTTTAGTTACAAATGTAACATGAGTATCCAGTCTTAACAGAAAAAGTTCTGAAATACATCTTGTCTTATCCAACTGCATAGAGATTAATAAAAAAATGAACAGACTATTGGAAGTCAATTAAAATTCGCATTTTAATTGACTTGACATTTGAATTGATTAAAATCAATAAACAGGGAACCAAATGATGACGATCCGTCATCTCAGATTCCATCATTCTTATTGATCCAAATAAATGTTACTATATAACTTTTATCTATATTTTATTTTGAATAATTTTATTTCTCTTTTCTTGTTATTTTGTGAATGCCACAATAAATAAATAAATTTTTGATTGTTATTAAAATACATCAATTTTTTTGGGTGAGGAGTACTGAGCTTTACGAAAATTATAGAAGGGATACACATATGTCAAAAGTTTTGGAAGTTTGCTGTACACAATGTTCACGAATATTCAAATACAAATTAATCACTAAAATCAGATTGAAAATAGAGACCCACGAGCAGAAAAAGATGGATTACTAAATACAAAATAAAATGTCATCTTTTGTTCAGGAAATATAACAAATTTCATTTATTTGAGTCATTTAATTTCAGATCTTTCACATGACAAAAAAATGATAATTTTTTTGACGTTTTTGATTTTAACTTTGATAAGGATCTACGGCTTTGATCCAAAAGTTCTGTACCAAATACTATCCATCTTATAACTCACATTTTGTAGCTATTGTTCGTACTTATAATTGTATAGCCACATGGATTAAGTTTTCTCTGGTTGGTTCCGACCAAAATTTTATAGAAATTTATAAATTTGCTGTGGATACCACACATTAATTTTAATTCTTTTAGTTTAAAGGTTTTCAATTCATAATATTAACAGACAGAGAAACAGCCATAATCCAAGCCTCGGAAAGCGCTGAAACTCCGTCACAGTTTGAATTGCGATAACTACAATACTTTGCTTAATATATTGGGAAAATGTAAAAGAACTTAATTCATCCGTGACACAATGCAATCGAGTGCAATCGATGAATTCATCCGTGCAATCGAGTTATGAATCTTTAAATATTACTATTTTAATTGATTTTAAGCCATTTTGCAGATTACATCGAGGGAAATTAGATAATCATCGAGGTCAGCTTGCTGGAGATGTCTGTTTATTTACTAAAACAATAAAATATACGCTTCATAATTCGATAAGTTTTGGTCTCAAAAAAGTTAAGCTTGTTTTAGCTACATTGTAGTTGGTCAGGAGTATTTTATTTAATTTAATTTTATGTTCTGTAAATCATAATTTTTTTTATCAATATGAGTTTTTTCGCATTTATTAACTAAATTAACCTCAAATATTTTTATTTATTTATTTAGAGCCTTTGTTCATGTAGAAAAAAAAGGTCTGTCTCTAATGATTTGTTTAATAGTACTTAAACGGTTAACAGTTCTTTAATTTTCCAGCTACGTTATTTTTTTCATTCTTTATTAAATGCATGATTTATTATGATACTAAATATTTATAATTTATCAAAACTCGCCTTAAGTGTATAGCGGGAGAAATCCCTTATTTTAGATAACTTGAAATGATATTTTATTCCCAAGAAAACACAAAATATAAATAGCAAAAACATTTCGGAAATGCATGCAAAGATTAACATTCGGAGAAATCAACAATATATATGCTAATAAGTAAATTGTTACTTGAATAATAACGATATCTCAATTGTTGTCAGAGTATTAGCTCGCAATGAGGAAATATTTCAAAGAGAAAGTCGATTGAATCCTTTAAGTTAGTCACATTTGTATAGCTTTTCCAACAGGAGCAGAGAGTGGTACTCATCGTTTGCAATGGCAATCAAAAAGTGCCAAGAAAAATTGTCGCCAATTTGGAAATTTCAGTCCTCAAACTATGTGGAACTCTTATAGCTTACTTGAGTATATTTTTATAATTTGGCGAAGTTGTTTCTTGGCACTTGTTAATCACCCTTACAACTGAATTGGACCATGGAAATTTCCAGCAGAATCTACACTTCTGGGTTCATTATAGAGATAGAAGTAATACTTTTGTCAGATCCTTTATTTTTTTCGCCAAATGATCATCAAGATTGAATATTATGGTACAACTTTGATATACCCCCTAAAAATTACGCGCAAATATGGCACTCCCTACGGACTTTTTAGGGTTGCTGTTTCTTATTGTTTCTTATTTATTAATTATTTGTATTTAGCCAGAATCCTTCTTGGTGAGAAAAGAAAGGCGCCAAAAAACAGGTATTTTGCTTGGCGAGAAAAAAAAGTCGCCAAATTTTAGATTTGGGGGGGTATATCAAAGTAGTTCCGAAATCATTTGGTTACTCGCTAAAACTATCATTGAAAGAAAAGAATATTACATATTCTCCATGATATGATTTTGAATATATCTATTTATAAATTTATCCTGTTTTGTTAATCATTTCAAAATTGCGACTTGTTATAGCTCATTTATTATCTTTGTATTAATTCATAATGCGGAAATAACCCAAAGAGAAAGTCGATTGAAACACTTCAGCTTGTCTCATTAGTATAATTTTTCCAAAAGAACATTTAATTCTCCAGAAGAAGCTATAGATCTGGGATCCTTATAGAAATGGATTCAAAATTCTTGTATTAGCATGAACTTTTATTTTTTGTCATCAAATGATCATCAATTTCGTGTCAAAAGATGTTGCATCTATTAAGAATATCTAAATTATTTCTGTTAATTGATGAAAGCAAAATTAACAGGAAACAATGTTACAGATTCGTGATGATATGTTTTTGAATATATATATTTACAAGTTTTATATTGTTTTTATTCTCCAATAATTTAAAAGTTTTTTCAATGGTTTCGTGTTGTTTGACATAAAATTCAGCAGCTTTACTTAATTTAACCATCTAAATAGAAGCTTCATTATTATTACAAGATGCTATACAACTTGTTAGTGATTTTTAATGATTCCTTTGTTTATTCTTAACTATTATACAAAATAACAACCGTAAACATATTGTTTTACGTTTTAATTTTTTTTATTTCAGGTTTCTGTCTGTTGTGGTCTTATAACACTGCATTTTCTGACTGTCGGCAATTTCTTTGTTAAACAGTAGACTGATTATAAAAATTTTCATTGTTCAGAGTTTAAAATGATTTCAAATGCCAGCTTTTATTCAAAATGATATGGATTATCAAGTTAACAAGTAAAATATGTTCCATTGGGAAACAAGTAAGTGTTTACTTCCTGTTTATAAACAATATGATTACGTGAAATATCTTCATTAGTTTAGATTATTCGTAGCTATTTGTTTACTTTTCATTTTATTATAAATCTTCAAAAAGATACGTTTTAACGTATCTCAATGATATTATATTATTATTATTATTGCCATTTAAATTCGTATTAACCAAAATTAAGAACCGTATCCAAATATAAATTTAAATGTTATTAAATTCATGTTGATATTTTACTTCAGATTTTCTTCACTATAACATCGAATTGTAGAATACATTTTTAAAGTTCATGTAGTTTTGTTTTTAATGTATTTTTGAAAAGATAGTCTTAAAATAGTTTTCTTGAGCTTCAAAAAATAGGAAATATGTTTCAAAGGAATTGAAATTAATTAATTAAAGGAATCCCTTGAGATTACTGTTACATTATAAATGTCAACATGCCTTCCTTTTAAATGTGTTAAGTTGCTGTATGATGCCCTTTTCTTTTTTTCCCAATAAAAATTAATAATATATCTTCATCATTATTAATATCCAAATATCAATCAATACTTATTTTAATATCATTTTGAAGGTTGCCATCCTAATTAATACGGATTTTTGTAAATCATATTATGAATTAAAAAATATAACTCAAGATGTGATAATTAATTAAGATGTAAAGCTTTGTTTCGGGTCATTAACATCATTTAGAAATATCAATTTCAGAACATGCAACTTTTTTGTAAAATACGGATATGCCTATATGAGATTTTACTATATCGTTACATTAATGTTAACATAGAATTAATCATTTAAATCGCAGTAACATCGCTATGTGAAATGTTTTAATGACATATTAGTATTTTTTAGAAAAATGCCATTATGGAAAATGTTTATTTTGTGAGTTACAAGATTATCTCTCATGTCGTCACATTAGTGTTAATATAGAATTAATGCTTTAAATGACGTCAGTAGCACCACATTATGAACATTTTATAATGATGTATTAATATCACTTTAGAAATTGGCAATGGTAGAGCATGCCCGTTTCGTTTAAGTTGTAGTGATATTTCTAGATTCATAAATTTTAAAAAAAATTTAGCAATTTAAAAAAAAATCTTGTTTTGAATCTTGAAATAATCTTTAAAATTTCTTTAAAAAAGTCTTATTTTTGAAATTTTTTGTTCTTTTTTTATTTATTCAAAATTATTTCATAAATTTTGAACTGTATTTTTCTCAATAAAATATTGAGGTCCGAATCTGTTATGAGCAATTGTTTATATTTTATTTGGAGTTAACATTGATAATTTGGAGATAACATTGATAAAGTTAACATAAAATTTTTAAAATTGTTTTCTTCGGAAAATAAATTAAAATAATTTGGTGAAAGAATCAAAAGCTATTTAGATAACAAATATTATCTGTCACCAAAATATTTTAATGAGTGATATAAAAACACTGTATATGAACAAATAAAATGATTATCCTTTGTATTTTTCGAAAAAATGTTAGAAAATATTTTTTTCTCCACATTTTTTGGCAATATATCCTTCAAAAGGCCATTGATGTAATATTTTTTACAGTATTTTTGAAGTTTTGGTGTCTATTTGTGATCAGATATTTTAAGTATATTTACATTACAGCTATTTGGAAATTATTTCATCTGGAATAAGAACTTGTTGTTTTCGAATTATTGCCAACTGAATTATCTCTAAAGATTTGGTACAGTATAATTAAGCACATTTAATTTTAAAAAAATTTAAAATCATAGGAAATTTTTTTAAAAAAAACATCGAATTCCTATGTATGATAAATAATATTAAATTCCAACATTGACTGTTCCTATCTAATTGTTGTTTTTGTATCGCCATCTAATTCAATCAAAGTTGTGCTTTCGCAGGACACGTCCCCATAAAGAAAATTCGCCCCATCATTGAATTTTGTTGTTAAATTGCTAATTTGGCTATTCAAAATACGATTCTAAGTTTATACCTAGATATTTTGTGGACTATAATTTGAAGATTGAAGCACTTTTTTTTTCATGTTTAAATAAAATAAATTATTGTTCTCGGTTGAAAAGTTTCAATTTCAGACTTTTAGGTATTAAAATGAGATATAAAATAAAAGCTAAACACTGAAATGGGATTAAGAGTAAATTAATAAAAAAGTGCAAATTGAGGAAAGTGATTTGCGTATTTTTTAGTTGAGCAAAATTTTTGTGCTTTTACTTGATTATTTGTTACATAGAGGAGAATATTTGGTAAAAATAACAGAGTGATACATTATACTATTTTTCGATAATTTTGACTTAGTTGAAGGAAAAACAGACAAAACAACAGCAATAATAATAATAAAAATGGGGTGCTCAAAGAATAATTATAAATATTTTTCAATCAGTCAGAATTCGGAGATTAAAAAAAATATTATTCTAAAATTGTTCTTTTATAATGTCAAATAATATACTTAAAGGACTGATTTAAAAAAGCGAAGTGATGAAAATTAAATTCAAAAAACCAGAAAAAATATTATTGTGTGGTGATTGATTCTTGAGTCGGTGTCCTGGCTTGAGGATAGCGCGTCTTCCTCGGGACATGAGTGTCCAGGGTTTGAGTCTTGGATCAGGTTTGTTCTTCCCTCGTGTTCTACCTGTGAGATGTGTTAATGACACCCCACCCCCCCACCCCTTAAAAAAAGCATCCATTTCCTGCATCCCATTTCCGTGTTAAAAAAGGACACGGCATAGCTATTTGTTCATGCACATTGTGAACTGAACATACGCAAGATTATTAAAATATCAAGATTTTAATATCTGCCAATTTGGGGGAAGCTTGGTTGAAAAGTTTCATTTAAACGATATAATTGAAAGTAAATGTTATTGAAATGACAACTGGTAATTAAAAAGGTATTTAATTTTTACACGAAGATAATTTCATTATATCAGCTAACCATTAATATGTTACTTTCGATAACAAATCGAGAAAAAAATGAAGTTACAATCCTCTAATTTTAGATTAGCCGGATCTAAGAGTGCTACGATGTCGTAGAATTGTCTTCGATTAGACAATTAAATTCATATATATTATAAATTGAAGATATGCGAATTTGTTACGATAATGAATTTTTAATGATTTTCAATGTTAGGAAATCAGGGAGGTTTTATTTAGATGATTTAATTGAAAGTAAATATAACTGATATGTTCGCAGAATCAATTAGTTGACAAAGACAACTGGTAATAAAATAGGTATTTAATTTTTACACGAAGGTAATTTCACTATATCAGCTAACCATCAATATGTAAATTTTGCTAACAAATCGAGAAAAAGTTAGAATTAATTTGCAATTCGCTAATATTATATTAACCAGATCTAAGAGTGCTACGATGTTGTGGAATCGCCCTCGATTAGACAATTAGATTCATATACATAATAAATTGAAGATATGCAAATCTGTTAAGATAACGAATTTTTAATGACTTTCAACTTTTGGAAGTCAGGGACGTTTTATTTAAACGATTTAATTGAAACTTATTATAACTGATATGTCCGGCGAAAATGTTGGCCGTTAAAGACGACTGGTGATTGAAAAAGGATTTGAATTTTCTATTTTCATTATACCAACTGATCATTAATATGTTAATTTTGATAGCAGACCTTGGATTTTAAAAGTGAATAAATTCGACGTATCTGTCACTTATTCATATCCGATGGTCGTGTGAACAATCACTTAATACCTTATCGACAATTCTCTAGTTAGAATGCCAAACTGCGATTTAAAGCACCCTTTATATTTCTACTAGATTTGTATTCAAGTCGATCACGGATAATCCCGATGGAATAAAAAGCCCCAATCATTGTCGATCACCCTCTTTTTTTAATCAGACGATTGCGTTCCTATATATTCCATCCCAAAGTCCCAGAAGAGGTCAAGTCGAAGAGCTTTAGCATCGAATTTTCCATATCTCCCACATTCATGCGCCGCCTAATCCCCAGAAAACCATTCTACCCCCCGTCTTTAACCCACCCCCTTCCCAATTCGCCACCTAGCCTCAATTAAGACACCATCCACCCCGCCCCCTAGAGCTCGACATCCCCCTGTCAACTCCTGGCAGCGCGAGATACGAGGTGTTGCCATTCTGATAATGCCTAATCTTTCAAAGAAAAGAAGAAGAAGATGGGGGTGGAGGAGCGGGGCGAGGGAGTGCCGAGGACAACAATAGCGGGATTAACTACCTGCTGGGGGAGTGGAGGTTGGAATGGGGGGAGGAGGGCGTTTAATTAAGTCGTCTCTCTCCCCCGCATTTGCATCTGAGGTTGATCGTCCAGTTGGTTGAGGATTCGTTTGGGAGTTTGCCCGGGTAAGGTTGCATTGTGATTTTGAAAACAAGGGCACGTGCCCCCGGTGATGGCAATTTCGGTTCGGGCCCAGGAGAAAATGGAGATAAAAATGGCTGGAAGGGTGAAAAAAAAACTTGAGTTGAGGAAGACTGTTTTTGAACGTGAATGGGTTACTAGCGAGTAAAAGGTAATTTTGGAAAGAAATTTGAACCGTTCATTCTTCTTTTAAAAGAGTGAATACGTAGAAAAAATTGTTTAATTTTTAGCTTTTCAATATGGGGGCATTGGGTTGCACGTTTATTTTCGTTTTGAAACAAAAACTATGCAATTTTTCATACAAATAATACGCATACTTTTAGTTTTCCAATATGGGGGCATTGGATTGTATACGTATTTCAGTTTTGAAACAAAATCTATAAAAATTTTCATTCAGATAATATGCATGCCTTTACTGAGATCGCAACTACTAATTTTGGTTTCTAAATAAAGTAATTATATTGTCTTTTAACGAATTTAACCAGTGAATGCGGACAGAAAAAAATTTAAAACATTGAATGAATTTTGGCATTGCAGAAGCACGTAAAAAATTTAATTTCTACCAATAATAAAGAAGGTTGGGTAAATATGTTTTTCTCTCTGTGTCTTGGTACTCTACAGACTATGACCGGTGACAGGCTAGATTATTGAGCCTGTGTTATTAAACTCGGTACATGCATATATTCGGTGTTATTAATTTTTTGAATTTATATTTACTTTTTGTAATTAAAAATTTTAAACATTAATTTTGGCATTGCAAAAGCACATTAAAAAATTAAATCTCTACGAATAATAAAGAAGAATGGGTGAATATGTTTCTTTTTGCGTGTGTTGACCCTTTACAGACTATGACCAGTGACAGGCTAGACCATTCAACCTGAGTTACCAAACTCGGTACATACATATATTCGGTATTATTATTAATTTTTTTTTTGTTAATATTTTTCTAACTAAAAATTTAGCAAAAGTTTGACGTTTTTTAATGACAAAAATTAACGTTGAATTAATTTTGGCTTTGCAAAAGCACAGTAAAAAATTTGATATCTACCAATAATAAAGAAGAATGGGTGAATATGTTTCTCTCTGTGTGTGTTGGCACTCAATAGACTGTGACCAATAACAGGCTAGGTCATTGAGCTTGAGTTACCAAACTCGGTACATACATATATTCGGTGTTATTAATAATTTTTTTTGAATTTTTCATTAGTATATTTTAAATGAAAATTAGCAAATTCAATGACAATTTAGCAAAATATTGGCGTTTTTTTAATGACAACTTCTAAAAAATTCTAACTCAAATAGTAATTAGTACGTATCTTACAATTCAAAGAAATTATCCTTTTAATTTTTTGTTGTTAATTTTTTTTCTATTTTAAATCAATTTTTAAAAAATTATTTTAAGCTTATATTCTAAAAATATATTTTGTAGCTGAAGTAAAACTCAAATAGTTTTCATTGCTATTATTAATGTTGCACTCTTTCTTTACTAGTCTACAAATAGTAAAGAAGAATGGGTACCTGTGTTTCTCTGTGTGTGTGTTGGCGCTCTGCTAGCTATACCACTGACTTAGAATTTCCAAATTCAGTACATATATACACTGTACATGCAGCACGTATCGTTTTTGTGAAATGTTTAGTCAGGATTTTGCCCAATTAATAATTAAACGAAATTTTTTTTTTCCTTCATGATAACTTTAAAAAAATTACAACACAAGGAATAATTTTTACATTATCATAAATTTAAATTATTTACTATTTAACGATATAAATATTTTGTTAGTTTATTTTCACAATTTTTGATCAATTAAAAAATTATTTTACACCCTTAGCTGCTCATTCTGCGATTTCCCAGGGTTGGTAATCAGTTCATTTTCTATTGCACCCCACGTTTTTCGCAGTTCAGGGATTTTGGAGTTGTAATTACAGATTTTTATTATAACACGAGTTACGTGACTATTAAAATTTCAAGTTTAAATATATTTGACTGATAAGTTATAAAGAGAGCAACATATTTAAGTATCAATTTGAGAATTTTAGAATGCATTAATCATGGCGAACCAGCTGGTCGCCAAAGGCGGCTAGTCTTAAATAAAGCTGATTTATTTAATTAATAATACCGTAAATAAAACTTTTCTTTCCATTTCCTTTTTATAAAAACACATTTCATATCTATTTCAATTCATATAGTCATGTGTTGAAAATTATATTTTCATATGTTTAATTTGCAATAATAGTTCATCTATTTTTTAATTTTAGTTTTTGTGAATCTGATGGTAACATGTTAATAATGATAATTTTTCCCCTTTTACTCGTAATACGCTCGTGTTTTGTTCATAGAGAAAGAGATTGTTGAAAAATATGATTTAATTACTTTTTTTAATATTCATTAACACTCGAATTTAGTTTGTTAATAAAAATGTTAGTATCTCTAAAAAGATAATTTTTTAATCATTAAAACGATGTAAAAATCAACTCTGTGCTATAATATTTTTGAAAGTTATAACGGAAAAACGTCAAAACTTGGCTTAATTTTTAATTAATTCAAATTCAAATTGAATTTCAAAAAAAAAAAAAAAATTGCTCCGAGGTGCAGATTTTCGACACTCAAGGTATGCACCTGCCAAATTTGGTTGCTGTGGGTCCAATGGTCTGCCTTGTAGAGCTCCAACACACACGCACGCACACATTGAGCTTATAATATAATCACAGATTATACACAGATATGTAACAGTTATTATAAGCACAGATATGTGACATAAAAATGTAGCAAGTATTTCTAGTGAGTCATCTGGTAGAAAAATTCAGCTAGTAATGCATTTCTGCGAAATTTTGTGGCAATCTTTCGGTTTGAGGTAAGGGAACTGACTGACAGTTCAATCACCATACATTTAAAAAGCAAAGTATTTGAGTTATCGCTAACTTAACTCCTACCAATTATTTTCAAACGCCAGTAATTGGTGTGGTGTAAGTTCTCACCCATACATCTCAGACAGACATCAAATTTGTCTCGAACTCTCATTACCAATTCAAAAATTGAGCTCCCAATTGAGCGTAATGAGCTGTAATAGGCCACGGGATAAAAGTCGGCAGAGGATTTATTATTTTTAAATTTTTATTTCGATAATACTGCCAGTGGTGGTGTCGTTAAGTTCTTTCCAAGGACGGGCCCATCAGGATGAGAAAAAGAATAGAGATGTCAGTCAAAAAATTGTTGGATGCTATGTTTTGTGTTAAGGTGGGGGGCAAACGAATTCGATCCGGAACTTTTCAAAAACCACTTAGAAAAATCTCAGAATTTTATTTATTTTTTTAACATGCGGTCATTAGATTTATTTTAAAGAATGTACTGCCTGGGCTCTCTCACATTTTTTTAATATTTTTTTTATCTTTACATCTCACTTTTTTTAATGGTTAATTGAATTTCTCAGAGCATACCTGTCAGACTTTAATCTGACGTTCCAGACATCCTCCGGGCGGTAATTTACACACAGAGTGGAACGCCAAGCCAGAAAAAGAATCGCCATAATGATAATAATAATAATAATAATACAAAAAATATATTAAAAAAATCGCCAAATAGGCGATGGAAAAAAATTCACCTAACATACCATTTACGCCAAGGATTGAGATGTTAAGAAATCAGTACTCCTACCTCCAGGGTTTTAAGACGGAGAAGAGAAGGGGTAAAAAGGGGGGGGGGGAGAAATAAAGAAAAAAGAATTGCCTTAATCCTGCCTTTTGAAAATACTTTAACTACTGCTCTGGTATTTGAACATCAAGAGAATAGCATTACATTTATTAGTGTTGTTTTTGTAAGGCGGCATACCTTAAAGAAAAGAAAAACGAATGACTCTGAATTGAGATTGCTACTTGATGGATAAATCAGTGCTTTTGAGTTAAGTCGTAATTACTCTTAATTTGAATAGTTAACTTGAATTTGGCGGTAATATAAATATCCGAGTTCTTTAAAAAGAAAGGTTGGCATTGTTGATAAAGAATGGGATAGATTAATTAGTTTTTGCCAGTGATATGTTAGTTGACGAAATAATTGGTTTTCTTTTTATGATAATAATTTCGTTACGGCATTCTCGGTAAGATTCCTGTATGTTATTTATTTATTTAATATCCTTCTCTCGGTAAAGTTTTGTATTTTTTTTTTTTTTTTTTTTTTTTGCAAAATTGTATTTTTTTTATTGAGAAAATATTTCGATACAGTTGTATACATACTGATTACATTTGAATATTTTTCAATCTTACCTACATATGAATCTGTCATTAAATTAAAATTTAAAAAAATCATGAATACACTTAGATTAGCAAGTTTTTCTTAACAATCTGCTGTATTACAATATTCATTTTAGATTTTATCTATCATTAATTATATTTTGGAACTTGTACTCAGTTTTACCATGTTGAGATCGGTTTTGAGAAAGCGTTACATTACATTGTCAGTGTGAGAATCGATAAAAAAAAGGTTCTTATAGTTGATTATAAATAGTAGAAGGTTCTAATAGAATATAGAAAAGGTTCTAATAATTATTTGGTTTGTGTCTATGTGGGACAGAGAAAGTGTGTAAAATCGCGTTTTTTTAGGAACCTAAACCTATATAAATATACACCTATATAAATAACTTAAAAAGCAAAAGTATTAAATATAAATAGGTAAGTAAAAAAATTCGCAAAATCTTTGACCAATGGTGAAGCAAAACATACCCATACACACACATGCAAAAGCTTCAAGATTGTTTAAAGTGGTTCCTGAAAATAAATTATTTTGTTTAACGACAAACAGCTTATTGTGTGGCATCTTAACACAATATCAATAAATAATAAATAAATGAAATCTATTACAGCAAATTTCAAGTTATCATGCGAGAACATTATTATTTTTAAGTGTTTATCTGTCAATTAATTCAAGTCATTAACAGGTTTAAATCGATTTGTGACTATCACGAGACTTCTGTCTCTCGCTCTCACTTTCTCTTCATATAGATTTATATCTATCTATCTCCCTTTACATATATACTAACTGGTACTCGGTGCGTTGCAGCCTCAGAAGAAATAATTTTTAAAAATATCTTTTGGAATTTAAAATACATTGGAAATGAGTACATTCATTGAAATTGAATGGTATATAAAGAAGAAGTGTATTAATTTCTTGAGTACTCGACTCTTCAGCATCCAGCATAGACCAGGATAGAATCGAATGAACGGTAAGGCAGCGCATAAGAGACATACAGACAGATATTTATTTGTATTTATATAGATTGCGCAATTTTACTAAGCCTATAACTATACCGTGAATGCAAGAAATAAGTATTCGAAGTTTCATCGCATTCAGATGAGCGGTGTGGCACCACATAAGAGACATACAGACAAACCGGGGCTCGAACGCAGGACGCCCACATCACTGGGTAGGCGCTCTACTCCAATGACAGAACGAAGGCACGCCAAAAGTGAATATTTCATAACTATTGCACGTGAGTGTCAAGTAAGAATTCTCTGGCATTATAAATTTATTATAAAATATTCGAGGAAGTTTTAGGAGACCACTCCTGCTGATTGTTTTTGCTTTACCATTCAAAATATGTGCACACTTTTTGGGACAGCTTATTGATGCGAACCAGAAATTCTATGATTTTTTATCTTAAGTACCTAAAAAGGCATTATTACCTCTTTTCGAACTGTGAAATAACGAAGTCCACATTGAATTTCATCAACATCAAACACGTTACCAAAAGGAAAAGTAACCAAATCTTCAGGATCGGAACCAAATCCAGGACGGAGGGTAATCAACCGGTCACTGCAACCGTTTGATTTTCCGTTTCCAATCCATTCTACGGTCAGGAGATCTGACCCTTCCTTCCCCTCCTCCCTACATCAACTGACCATTAAGAAAAGAAGGGGAGGGTGTGGGAGGAATCAGATAGCCATCAGAAGCGCCAGACCGTTCGAATGCTCGAAATACGAGGCGACGTTAATTGCATTTTCGCAGTTTTTGCAAGGAAACGGAACATGTCCTTAGATTGGACGACGAAAAAAATCGACAGGGGTCGTTTATTTTATCCGGAGATGGCTTGTAACCAGCACTTGCTCCATACCAGGGGTCGTTAATGGACCACCGAGGTCGTTAATTAGAGCTGGATCCGTACCACGTGATAGATATTTGCTTTGAGGGTGGACTGGCCACTGGTGCAGAAAGTTTTTTTTTGATGGGTTAAGCCTTATCTTTGAGGTTTATCGATTGATACGGAAACGAATATGGGGAAATGAAAGTATATTTGCTCATTGATAATTAATCATTCAGCCGGACATACTCGAAAGTTGCAATGTCCTTGTCTTTTATTTAGTTCTTTCGCCTGTCGAATATTAAGGATCTCGTAAATACGAGGGGTGATCCAAAAAGAGGTTTACAAGACAAAGGAAAAAGGCTTTATTAACGACAGACCCAGGAGACAAATGGTAATTAAGAGACATATGTGGCGTTCACTTCTCTGCATAATCACCAAACCAGATTGAGGCATTTATCACACTGCTGGACACCTTTGTTTAACCCATCATGTTAATAATCAGATCCTTGGCTATTGAACAGTTCTTAACCTTTTTGAACATCATAGTTTGATGTGAATCTTGTTTCGGATAAATGTTTTTTTTAATGTTGCAAAAAGGAAATATTCACTGGGAGCCAAATCGGAGTGTATGAGGGGTGCCTCCAGACCTCCCAGCTAAACGTTTTCAGCAATCTCTCTGCCTGCTTCAAAATAACAGAACCACTTCGCCACTTGTTTTTTACTTATTGCTTAGCCACCGTACACTTCAAAGATTTGCTTGTGAATGTCCAACGAGGACACATTTTTGGCCCATAGAAATCATATCATGGCTTCACCTCTGTGAGGGACCATTTCGCTAGACATTTTACCATTACTGTCGCTGTTCCAAGTCTCAATTCTAATACTATCAGCTCGAATGACAATAGAGTTATCTGTCTTCACTCGGCGTAACAATATTCCCATCCATAATTTCTACTTTTCCGCTAGTAACCTATTTTTTTTTTCGGATCGCCGCTTGTATAACATAAGAGATACAAGTGATTATGAAAGAACCTTTTCTTTTCGGGGCTATTTTTTCCGATTGAATGAAGGTATCAGCTATGAGTTGTCATGGCTTTTAGATTATTACATGGAATAAAGGAAACAGAATTTACTTATTCATATTCTCTCACTCTATTTGTAACACAGATGTTACAAAATTAGGGTTTTGTAAAGATTTAGGGCATTTTGTATCAAATTTTGTTCCAGTTTTACCATAAGCGGATATTGACGATTGCCTTAGGAGGTATTGGGTTAGTTGGTAATTATCAGGAGTTTTAAAACTGTATTAATCAAAAATTTTTGAGTTCTATTTATTATGAAAAAGGAAACATATAAATTGAACATTAATATATTTAAATGCTTAAACTGTAGCGTAGTCACCATTTACTTCAATAACTGCTTCACCTTTTCTTGGAAGATGGTCAATTCCATTGGTAAAGGAATTGGTAAGGATCTTGGAAGCAATCCATGCTTTCAAATTTGTCACTAAGACATCAAAATCGTCATCAGCTTTGTTCTCAAATTTTTATTAAAATTTAGCAAGTTAAAGAAACGTCTAATAATTATGCGCCAACCCAAAAATAATGATATAGCTCTTGTTTGTCCGATTTGTTAGTCTTTCCATAATTATTGAATTCTAATATTCACCTGCATATAAAGATTGTTACAAAATTAATGCGAGATTTGAATTTTCCATCATTAATTCAGTAAATTGTTGGCAATCCTTTTTAAAAAACAACTGATATTTTATTAGCTCTCATTTGAAGGTGAACAAAATTAACAGCGTGTATTAGCGTTATTAGCACTACTATAGTTTGTGTAAATATTATAGACTTCTCAAGGTCATATTTTAGTTTCATTGCCTTGGCAACGATAGGGCAGACAACAATGCTACCTTTTTACATTACCGTTAATATGTTTTAGTAGCCACCTTCTTCCTGATTCTTGCACACTCACTGCAATTTGATTCCTCGCCGTTTTAGATTATAAGTTAGATCATTTAATAAAACAGTTTAATGTGTTTGTTTTCTAAGCTTTATTATCATTAAGAATTTATAAAATTCTTTCAAGTTAATAAAATGTATTAACCCCAAATGTTACACAAATGTTACCCAAATGTTACACTTAAAATAATTTTTTTCGAGTCAAGAATTCTTACTTTAAATCGAAAGTTTGGTAAGACTATTTATATTCCTTGAAACAGAAAAGTAGCAGCAATTCATTATTCTTTTGTAACGCAATTGTAACGTATTCGAATTTTTTTTTCCTACCAAATGCTATCTATCTTGTGATAAAAATATTCTGTTGCCATTGAGAAGTTGTAAGAACTTTTTCTCTCGAAATGAAATACATTATTTATTTCTAATAAGAGTACCATTTTATAGGAACACCATTTCTTATTTGTTTTAAAATTTCCTGTAACTCATCTTCTGAACACTTTTACAACCGGAAACGGAAGCCTTTAACAAATCACAGATCTGACTTGACGCATTTTACTGTAATTTAATCCAATTGCTTTATCCTTCTACATTGCGTCAATGCCCCCAACCCCCTCTGAGGGGGGTATTAGACAACCCTCTAACCCTCATAAAAATGAAACATAACCCTCACCACCGAATCGAGCCTTTTCATATAAGCGAAAAATTCCTTTTTTAACGACCTATAAAAATTCAAAGAAGAAAACGCACCACCCCCTTTACCAAAAGAAATAGTGCCGCCTTCTTGATTCTTACCTCTACACCCCTCTGAAATCCCCCCCGAATACTTGATATATTGTAATGCCCTAAACCCAAAGAGGGTGTTGTTCCATCCATCTTGGAAAGTTGAGTTTCCCAGGTGTGATCGAAAGAGGGGTCAAGTTTCACAAACAACTGATTTATTTTTCAGGTATAAGGGATGGACTAGGGGTGTTCTCAGGTAGGTGAGGGGAATTGAAATTATGCAACAAATTTATTACCTGTGTTTGTGTACTGTAGCGTGAGAATAGTTTGCGTGGGACTTTTTGGAACTGAACAATTTTATGAGACAAGTAGTAACCATTGATTTACTGACCTATAGTGGTAGTGTGAGAAAAATAATCACTGGTGATAAAAAAAATTCAGATAGAATGTGCGTCATTGTACTACTGAACTTCTGTTTGTTGTATCGAAAATGGGAAAGCGATGGATTTGTTATGAATTAAAATTTTATGGTTGTTTTTGAAGTGACAGTTATCGGTTTATTCTGCATTTCTGGTATGCTTTAGTTGAAAGCGTAATGTGAGTTAAACGCATTAAAGCGACATTTGAATTGTCGAAAATGTTTTGGAAAGTCATGACTTTTAAGTAATAAAAATGTCGACAAAAATGAGTCATTGCATGAATGTAACTAGCCATAAAGTTATTATATTCGACATGCTATTTTGGAGTGAGTATAGTGGTGAAGGTCGGCAATTCAGTCGAATATCGAATAACACCGTTTTTTCTGAATCCTTCAATTGAATCCCTCTTTGTATTATTTTCTCGCAAACATAGTATAGAGAGAGAATAGAAATCGCCAAAAATATGAATTCGAGAATTTGGCGAATCCCCTCATTTTAGACATCCCTGAGTACGAAAAACTTATTTTTAGAAAATGTCTGACCATCCATTTGTGACAAAGATAATTCTAATAGACAGTTGAAATTTGGTGTACTGTCTTGACGTATTGAATTTTGAGCAAATTCTGCTCAAAGAAAGACAGTACATCTGTCTTTCTTAATATAAATTAACACGATAGTTACAAAACGATGAAGGCTGGACAGATAAAATTAAGCACACAAATATAACTGCTCTGACTAATATATACATGAGGAAAGAATGAAATAATGAATCGAGTTTCTATCAAGATTTGACTGAGTTTTAATGTTAAGGAGAGAAAGAGAAACCGATAAATAACAGATGCAAACTGCATTTTTGAAATCAAATTGCTAATAAAAACTTGTTATATAGATTCTTGATGAAATGGCTTACATAACAAGCTCTTCCTAAATAATTTCTTTAGTTCTTCATCCATCATAGTCCTTAGAACCCAACCCCCCCTCTCTCTCTCTCTTTATATATATATATATATATATATATATATACATATATATATATATATGCTTTGCCCACGTTATTTTGCAATTAGGATTGTCAGAGTAATTTTGTTTGGATTTTAACTGGCTTGGAATATATTGTAACGATCTCGGATTAATTCCTGAATAGACCATCTAGCTCAAACGAGGTGAAAATGGTGGAGGGTGAAATTTTCGTTTTGCTATAATGAAATATTTGGATAACTGCAATATCTTTGTAGTTAGGGACTGAAAAGTGATTTTCAAACCCTGATTTTGACTGTTTCTAACATCAATAATCTTCGTTTCCAAACTGTAACTTAAAGATAAAGGAATCTATCTTTGCCTTCCAGCTTGTCGAGATGATTTTTTTATAAGATAATTCCCCCTTTGATAATTATGTACATAGAAACCTACGATAAACTTGACCAGTGCATACAAAACACGTGTTCCTACCATTTACCACTAATATATCAGGTGAACAGCTTTTGAACTTAAACTTTTTCGATAACTGCTATATCTTAGAAGTTAAAGACCGAAAGATGATTTTGAAACCCTCATTTTGACTGTTTCTAACGTCAACAATTTATGTTGCCAAATAGTAACTTAGATGTAAAAAAAACCTATCCTTGCCTTCCAGCTTGATGAGCTGATTTTTTTATAAGATAATTCCACCGTTGATAATTATGTACATAGAAACCTGCCATAAGCTTGACCAACATGTACAAAACACGTGTTCATATCATTTACCTCTAAAATATTTATCCAAAGGACTCAGCTGTCATTTATTCGAGGTAGATGAGGTGTCATCCAGCATAAAAAAAGTGGATTGAAAACACGAAATCTTTTCCTGATTATCCAGTCATAATCAGGGCTTTTTGCTGTTATTTTTGCGTCTGTCTAACAGCTCTGACAGCTCCGCCGCTTCCAGATCCTTTCATTCCTATCCTCTAATTTCCTCTCTGATCGCACCGATATGAGGAAATATCCTTGTTTATGAACTTGGATGTTGATCTAATTGTCAATCAAGTTTGACGGAGACGGATGATGTGGTTGAACTTGTGACTCGATTTTTTGGGGTTTCTGGTCTGATGTCTGTCCCGAGTAACGAGTTCATGTTTTGCTGGTCGTAAATTCAGATTTCTGTAAAGTAAATGGAAGGAAAAAAAAAA
>JAPMOQ010034734.1:0-10477 GCA_026543055.1 Argiope trifasciata
TTTCTTATCTTTAAATTAGTTTAATTGCGATCAAAAATTATATATTTAGATCAAAAGTGGCATTTAAATATAAATTTAATAGTTTCCAATTCAATTTTTAGCACTATAAAATTTGCAATGAAAAGAGAAATTGATGAGAAATTTTCTAGTTCTTTCAATACGTTTTTTAGAAATAAAGAGGGCAATGTCGAGGTTGAATTTGAAAATCATGGAAAATGCTTTTTTCAGGACAAATTAAATTTTTCAGTGATCACTAAGCATAAATTTATTTTTTCAGCTAGAATGCAAAAGGTTAGATTGATCTATATAGGATAATTTTAAATGCAAAATATAGAACTAAAATGAGAGACAAAATGGAATGTAGCAACGAAATGTACGAAACAAAAATTTAGATCTCACATTAAATAAAAAAGATGTCAGAAAGAATATTATAAGAAAAAACAACAAAACAGAGATAACATCAATTATTATATAAACATAAAGGTGAAGAGTGAATTATAAGTTCTTTTTTAAAAAAACGACATATTATAAATTATTTGGAAATTATCATGTGAAATACAAAACATTTTTAGAAAGTGTAAAATAACATTACTACTTAACCCCTATTATAGTTTGGAAAAGGGATGCCTTTATGTTTCTCATATCACTATGTTAAATTACTTCTTAATTTCTTATTGCTTATTGTTTCTTCGAATAACAATAAAAAACTCTATTTTGGGAAATTACAAAAAATAAAAAATAATATAGACTTCATTCCTACACTTTCTTTTACCTTTTATCTCTATACTTTGGTTTACTCTTTTTTTTCTGTTCAAAATAAATATTAGTTTTGACAAATATTTCTGAAAATTCTAATATGTCAATTCGTATTTCAGGCTCTGTTCCTATACTCTTGTGAACTTTTGTATTTGGAGTTGTGTCATCCGTCTATAAAATCTGGTAATATATTGTTCATTCTCTTTTGCAACTAGATAGCATCTAATGATTGTTAAGGATTTATTTTCCAATATTTGAAATCATTCCCCCAAAGCTATGGGCTTCATTCCTGATTTCATGTCTGACATAATACTTGAAATAATGTTTTTCCCTCTGAAACACAAACTCTGGAAATCCAAAATTCTTCACTACCTACGACAAAAGTGACAGTTGAATAACAGATGATATTTGAAAGCGGGAATCACTGTCGATATTGTGAAAGCCCGAAAAGGAAAGGGGAAGATCAAAAGGAGAAGAAAAAAGAAAGGAAAATGATTCAAGCCTGGAGCAGTGGGCTTTGAATAAAAAGAACTGTGTGACTCACCCTCAAACAAAGATAAATGCAGTCATCCTTTCTAGAGCTTAATGGTGGCACAAAAGCAGGCACTGAGGACAGTTAATTAATGGAGTCATCGTAGCCATATCATCCGACATAAAAAATTCCAGGAACTATTTCTCTAACAAGGAAAGAGAGGGTTTTGACGATTTTGATACTGTGCATATAATTCACAATGTATGAAAATGGTTTGGGGAGGATTTTTTTTGAAGCTCACAGTATTGTTACAGCATAGACTGTTTATTGTCTTTTCTTTTTGATTTTCTCTTGAATACATAAGATATTTTTCTTCAGTAGGCACTCATTTATATGTCCCAAAAAGTTTCGATTGGAAGTTAGTATTGGAGATTTAAGAGACTCTAATCAATGCATAATATTATTTTTTATCTAATATATGAAAGCAATTTTTTACAAATTTAATATAAATAAAATTTACAATTTCAATAAATTATTTAAAAAAACATTTTATCAAAAACATCTTGCTATTTGCCATTCATGTCACATTTATCAGTGTTATTTTAAAGTTGCTTTGTCAATAAAAAATAAAATAAAAATAAATTTTGAGGACTAATATTTCTTTGTGCACAGATTTTGATAGTTGATTATTATATTGCAAATTTTACAGCATGATTTGATTTTAAAAATTATATTTTGTTATAGGGGCGAACATAACGTAAAAGATACTGCTTTTTAAAACTATAGATGTTCATATCTGTTACCATGGATCAAATATATAATTATTATTTATACCATAAGTCAGTTATCTTAAATATATGATATAAATTATCCTGGTTTTTGCAGACTATAACGTAATTTCATAATGATAAAGGAATAACATTTATTCTAAATTAAGGAATTAAGCATCTGTCGTGAGATTAAATGATGCATTAGCAGAAAAATTCAATTAGATTTCTATAATTTATTTCACATTAAAATTACAGCATTAATTCTTCATTTGAAATTTCGTAAGAAATCAGAACATTTTAAGAACGATGCTCGATACGTCTGTAGAAAAGCGTTTTCTAAAAAATGAAAACTACGTTTATAACACTAAATAAGCAAAACGGCAAAAGTAAGTTAAACCTTGTAGAAGAATGTTTAAATATTTTCTTTATGAGTTTATTTTTACCAATAATAAAATGTGAATTAGCAAGTGGAACGAAGAAAGAGAATAAAATAAGTTAAACTAATTATGAGAAGGCATGCTATAAAAAAATTAAATATTACACGTTTTTCAAAGGCTGTAGTTTTCATCATATTGAGTTGAAATTATCTTTAATTATCTTTAAAAACTAAGATGGGCTTCGGGCATTTTTCGCAGTAATTGTACTTCAAATGAAGATAAAACAATACACTTAACAATTTATAAGGGAGCAATATGCCCCTTATTCCCTGTCAAGAACAATGAAACATAAAAGAACAGTTGACGTAAATACATGATCATATTGTACTTCAAATAGCGTATTATATTACTAAATATTTTCTTATTTTTAGTTGATTAGAAATAACAAAATTTCATTTCTGCTGAATGCGAGCAAAATGTCGAATAAATTCGAACCTCCCCTCAACAAGAGGATGATTCTACCTATCTTTATACTTAAAATGAAAATAACTGACAACAAGGTATGAGGGAACAATATGTCCCTTATTCCTTATTACCAAAAACAAGGAGAGATTATTTGAAAGTTTTTTTTTAATTTCTACCTAGCATATTCGCAGTAAATCAAGTTGAAATTTAAACTGCCCCTTCTTGAATATATCCCATCTATTACAAGCTTTACTTAATATTTACATTCTTTAAATTCCTCCAGTTCCATAATCTTCTACCCAGAAATTCGGAACCTTCAAACCAGCCTTAAGTTTACTCAAATAAACCTGTCATTCTTTTAAATGTGTGCTTGGATTTTCTGAATTTCAAAACTGAACGCAAAGATTTTAGTTGGATGACGGAATTGAAATCTGTAGAAGATTTCAATCACAAATTGGTCGAAATGCGTATCTCAAAAAATGTCTTAAACATTGAAATTTATTTGACAATAAAATGCGCTTTCATGCTCTGATATTTTTATTTGCTTGAAGATAAGATATTTAGTATGGAGTTGAAGCGGAGAAGTATTTTTAAAATATAAATAGACATGTTTATTCAACCAATCACGAAAGATATTTTAAGATTTATAGACTTCTTAAAGTAAAACGGTGTCACTCGCATGTTTCAGATACTTATCAAAACAATAAATCGGGCTTTACATGACAAATAAAAAATATTGGAAAAACATACAGAATTTATTTTTCTCTGTATTTAAAGTAGAACTATCTCTATTTTCTTTGATTCAGCTTCTCTGAATCCTTATTTGGTAGAGTACATTACATTAATGCATGTATGTTATTCTCTTCTTAAATTTTATAGTCTATTACTTTCGTGAAATTAAAATAATTATGGGAAATCCTGAATGCTCTTTGTCATAAATAAAGTTAATTATTGTTATAAATATTTTCTATAATGGAAAAGTTTTTTCACAAATTATTTGATATGAAAATTCCTTATGGAACTACATTCAAATGAAATTTATGTAAAGTAATATTCTCCGTAATACTTCTGATAAATTCAATTTTTTATTGAAAACCATCATATAAATGATAGACGTTGTTGATTCATATAAGTGAATTCTTTCTCAGCTTTGTGTTCTCGAAGCAATCTGATGATATCTGAACCCCTTTACCGTTTTTAAATTTCTAATCTACTGTCTGCTTGTATTTTGGGTTCACACAAGCATTGTACTTTGGAACCTCACCTATATTTTTGTTAAATGCGGCTGATACTTCTTTGTAGAATAAGGCTTGGTTTTGTGCTAATTAATGTCTTTTATGTCTTTCATTATACATCCACCAAATGATTTTCAAAAACATTAAACTTTCTCGGATACGCATTTTATGATTTTATTGTTTCCAATGACGTTTCAAATTTATGAATATGAAATCAGCTGTGAATTTATCATTTTCAGGTTAGATATAGAAAGATTTAAAAAATATTCCAGAATCAGTTTCGGAGAAGAGTTTAACGAAGAAACTCAAAATATTTGTAATATTCAGTGACAGACTTTGGCGTTATTAATTAGAAATAAGCTCATCCGAGCCATAGAAATAAATGAATAAGAAAATGTTTAGCTGTGTGACTTTATATATAATATAAATTTGTTTAACCTTCTCATCCATGATATCTACATTCGATTACTATGGAATAATGGAACTCTGGAGCTTCTCATTCTAAGTTTTTTTAAAACCCTGTCCCTCCTTCTCAAAAAAAAAATGTCAGTCACACTTTGCATTTCTTTAGCCACAGGGTGGTTAATATAAAAAAATTAATAACTATTGTAAAATTTATGAAAATACTTTCTTTAAGCTGTGTTCTTAAGAGACAAACTGAAAGTCTAAGTTCATTGAGGCGAGCTTCTCTAACAAACAAAGTATGCACCATGGTCATTCAATCTATCATATTTTAACAACGGTGGAGTGGAAGTGGCATCTAAGCTATTCTAATGAAGTCCGATGTATTGATGAAGGGAATTTTCGATCTTTCCAGGTTAATATTTTTAATGTGATATAAGAAAACTAATAATTCACATTTACAACATTTTCATGAAATTGGAAGAAAAAAAACTGAGATTATTGTTAAAATAGGAAATTATTTTGGGCGATCTGCTGTTAAAGAAACATTCCTAATTCAACGGAGATCTGAAAAAATTTGGAGAGATGATATATTGGAAATATTAATAAAAAATTTTTAGAAATGAAACACTTCTGTTACGAGGCTTGAGTGTATCTTTCTTCCTTTTCTTGTCATGCAATCACCAGAAGAACAATATGATGAACAAATATTTCGGTTCTATGATTATGCAAATTGCTATTCATGTTTGAATGAATATTTTCGACATAATTTAAACAAATCAATCTTTTTTTTGTAAAAAAGTTATGCATAATCATGATATTTTACACATTGATAACATACATATATTCTATTTCTAAAATTAAATATTATATAACTAAAAATTTAGACTGAGTAGTAATGTAAAACGATTATTGTCAATTATTTAGAGAGCAATCAAATAATTTTCTGTAGAGGTAAAAATTCTTTTCTAATCAATTTTCTATTCAATTTCTAATCAAAAAATCTTTACTCATTCAAAAAGTTTTCAACGTATTTGAATGAAATTAAATTTGTTTATTTTCCATTTAAATCCCTTTCTAATTTTCTAATTATTAAAAACTTAGCTCATCCTTCTTCCTTCAATATTAAAGTATTGCTTATAATTTCTCATATTTAAAGCAAACAAAATAACAGAAGTAATTTTAATTTTAAGTTTCAGATGGAAAACTATATTTCGTAAGAATTTCTCAAACTTCAAGCATTCATTAATGATTTCTTGTACATCCATTAGAAATGAAAATTAATCTTTCCTTAAATAAATGACATCATGTTATTATATAAAATATAAACAACAAAATGATCTTTTGAATAATCTAGGCATATCTCAATATTAAATATTTTATTGTTAAAAAATATCCAAATGTAAAATAATAAAATATTGCCATTACTTAAATTTTAATTTACATAAATCTCATAATGCGTTAAATGTAAAGAATTACAAATTTACGCAGTTTGTCAAAATAATGTTTGATTCCTATTTTTTCAAAATTCTATTCATATTATCAATTTTTTATAAATACTTATTCTTGATTAATGAAACCTTTATAAATCACATCTTTACTGCTGGCCAGATGATCAATCTAAAATTTCTTTTTTGCATTTTACATTAGTAATATTGAGCTGAAAGAATTGGCGGAATCATTTCTATATTAAGATAATTCCACTAAACCACGTACATTGAATTAGCGTGAAAAGTAATAGATCAAAGTAGAGTTGGATGAGTACCAATTATACTAAAATCTCTGAAATTTTCTCTTTACCTCTGCTAAAACCGATGAGATTTTAAAGTTCCCCATGCATTTTGAAATGGAAATAAGTTCTCTGCTCAGAGCAGAAATGGAAGCATTTAGGCACTCACTATATGTTTATGTGCTCTAAAGCGCTTGAGTTATTTGAATAGAATTGAAAGTTTCGAATCTCATTACATTGGGTTATTAATTAGTATTATTAAAATCTGGGTTTCTTGCAAACTACATTACATTGTTCCTTCACCCAGAATGAAAGTTATCGCATTCCAGATATTCAACTGAATTTTAATATGCTGAATGCAGCTAGTTAAATTTAAAATAATTTTAGAAACTGATAGTTAGAGTTGAGAAATATTTTTAATACGTTCACATTTCTGATATTTGCCAATTTAGTATATGTATGAAAACTCATAAGATATATATCAAGTTTCGATGACTGATAAACCTTCGCAAATTATTATATTGGGAAAGACTGTTATTAAAATCATTTGGCTATTTCACAATTGTGTAGCTGCACAAATTTAAACTTTGACATCAATTAAGAATTGCTTAAGGAGAAGCCACTTCTTATAATGACAGCAATCCTTATGAAATCCTTGTCAGTATTTTCATTTCTGGGGCAGGGTTAATTATTTTTCAATACAATTCCCAGAATTGTTAATGTAAAAAATATATTAGAATTGAGATTTCACTAATAATGAAAGCTTTTCGACTGAATTTTAACTTACAGAGTAAAAATGGTTGTATTTAAAATAATTTTAGAAATTGAGAGTTGGTATTGTGGAATATTTTGAATGCGTTGTCATTTGGTAGTTCGGTATATATTAAACCTCATTAAATGATATTCATCAAATATCGATGACTGCTTGACGAAGCAAAAGCTTTCTGATTGACAGAGCTTATTGATGAAAGAACCATTTTTCATTAGTCCCAAACTTGTAGTAAGTTTTCCTTAGGGAAAAACTGGTACTAAAGTCATATGGATATTTCAAATCTATTGCAGCACAAGTTTTAATTTTGGCAGCAATTTAGGTTTGCTTAAGGAGTATCCACCTCTCTGAAAGATAACATGCCTCAAGGAATATCCGCATTTCCTTTCTGTGGCAAATATGAATTGGGCTTTTTTTCAATTATATTTCAAGAATTATTGAATCTAAATATGATTCGATAAAGAGAATTTTAATTTTATAAATAGTATAAAAAGAACAATAAAAGATAGAATTCGGCGCACAACACTGCCCAAAAATATGTAAGGAAAAGAATAATAAAAAATAGGAATTCTGCTCACTATATTGTCATAAAACTGTTCGAAAATGTAATTGCTTGAATATTCTTACAAATTGATGATCTATGTAAAAATAAATCACTTTTTTTCAAAATTCTCTAACACTTGTAATCAGTTTAGATCCAGAAAGATATGCTCGCTCAAATTTATTAGAAATACTGGCAGTCTTTCAGTCTTAGATATTTTCAGGTTACTTCCAAAAGAGATGCTTATCAGACTTTTTTATTAATTACTTTTAAGCAACGAACATTTTCTGTTAAAATATGCATAATTTTCTTTATATTTTTCGAATGAATATTACTACAGACACAAATTGTTCAGCGTATATTTTCATATACTGTTAATTCGTGGATTCAAAAATCCTCTGCGATTTTGCGTATGCATCTGGATGTGTTTATTTAGTCAAATTAGGAGTTAGAAGAAAGATGTAAGGAGGAAATGCTTACCGGTAACAATAAAGTTATCTGAGATTATCCTTTGAGGCGTAAAAACTGCGGATAACATGTAATATTGTCGGAATTTATTAATTTATAATATATTACTTTAGAACAATTTTTATTTGCTCTAAGGTGCCTAAACATTAAATTATGATGAATAAATAAAACATTTATGTTCTTAAAATTCTTGATTATTTATTTTATTTTACAAAAATATATAAAACATATTGCGTTGAAATATTTTTTTTTTTGTTACCGGATTTCTTATAACATTTAAGATCACCCTTTCGTATATGCCTTGACGAGGTAGAATCATCGAAAAGTCTGCTTTTGGGATATTGAAACAAATATTAAATATGAGAACTACATGCTTCCAGCGCTATCACTTCCTTGAACAAATGCTGTAAATTACTTCCATGTCTAATATAATGAATATCGCATCAACTGTAATAAACCTATCATATACAGAGTGGTTATAATTAAACTTCCTCTATAAATATCATCGCACAACGTAAACGGGTGAGCGGATTGCTAAAAAATTTGGTGTGTACACAATACACGATATGTCACGCAAAATTTCGAAAAAATAAATAAATTAGTTCCAAAATTCCCTAAAGAGAGCCCCTTTTCCGGAAAAACAAATAATTTAACATAATAAACAATCAAAATAGAATAAAGAAATGTACTAACAATCTAGAACAAGAATTATAAGTCATAAAATGTAAAACTAGAAAAAGCGATAAGAGCTAGGCAACAACGTCGAGATCTGCATGCTTGAGAAAAAGAGGAAGCTTAATGCAAAACAAGTCATGGTAAGAAACATTAGCAGAACAATCGTTGTCATGTTTTATGTCGATGTTCCGACTGTAATGATCATGATCTCTAGTTGCGATATTGAATGACTTTAAAAACCCCACAGAGCTTCATGTGTGAAATTACACAACCGATCAATTACGGTTTGCTGTGTTTAACACACTTCCATTGACAAGAAATTTTTCAGTAAGATAAGGGTGATCACACGGAGCACCTTTCCCTACATCATCTTGAACACTCTTAGCAACTTCTCATCTTTTTCAAATCCGTAGTTATCTGTTCTTATTTCGGCAAACTGAAACCCTTTCTCCATCTCAGCCAGGGGGCGCGGTGGCCTGGTGGTAACGTCTCGGCTTCGGAACCGGAGGGTTGCAGGTTCAAAACTCGATTTCACAGAAGAGGGGGGCTATTGCATATTAAATCGGTCAAGCCAAACGTCCTCCCACTGGTGTGGCATGGTGTGGAGAGGGGGGCCAGTTCAGGTGTCATCCTCGTCATCTGACCGCGGTTCAAAATTACTAGGTCCGTCCCGAAATAGCCCTTGTGTTGCTTTAAAACGGGGCGTTAATTTAACTAAACTAAAGCATCTCAGGCAGAGTTCAGTTATTTTTTCCACACCTTTACTTAATTTGGTTTGATGGGAAGATAGATCATAAGCTGATAAATGTTAATATTCTTTCTCCACTCCCTTTTGGTCGTTTATTGTCATAAATTAAATGTTTTTCCGGAAAAAATGTCCTCCGGTGGATGTTTAGGGGCATTTTTTAAAAAAAATCCATGAGTGCATTGCGTGTATAGTCTATATACTAAATTTCTTTGAATTCCGTCAACCGTTTGTGTTGAATAATGTTACTTATAGAGGAAGTGTAATTATAACCACCTTGTATAACAGTTGATAGTTTGAACAATAAAAAAATCCTTACATGCAGGCATCAATTACTTTTTCATTTTTGTTTCTTACCTTCAGCTTCAAAAAATAAGTAGAAAATGTATAAACAGCTTAGTGTCGAATGGTCAGTCGAAGTTTCATCAAAAAAATTATAAAGATTGTACCATTTCACACATGGGCGGTTTATTATTGAAATTTATTTTAATACAATTTAGGAATCCTTACAGCAAAATAACTCAATAGATTATCAGGAAAAGTGAGAAATAGAAATATCTTATAAATGGAATGTTTCATTCCACCCGCTTTATGTAATGACACTATGTTTGGAATAAAATTGAAAATTCTGACGCAATTTTTAAAAAACATATTTGCTGAGTCAAGAATTATTTGTTTTGATTTCAACATGAGATACAGTCCGAAAAACGAAAAAATGAGGATAAATGTTCTGAAGCGAATAAAGTATTTACATCGAAACAAAGTTTTTAAAACAATTGAATGACATTTTACTCAGAAAATTCTGAATTATAACAGCAAGGTCTCTTGTTTAGAGACGTATATTTAACACCTCATTAAAAAAAATCTTAATATAAATTCTGTACAAGAAAAATATCCCACCAGTAGAGAAAATAAAAACAAATAAACAGTTAATTGAACTATTTTTAAACTTGAAACTTTGTACAAATAATTTGCAATACAGACATTGTTTTAAAGGAAGTAGAAAATGTGTAGATAAAAAAGGCGACACTTAGTTAAGTAACATATAAATTATTACACAGATGCATGAAACC
>JAPMOQ010034738.1:0-29668 GCA_026543055.1 Argiope trifasciata
AAGTTATTTATAGCTTTTCCTTTGGAATAAATATATTTATATTGTTTTCTTCTGTTTATAAATTTGTATTTTGATATAATTAAGATTTATTTTAAATTTTCTTATTTAAAAGTTTCTTTACATAAAATTTTCTTATTTAAAAGTTATTTCTTTTATACTTGTCAAAAACAACAAACTCTTAAATTTTTATATTTCTATGAATATTTCCCTTTAATTCTGTGTAACTATAAATATGTAATGCACATTCTAAGACGACAAAAAAAATTATAACCAATGTTATCACATATATGTCACTTATTTCACACTGTGATGGCATATACATTTGAATGTTTATACTTTTATGAATCTAGAATATTCTTAAAAGAGTGATGACATTACAGAACTGCATGTGTAAGCCATGGACTAAAAATGAATGTGTATCTGATGAAGTTTCAATATATCATACGTTAATTCATATTTACATCGCTAGATAAGTTTTATGAAAGCCTGCATTCGTTCATCTGTTTGGCGACAATCGTTCAGTTTGGTAAATTTTTTCCATTAACATGATATCGCAATCTTCACCTTATACCATTTTATTAACCATTAAATATTGTGGATTTTGAAAAAATGAAAGAAGTTGGAATAAAGCAAAAAAGTATCACCTTCCATTAACCATTGAGGCATTACTTATTCCATTATTTTACTACCCGATTATGTGTATATATTATCTTTGGGACTTTTTGTCGAAAATTTATTTCTTTAAAATTATTGCTATTTAAATAATATAAAGTTCTGAATATAAGAGGTTTACTGCACAGTTTTTAAAATCCATTTTTTAAAACATCAAAAGTTGAAGAAATATATATTTATTTAAATAATAAATCACAGCGAGTTTTGATAAAATTTATAAACAGAATAGATTTGATATTCTTTGGCAAAGTATTCTTATAGAATAAAATAATATATCCTTCTATATTCAGAACCATAAATTGAGGATAATTCAAAGTCACCCTGAAATAGAGCTCTTAATCACATATATTACCAGTAAAATGATTACATTCATCTTCAAAATCATATGCAAATTGTAAGAAGTTACCAGAGGACACCGATAGTAATGATGACGTGAGTGTTAGAGACACATGTCTAAGGAATACAGACAATTAAAATTGTTCGCAAGTGCTTTATAAGCCTTTCAGTGTAATAACCGCATCATTTTGATACAAAGGAAGCATGTGAATGACTTTTTAAGTGGTAGAATTATCAACCGTATGAAATGTGGGCTTACCCAGCTGGAAGTGGAACTTGGAATAAGGCAGAGTGTCATCACCAGACTTTGGAAACGATTCGAAGAGGAGGATAATGTGAGTAGACGTTACAGTACAAGTCGACACCAAGTTACAATGCGGAATGAGGATAGGTTTGGCAGTTACTGCCAAAAAACAAAAAACAGACGGAGCACAACATTAAGCATGTCTCGTCAGCTCTCTTCAGCCACTGGTACAACAGTTTTAAGACAGACCTTGTACATACGCCTAGGGCAGATTGGTCTGTATGCTCATAGATTATCAGATGTGTTGCACATACCTCATCTCTCTGTCGTTTACCGTTAGCCTGGAGTATAGAGAATGCGTTGCTGACATCTTTACAGTGGACTTGTGCGATGCGTTCAGACCAGTTCTTTTTTAGCTTGCATACTGATTCTCATCGAACTGTCATAATGGAGAGCGCTAGGTACCATTTACTACAAGGTGAACATCACTGAACAACACCTCTACAATGGGACACGATTGTTTGTTTTAGGGGGGATGATTCTGGATTCCAGAACTGACCTGTATATTTTAATTGGAACCATAACAAGCCAATTCTATTGGTATATCACTCTGGAACAACAAGTATGTTTTTTTCCGGGCGTCATGGGGCAGCTTTTTATGGTTGACAATGAAAATCCTCACCGTACAAACATTGTAAACAAATGCTTTCGATCTGAGGATATCACCCTGTGGATTTGCAAGCATTATTACCGGACTTAGATCCAGTAAAGCATGTGCGGAACAGGATTGTCCGACAGGTTGCAGCCAGTCAACCACCTCCTACGTGTCAACCGGATCTAAGGAGAGCATTGCTTGATGTGTGAGGTGATATTCCACAAAATCACATCGTAACTTTAAAACCATCTGCCTCAGCATTTTATGACTTGTCTGGGAGATATACTACTTTGTAACCAACATAGTAACCATGTAATTTTGTTTTAACCTTCCAGCGGTCGTCATACCAACATGAATGGTCGCGATTATTTCTCAAATATGGTATAGTAAATGTTAAATTTTAAAAGCGTAACTACTAAAATTATGATGTAAATAACTTAATATTAACAACTACAATTACTTTAAACATTTTTTATTTAAAAAGAAACAGAAACAATGTAAACGTAGATTGCAATAACAATATAAAATGATTACAGGTTAACTGAATTGATTGAAATGCAATATAAATGGAATTGTCGATATTTTGACAGAACAATTATTTAAAAAATAGAAATGCAAAAATTAATACAGAATTTAAGTATAAAATAAAAAGGAAGAATATAGTTCCATTGTTATTTCATTGCAACGTTGCAGTTTGAGCAAATGTGTTTAGTGTGCTCCAAATATATAAATTTCTGGCAATTCTCACAACTGAACCTCGTGATTCTAGTCCACTTTTCTTTTCGACAGAATTTGCATCTTTTTTTCCCTGACGTCGCATTTTCCACTTCCTCAATACCTAGTTCGGCCTTTCTCTTTAGCCCATTTAATTATAGCTCACTTTGTAGAGACATGGATGCTTTTTTTTTCACCATTTTCTTTCTTAAGTGCATTGGTCAACTGTCGCCTGTCAAAAACAACACAGATTTATTTGTAAAATAAAACAAAATTAAATGTAACAAAAACTTACAAGAACTGTCGCACGTATCTCTAAAATACAAATATCTGATCAGCAGAGACCTATTACCGCCACAGATTTATGACGACAACTGAAAGTAGGTCAAAGGGAGGGGGACAAATAGCCGTGGACAGGCATTCCCAGCGACACCACTGTCTAAAGATATAAAACGAAATTCCTCTCTAGTGTGTATCTCACATATGCGTGCCGGCTGGGAGATTAATAGACTTTTTTTGTTGTATTTTGCTAAAGGAAGCAAAAAATTGTAATTTTTATTACTGATATCAAACACAAAGCATGTTTTCTTTACCTTTTGCTTAACAAATAGGCTTTACAAATAAGTCATATCTGTTTTGCTTTTGACTCTTCCTTTCCCTGAATTTACGTTATCTTCAATTTATGGACATGGGTGTAGAAAGCGCACTTTTGGTAATGCTTACAAAAGTAAGCACCATTTCTTTTAATATTAGCTATAATTGTAATAATCTGAATAACTTATTGTTGAGAGATTGCATTTTTGTAGAAAAATAAATATGGTTCTCTAAATATAAAAAATATTTAGTACTACTATGCAATTTTTATTTGCTAAATTATTAGTTTAATTTATTCTTTATTTATAAAGTGCAAGCTTTAATAAATGAAATGACAACATAAATTAATGTAAAAAGCATAATATTAGCATTATCCATTAAAAAATTTTTAATAACATCTACTGATAGATAAAAATTAATATAATTAATTTTGGTTATTTTAAAAAAAAGAAAAGGAACATCCTTTAAACTATATTAATAAATTCTAATTAATCTACTATGTCAAAATATTATTATATCGAAAACACGTCAGCACTTATATTAAAGTGAATAAGCTACAAAAATAAACAACAGTTTTGAAATTCATAGTACAAAAATGTAATTGATAGCCTTACAAAAATAAATTAGAATTGAAGTTAATAAGCTAAAAAATGTCATTTATGTTATCGTATAACAAAATTATTTTTGTCGATGCTTTAATAAGTAATTAGCAAGGTATAATGAAACCAAAATAAATATTTTGAAATGAAATTAAAACATTTAATTGATTTGCGTTGTTTCTACATAAAATTCTTCTAACAGGCATAAAATTTTTTATTTTAATAAAAGCTAAACTATTAATTCTATGTTGGTTTAATAAACAACTATTTCTTAAAAACTATACTATAGGAAAAAAATTATTCTGAAACATCTGGAGTAAAAGGAATATTTCGTTTCTAAAAACGTGCTTTCTATTTAATTTTTATTGTATTTTAAAATTTAATATAATATGCATGATTGAAAATAATTTGGAAGATATTGAATTTATATTACAATCTAATTTACACAAACAAATTAAAAATTTATGAGCTGAAAATTCTTATGTTGATAAACTTGACTTATATATATATATATATATTTAATGCAAATGCTTAGAAATGTGTTGTATGAATAAGTGTACCATATAACTATGGTAGAAAGCCTTTTTTAATATTATAAATTATAAGTGTCGTACTTAAATGCAGCTTTATTCATACATGGATATGCATATTCTGCTTTCAGGCACACCATTTGTATCAACATCAATGAATAACCTTCCGGTTTGCTTATCTTTTTCGTTAAAACATTGAATGTTCGTTTCTTGGCTAGTATGTGTCTGAATATCTATGCAATGCAAGTATTAACAAGTATCATTTTTTTAACAGTAATGAAGTGTTCATCGATATCAAATGAAAAAAAAAACCAAAGAAAGACCGAATAAAAATAAGTAAATTTTATGAAGAAACTTATTAGAAATTGCTTAGTTTACGGGCAAAATTTGAAAAAAATGATCCAATAGATAATTTAGGTATAAACAAATAATGTTTCCGTTGTGGAGCTTTAAATCTTGAAGCTAAATAAAATAAAATAATATTTATCGGAAAATAAATATCCCCATCATGGAAATATTAAGTCTCCACTATATAATCCGAATCCGGGGCATACTGTTTTAAAAAATCCTAATTTTATGCCGCGATGTATAATTTAGCTTTCATATAGCTTTATTAAAAAACGATCGTGCATTACAGTCGAATTGATAAACAACACAATAAAATATTAAATGTTATGTCGTTATTGGTTAATAATTTAGTTAAGAATGCAAAAATTTGTTTACCTTCAAATACATTTTTACATCATTTCTTTTTTTACGTTAGAAGATATCACTGCAAGCTTTTTACTTCCGTTCTCATTTTAAAAATTTGTTCATTGAGTCAATGAGTAATTTAATGAGTGTCAATAATATAATTTTCATTAAGGTTTTAGTAATGAGGAGTTGCGGTGTAATTGTACATTCACAGGAAGTAAGCTACGAACGACACATGGATTTGTACGTTTATTGATACCTGAGGCAATGCTTAACATATATGAACTTTTCCTGTTTTCAGTAGACTTCTTAAGTCAACTAGAGTTACATCTCCTTTTCAGTGAAGCCCCCCCCCCCCTCCTCGAACAAATCGACCCTCATCTGATTAGTAAACGGGAAGAAGGAAAAGGTATATGTCATGTTGTTTCGATTCTCTGTTGGTTCATTTTCCATTGAAAAAGTTCCCCATTTACTGCTTCGGGCATTTTTAAATGATGCTTAGTGAAGAGAAATATTTTCATTTACGGTTATATTGAGGGGTAAACAACTAGCCATATCAATGATATTCAAATAATCAATGAACAAATTCTATATCAATTTTTGAATTTAAAGAAGAAATACTCTTTAAAATTTGCAATCATTATGTATTATGAATTTTATTTTATTTTTAAACATTTATTTTTTACTATAACAAAATATCGTTTTTTCTATGAATTTTGCAATTTTTAATGCTTTAAATTAATAATATTTCAAAAATCATATATGAACGTGAAAATTCTTTTTTAGTAATATAGTGAAATCTAGGTTATGAGTTTATTCATATTACAATAAATCAATCGATTCATGTAATTCATAGAAAGCATAAGGATTTACTTTTCATGTTCTTTCTAAGCTCATTTTAAATGAAGTTTTGCTAGCTGTAATTTCTTTTTTAAATTTCTCCAACGTAACTGGTGAATTTTATCATAAAAAATTTTGTTTCATAAAATAGCAAATTAAATGCTGAAGAAACTCTAGTAAATAGAATGAACACAAGGCGTTAAAGTAAAACAATTATAATTTCAAAGAATATAAGACGTTTCTAATAAATTTTGTTTAAAAAATTAAATAAGAAAATAAACAAGTTTATTTTCAGTTCTGAAATAATACAGTTTTTGAAAATATTTTCTTCTTCAGATTTTATATAAATTATAATAATATTCAAATTTATTCTACTTTTGTTGCTATAAGTTGAATATTTTAATCTATTAATTATCAATTCGCTTAAAATTGATTATATACGAACGATACTTGTGGGTTCATTACTCAAACAGATGCTAAGATTTCCTTAAAATATGTATTATCTTATTTTCGAAGTATTGAAAATAGATATAGAATAAAGTTGTTTAAAATAGTTAACATGGAAGAAAAGATTAAAAATTAAAAATTCAATTTCTATTACATAGGAAACACATAATAATATAAAATAATAGCATAATAATGAAAAAATATTTTCCTACATATTAACTAGTAAAAATACGCATATAAATAGTAACAATAAATTTTTTTATTAATAATTTTTGTGAGTGTGATTGTATATATGCTTGTGACCATGTTTTGGCTTTTTATAGACCAAAATGTTTGACCTAAGGCTTAAAGATTTCACAGATGTATAGCTTGAAGGTTCAAAACGTGCACCTTAGCTTATTAGTTTTAAAATTTTTATTAGAAATTTGTTTGAAACTGAATCTGAATTCTGAAGCATTTAGTCAATAAATATCGAAAATACAATTGCACATAATAATTTTAAGACTTTTTAAATTTTCAAATATAAATTTTGAAAGAATTGAAGGGAAGAAAATGAATTAATTGGAAAGAGAGAATTAATTAAAAACTAAGTAAAAAGTTTATGGTTAAAAATATTACACTGCAAAGAAAGATGTTTAAGTCACCCTAAAATTTTTTAAAAAATGAATGTTTACAATGTTACCAGTTTTTAAATAATAGTTTATTTTAATTTTTTTTTCTAAATTTTTAAAAATATTTTTAAGTACATAAAAAATGTATGACATTTATTTTTAAAACGAAACGCAAATCATGTTCAATATTACTATTAATATTTTACGTTGACTTTCTTCAGTTGCTATTGTCAAGGTAAGGAATTCTGTATATTTTTGAAACTTTTTATGAGCTTCAATCTAAAATGTGTTTTCAGTAAATATTTTAAAATTTCTACGCCTTTAATAAATTTCTGAATCAAAACGATGCTAACTTTAAGTTGCAACAATTATTTTTTAATATTGATACTCATTCTATGAATATAAATGGATGTTAAAAAAAGAGAAAATTCGAGAAGTTAATAGTTTAGAAATCATACTAAAGCTAATTTTCTAAAGTAACATGAGTTTCATGCTCATAAAAGTTCTAAATTTAAAAATACTTTGGAGAAAAAAAACCGATGAAGTGATATCTCATAAAAATTATTTAAAATCAACAGTAATTCCAGTGAACTAGAAGAACGTCTAACTAGGAATAAAAAGCAATTGTCTGAAAAGAAACAAAAAAAGGTGAGGATTGTTTTATCCCGTATCTTAATCCCATGTAATATCAGTAATAAAATATATCGCAGTCTAAAATTTGGTTTTGCTTAAGATTGTCTTATGACATATGATAGTTTTTAGGAATGTGCAAGGTGAGGGTGTCATTAAATCGATGAAGAATAAAACAAAAATGTTTATGTAATCAAATAGTTATAATGTTTTCAAAATAAGATTTGGAAGTATCTTCAAGATTTTATTTAGCCCCTGCTCTTACTGGAGAGACAAATACAAATATCCAATTTCATTTTGCAATCTTAAAGTTGATGAGTTCCTTGTTATCCGTTTTGCCTTGTTTGAATTTGTCTTCCTTTTCTTTTCATTTCATAAAAAAAGTTGATTTCTTTTGCTCCATTAAAGGTGTAATCGGGTTTTCTTTCCTTTCTTTTTATTTTGTATGTCTGGAAGTTTTCAAGTTCAAACAGTTTTTATATTACCAAGATATAGCCTGTGTTTGGGTAAAAAACTTTTTTAACATGTTACCAATATATCTTTCAGAAACAAATTTACCATTTTCTGTTGCCAAAATTAATTCGTCACAATGTAATATCATTTATTTTTTAGTATTTCATGGCTATAAGTGTGACTACATTACATGCATGTGATATATTTGTTCTCAAAGGAATAATTAGGTTTTCTTTAGGTGTTGCATAAATTTGAGGCAAAGAGAATGCCAAATTTAGAATGCGAATTTTTATAATATGATTAAAAAGAGATTAACGTGAGAAAACAGGAGATCATATCATTTCATTACAAAAAATATTGAATAGCTCATTTTAAAATTACAATCGACAAGCTTTTGTATAATGTTAACCTAACTACAAACTCTTATCTAAAATTTTTTTAAAAAGTAAAAAATGTTAGATTTTTTTAACATTTTTTTTAAACATGGAATCGAAAAATAGTGTAAAAAGTGTATAATTGTCTCTAACATATTGAATACTATCGGTTTGCAGATTTAAACATCTCAAGAATTTTAAGTCGTTGTTATTTCTAAACTCAAAAACAAAATTGAATTTATTATAATCAAACAAATCCAAATTTGCCTTTATACTTAGTCACAATAAAGATAATATATTGCTCAATGAATTCAAATCAAAAGTGTAAATATTTTTACGTTGTTTTGATTGAAACTCTTGGAAGTTATATCAAAATTTGTTGAATTTACTGCAGAGAGAAAATATCAAATATCATGTAAGATTCTCCAATTCCCCAAGTTGTATTTAAAATTAACAAGAAAATCCCGAATGCATGGATTATAAACTGGTATATCTTATAAAGTATGATATATAATTTAAAAAAAGAGTTGTCTTTATCTTATGAATATTTTTCTCAATTTCAGTTATGAAGCAATAGATTAAAAGACGAAATACTGTTGATAAAAAGTATCTAAATCATTTAAATCATGAGAGAAAAATTTAAAAAAAATGTTCCATCATGTTTCTGACTTAAGTAAACCTTCCAACTCTTATGTAGGTAGTAGCATGGTATGGTGTGTGTTTATTGGAACAAGATTCAATTCAGGACAAGCTGCGCCATCCACAAGGATCTTAAAATAATTCCATTATAAAATGTGCAAGTAAAAGAAGGATGTATTGTAAAAATGCAAAAGTTGAGAAGAACTATGACTTAAAATGATTTGGCACAGGTATAAAAATAAATCTCAAATGTTAAATAAAATGAAAAATACCAATGGCTTTTTAAAAAGTTTTGAGTGAGTTTTCTCTACCATTAGGTCTCGTAAATTTAAAATAGGCAAATGGAAGTGAGTTAAATGATCTGATGTAAGATTAGGACATTGAGTATGAATATGTACAATAGAATTGATCACTAGAGATCGTACAATGAAGTGCCCATTCACTTCACCAAATAACAAATGCCTATGCGTATATCTTGTGTGTCCAATAAGCAGACGAATTAATTTTACATGCGTGCGTGAGTTCGGTAAAACTGGCCACATATTTCCCAATTTTTAGAAGGAATATAGGTAATTTTATTATTAAACTAAGAGGCCTTAGTTTAGAATATTAAATAATACAATTTTTTAAATTCAATTCCTACTTAGGTCAAAAAGGAAAATTTTCATTTTAGTTACTTTTTATTCATTAATTATCTAAAAACTATTAAGGATAAAAAAATCACAGATTTTTATAAAAATTTAACTCGCATTCTTAGCTTTCACGGGAAAAATATTGAAATCCTTGCATTTTACCGATTGAGCTTCTGCTTGTTGATTTCAATTTTCATTACAAACTTCTAAAACTCTATTTAAAGTATTAAAAGTAATTACATTTAATTAATGAATTAATGTTTAAAAAAGCTATTGAAATCAAGTGCATTCACAACAAATTAAAAAAAAAATGTATTTGAGCTTGAATGGAGGAATAAAAAATATTTTATTAATGAATGAAAGGTTGCACAAGGTATAAAAATATATATGGAGAGTTTGAACTAACAGTAAGAAACGAATCATTAAAACTGCCGTTAAATATCGCCACTATCTCACGCTTAAAATTTTCCCTAATCAATTTACCTCATCTAACTATTCAAAGAAATAAAAGACTATCAATTATATTGTTCTAGAAGAAAAAAAACTGATTTGCTTAATCTTAAAAAATAATGTATACTATTTTATCAAAGAAAATTGGATATTAATTGGGTGAATAAAAAACATAGATTTCAAAAGGCAACTTTAAAAAATACGAAAATAATAACAATATATTTTTTTAAAAAATAAACATTCATTGTTAATTCTATTTCACGTCACTCTAAATAGAAACGTAAATCTCTCATTTCATCTTGTCATTGGAAAGACTCGAAAAAAAAAAGACAACTTTCTTCTCCCTACTATAAATTCATTGCAACCACTGTGATGGTCGATTTGGGAAGTAAAATGGGAGTGCGGTGTGGGGGATTGTGTTAGGGGAGAAACAAAGGGGAGTGAGGACCATACCCCCGCCAATGAAAAGAAAGATTCGGTTAGCTGAACCGTAAAGGATGCTATTATTGTTTCTTTTGCCGAATTTAGAATGAATTCGAATTCTTCATAACATGAGAAAAAAAGAGATATGATAGAAAATAAAAGCCATTCAGAAAGTTTTAAGATTGCAAAAACACGTGTGCTATAGGAAATTGCTTGAACAATAAATAGAGAAGGAATCGAAACTAAAACAGAAAGTCAGATAGAAAGAAGCTAAAGAAGCGGAAAAAAGGGAAATTTTTTTTTTTAAAGTTCAAAGTGTGAATTAAAGATCAGAGGATTAGGAGGAAATGGAAATAATTAACGCTGAGAGAACAATCTAAAACCGCAAGTCCTTTTCACAAAGAATTTCTTAATTAACTGTACAGTAGCGTAAATCATTTCATTGGAAAATGCTTTGTTCGAATTAAAGAATTTACAAATGACTAATGCAATAAGGCAAATGCATTTTCGATACAACTTCAGAACTAATTATTTATTTATTCGTTATAAAAAGAAATTAGAACGATGCATTTGTTTCCATTTTCCACAATGACATTCATTACATTAACAGAAAGATTGTTAATGAATACTGAATAATAATGAGACAAAAAGTATAATACATTAACTCATTTCTGATATTGCAATATAATTTCCTCAAAAAAAAAAAAAAACAAAAAAAAACATGATTTTTAAGTCCAAACAAGAGTAATTGTAAATATTAAGATTATTGTCGAAAAATTTAAGTGCAATAAAAGTAATTGTGTCGCAAATTTTTTTTGACAATATTTATTCGAAAACATAAATTCTCCATTTCTTAAAAAAAATTCCATGGAATTAGAATATTAATTTAAAAATTTATTTATTATGAATTTAAGTAAGTAATTTTAATTATTATGAATTGAATAATGGTAGTATATATTTACTTATTTACTGTACTCTTTTATGAAATATGAATTGTCAGTATCAAGAAGCATTACTTTTTTCTAGATTGTCTAAAATTCGTGTACCTTAGAAGATATATTGTTGCTAATTCTACCTCTACTAAGGCTGTAAATTCACCGGGTTTGCTCGTAAGGTGCTTATGGTGTGAATACAATCAGAAGTTCACAATAATAAAAGAAGATGACTTTAATAGCAACAAACAGTAACCCACGAGTCCTAATAAGCACTTAAAGAGACCAGACAAAATTCAAAAGGAGAGGGGATCTTCGGAACTTCAGTCTACGGTCTCTCCGAACGGCTAAAATCATATACTATCTCTTCACTTTATTCAACTGCAGACTCATTACTCCTAATAGGACTCGATGCTGCTTCCACAATTAACACGACTCTGAACATAACTCAATACAGCATTCACTTGACTTCCACACAGAGCTAGATTATTCCTCCGTTGCTGCGTTAGCCTCTCGACGACTTGTTTCAAAAATTCCAACATTGGTGATTATTCCAGATTGAAACTGCTGGCCTTTTATAGTTCCCGAGAGGTTGGAGAAGAAGATTAGGGACAAATCAGGCATACATTGATTTCTATTATATAGATCGCTAAAATTCTCGATGTGTCCAGTAATAGCTATTTTGTCGGCGAAATCCCCAAATGGCCACCAAGTTCTGAGATTTCTGTCGTGGCACTCTATAAGCCTCCACAAGGCAGATAGCAAAACGGTATTTCCAATGATTTAATTAACTATGCTGGGAAGTGAATTTACAGATTTGTAACAGTAATAAACCACTTGTAACCTTTTGTATATTAATAATTAGAGCTGGCAAATTGAAGTAGAAACAAATAACAGATACTAGTATAATATTTTTCCTGAATTTTGAACTGGTAGGAATGATCGTTTCAAGATGAACGATATAAGAAACCTATTAATAATTTGTTTACTTAAAATTGTACGTTGAAAAATGCTGCAGGACTGAGATTCTATTTATTTATCATAATATCTAAAATTTAACAGATGAAAACTTTGTATTAACTGACACATCAATTTCAAAAGATCAACAAAACAACTAGCTTTAGATAAGGAGTTTTCATTTGTTTCACTTATTAGATACTAAAACGTCAATGGTAAAATCTATCAAAAATTATTTTAATTTTCAAATGATATTTCTATTATATACATTTATAATTATATTATTTTTTGAAATAAAATTTATTTATGAAACAGAATTTAACAAAATTTTATAAATTTATTCTTCGAACTTATTATTCGAAACTGAAACATTTTTGCTCCTCTTTCAATCATTATTATTTTTTATTAAAACATATTTTTTTTAATGTTCAATTTGGGAATCTCTAATGTCATGATTTTCTTATGGTGCACTTTTTACAGAGTCAATTATTTGATACATTAAAAGTTTTCATAATGTTCCTTCCTTCTTTTTCTATAATATTGACAGAATCAGCTTCAGATGAAATTATTGATCAAATACATTTAAACCCAAATCTGTTAGCTAAAAAAATATTTTAAAAAACGAAAATACCTAGTTATTGTAAAATATATTATCTTCAATAAAATTATATAATAAACCACTTAAAATAAGTGACCGTGTTTTGATAAGAAATGTAAAATTATCTTTGGAATCGAAATCATAATCACCTTTAGTTTTGAATATCTTACATATTTTTTGAAAGCGACTTCACTTTTCCTTCAGCTGATTATTCCAATAAAGAATGGGAACAACATACGATAGAACAAGTGGGAAAATTTTATTTTTGTCTTAAAATGCCTAAAAATGTTGTGCAACAATTATAGATTTTTTTTATTTCAAAATCTCTGAAATAATGAAGGTATAAAAAACTCAAAGTAAAATAACAATAATAATATGATTGCACTGTTTTATTTATCCCCTCTTAATACATGTTTTGATTCGGTTTAACATATATTTTTAAACAGCTTTAAACTCCAAGGAGCTATCAAGTATTATTTCTTATTTCTAAAGGAAAACGCTTGCGTTTTTATTTAATTCGAAGTATGAGCTTCAATTGCATAAAAATCTAGAATTTAATGAGATATTCAATAAGCGATCATTTCTTATTTTGAAGGAAAGATATGGGAAAGTAATGTAATCCAAAAAAAAAAAAATACTGCTTCTTTTATTGTTAGCAAAAGTACACGAGTCTTAAGAACTCAATAGGAGAAAAAAACTGTTTTCAATTAATGAATTCCTAGTTTTTAAATATATAATGAGCTTAAAATGCATTTTATTTATTTATATATATTCAGTTAGGCAAGTGAAATGTAAACTATTTGTTACTTAATCAATATTTGTGTTTTAAAACTGTAAGCCAATATTCTTATAATTCTTTTGCTGAAATCTTTTTTTTTTGTAATGTTTGTTTTTATGTAATAGCTAAAACTTCTGTATTTCAAATTTTAAATCAATGTCTACTCAATGGCTTTTGATACTCTCATAATTTTGATAATTTTACTAGTTACAATAATTAAAGGTATATACTCATTACTCAATCAATCACAATGAAGCAAAAATACGATACCATTATTACCTACCAAAATTAGCCATTTCATGGCTAATTTTGTGTTAGTTAAAAATTAGTAATATCTCCTTCGATCAGCAAAGAGACTACATGTAGCTTCTTCTTTTCTATTTGCTCTAACAGTGTCAAACAACCCATACTTGATTATAAAATATGGTTAGTGCAGAATTCAGTTAGTGCCGTCGTGAAAATTTTAACAAAAATGACAGCATCATTCTTTCTCTATTACATATACAGCAAGGCATAACACAATAATTCATTATAGAACTTATCTGGTAAATTAATGTACTTCATGATAATTTTTGCAGCTTATCTGGAGTAAGGCAAAATAAGACTCTTAATATCTGCTACACTAATTCCAGGTTTTACTGGGTGAAATGCCAAAGTATTTACTATAGCATTCGAATCAAAACATTCATAAACGATCCTCATTGGGGGGGGGGGGGGGGTTCGAATGTCAACTTTTTCTGTCTCTGAACATATGTTATGACAAACATAAATATTTTTTTCTTGTAAACCGCGAAGATATTAATGAGCAATAATATAAAAAATTTCAGTAACTCTGATTTCCGTGGAGGAACACAGAAAGCGTAGCCATAATATTCGTGTAAGGTAGATGACTTCCTTTTCCTTTGTATGACCGATCACTCCGCTACCCGAGAATGAATTAATTTCTACAGGATTGGATGTGCCCAATTGTGTCTTCGTCATAATTATATCGCAAACAATTATTAGGATTACCATGCAGAGATTTTCACTCAGGCAAGTTGTAACAAAATTCTCTACTAGAAAGCATTTTAGAGTGAAACAAAGCAACTCTTTCATATATTTCAGTTTAATGCCTATAATTTAGATTTTTTTATTGAGCTATTTTTGATTTACTTAAGTCTTGGCGTGTTCATTTAATTAATTAAAATGCTTCTCCATATATATCAAGAAGATCTATTGCTAATTCCATGCAGATATATTAATCATATTTAATACTCTATTATATATTACTAATTAAGGTATTTTATCTCAAACAAGTGACAAAAAAACTCTCACAAGCAATCAATCTATTGAATTTACATTGAATGTTATTTTTTTGAATTTATTCTTTGTATTTAAAAGTTTCTTTATTATTTTTTAATTAGAAGGATATCCGGTGATATCATTTTTGCAATATTAAATTATGTATGCTAATATATAAAAAAAAATAAACCATTTTAATTTCTCATGAATATGAATTCTGTAAGGAGGTAAAATGAGACCAAATTACTTCTACGTCGCAATGATATTCTTCTTCAAATTTAATATATAGAAATTAATTGTGATATTAATTGTAGAACAATTACATATGCCTTTTATATTTTATAGTTTATATTGTAATATATGTTTTCATATTTAAAGATATGACATTTAATCCGGACGTAATTCCTAGGTTGAAGGAAGCTTAAATTTGCCTTTTATTCAATAGTATTCTTAAATATGTACATAAATTTCTGTTTTTAATATATTTAAGATTACTTTGCTGTTACATTAATAATATATTTCCTATTTTCGAAATGTATAATAATACACAGAAATTGTATAAAGATAAAATGAGAAGTTACAAGGTTTGTATAATAATAAAAAAATGTGTCCATGATTTTAAATCTAGCCATTAGTGAAATTAAATTGATAAAAAGCAGCATTCACTTATCAATAACCTGAAATTAATTTTTAATATAATATTTAGTACAATGATAACAATGTTTCATAAACTTTTAACTTTTCAGTGAAATAAATATACGTATATCATTTATCAATATATATCGATCTTTCTTTTTTCAATCTTTTATTGAATATTAATCTTTTATTTCTTCATCATAATGGATATGAATCACACAGCATGCTTTAATGAAAGAAATGTCGAATTGAAATTTGCAAAATTCAGAACTAATCAAAAGGATGTTTTGGGGGAAATTAATGCTATGCTTATCATGTCTATAAACAATTTTATAATCATTCATTGCATTAAAAGAAGTTATTTACTTTTGATACATAGCTCTGTACTAATACAGTCATTCTGTCATCAATTTACAATTATGAAATATGTGTTGTGGTATTTTGAAATCATCTGCAGAACAAAATCTCAATTACTTTTATGATAATTGGTGGTTTAAAATTAGAAATAAAATTTGGACAAAATTAATGGCATACTTCTATTGTTAAATATTTGCTATCTTGCTTGATAAAAACAGTTAAATTTTTGTTTCTAATCAACCAGGAGAGTTAAAATTGTTTCCAGTAATTAATATTGCTATTGTTTTTAGATTTTTAACAGTAAATGAAACACTTTTTCGAGCTGACATCATCTGAATTCCAAAAGATTATTTGAAACATTTCTTATACATTCCAGGATTTGGAAGCTAATAATAATCACTTAAGAAAAAAAGTAACTATTAAGAACTTATATAAAAAAGTAAATACTTACTACTTTTCTTCCATACCCTCAATCAAACACAAGAGCAAGGAATCAAAAGCTTGGAATAAAAAACAAAGCTCAATTAAATAATCCCGAAATCTAAAGAAAAAAATTCTTATTTTCTTAATTTTTTCATCTTTGTTTTTGCATCCTCTTGAAACAATCATTGAATGTAAATAAAAAAAATTTTTCCTGATGTATTATTGTTTCGTAATATTGTAATCTATTACATGCTTAAATTGCTCCGGAGTACAATAAAAAAAACGTCTTCAGATCTTTGTTCTTCGTAGGTGAAATTAAAGAAATTTTTGAAATTCTAAATTAGTCCTTTAAACTTTTTATTTTCTAATGATTGGTTTTCACTAATAAAAAAAGAACTTCAAATTAATAGAAAAGTTTGACATTTAAATCTAAATAAAGTACATGTATATGAGAATATTATTTAGTTCCATTTTAATGAGAAAAAAATACATATTCTTAATGTATAATAAATTTATAGTTAGAAAAAAATGTAGTAAGATACAACAAGTTATTGAATAGACTCATATAATATAATACTGAGGATATTTGATTTCTATTAATATTTTACTAGCGTTATTATTGCTTATTAATGAACGTTTTTGAGTAATCGTATTCACAAAACATAGGAACGCCAATCAAAAAATTATCACTGCTACTAGTGTATTTTGTTAAATTAGGCAAATATCTACATTTTAGACATTTGTGCATCAAAATGTATTTTTGAGTTCCATTGTACCTATCTTATTATATTAGTTCGGCTGAACAGAGAAATATTTTATCTGAATGGATTTTACCGAAATTTCTGAGGAATCTGCAAATTTGGTTGACGAAAATATGACAAATTTTATCATTTAACTTAATGCGGTTTAAGGTTACCACTTTCCCAAATTTCACAATTTATTTTCGAACTTTGAGAGGTGTGAAGCATGGAGTTTTATTAAAATTTCCAGATCGAATATCTTGAAAATCGTAATATTTTTTTAATTGTTCTATGTCAGGAAATAAAATCGGGAACAACGAAAACCATTGAGGTCATTGACAGACTAAACAAAGTAAACGAACAAAAAACAGAACACCGTTCTTTTCATTTCACAACATGTTTTACACACGACACTCAGGAGAACTGTAGCAGAAGCCATCTTCCGATGCCTTGACAATGTTACCAATTCAACGACTCTCCTTCCTCATTTAATTATGAAAAAAGAAATCTATTCCAAATTGTCTCCGTACTATTTGGCCAGGATTTCTTTTTTCATAATTAAATGAGGAAGGAAAGACATTGTGTTGGTTAATCATGAAAAAGAAATCTAGATTTCTTTTTTTATAATTAAATGAGGAAGGAAAAACGTTGTATTGGTAGACGTAATATCGCGTATCCGGAAGTCACGAACTGGATACACGAAAGTTTATTTAATTCTCTTGTATTGATTTTAGCTACTTCAAAAGTAAAAACAAATATTTAAATGAAAAAAAGTATAGATTAATCGATCTTTGAATACTATCATGTGACTTTGACTCAGAATAAATCTAGAATATTTTTTTGTCCTAAGAAATAGATGTTATTAAAATATAAACCAGATGCTCACTAGTGAAATACTGTTCCGGATTTCCTATCCTTATCCATCGGGAACTTTTTACTCGTATTGTGGGTGTGTATAGTGATAGAAGATGATGTACACACTATGATCAGTCCTTCAATAGACGACACAACACAGACGTTTATGTACAGCATGAAGACAGGACATCATAAAGACGACAATTATGTACAAACGACAAGCTATATGCAAGCGAGACGAACACACAGCAGTACTCTACTACAGACAGTAGCCCACAATAACAACAGTCATCCACAGGCAGAAATTCCGAAGTGAAATTGTCCACAGCACACAAAGTGGCAGGACAGGATACACCAAGAAAGGGAATCTTTAAATTATTATGTCTACACTCACGTAGATCTCTCCCGAACAGGCTGAAACTACTCTTCTGTCTCTTCTTGCCTTCGCTGCCGACTCACTACTTCATTTAATGGTTCACTACTCCTCAGTTCAGAACAGTTCCGTTCCCGACGACGGCACAACAAGCTACATAGGCTTCGTCAGAATACGCCACACAGCGATCCAGCAGTCCTCAGTTCAGGACTCCTCAGTTCAAGACCTCTCTATTTCGGTCTACTTGGTCGACCACCGCCGTACTTCGTTTACCTTCCAAGATTTCGCAGTTCAAGTTTTCTCGATTCAACTCCACTGAGCTTCTTGTCTTCTATGATTGCACCAACTGACCGCTCAGCTTGTCTTCTCTTTTCAATACCGCAGACTGGCTGCCTTATTATATAGCATATCTACCAATCAGGAGCATTCTGGATGTATTTCGGCTCCTAATGGACGGATCAGGAAAATTCTCGATGTTTCGGGTATTATCTATTTTGTCGCCAAATACATTGCCAAGCCCTGAGACCTCTGACGTCACATCTATTCACTATTCAGTACAGATTACTGTAAATCTGTCTTCCTTACTATGACAGTATTAGTCCAGGATAGCAAAATTACAGGTTCGTAACAGTATATTCGTGAGAAACTAATGTTCATCCACTATAAGAGCAGTAAATTAACCTTTGTTAATTTTTAAATCAAACAAAAATATAATTTATTTTACTTAGATTGAAAATTCTATGTTTCACCCGTCATACTGAATAAATTGATGCGTTTAAAAAATCAATGAATATTGAGGATGTCAATTACGCAATCTGTACACGACAAAAAAGACTATCTGTTTGACTAATATACCATTGAACTCCAGAAAGGATTAGGATGAGTTCATAGTGCTCTTTCATGATTATAAACTTTTCTGACTTCATAAAAGATAGATAGCTGAAATTAAATTATGTGGAACAAGGAATACCTAAGACCTGTATTTCTAGCATAAGTCTGTTTAAAAATAATAAAAATTGCATTATTATTCGATTATTATAAACACAAATGTAATCATGGTTATTAGCATGAATTTTAATTTTTTTATAGTATACCAAATCAACTGTCCCATAACCATGTTAAATAGCCAAACTATATAAGCTTCTAATCACAAAGGTATAATAAACAAAATTTCTTGGCATAGGTTTGGAGCAGCATATTTTTATATGCAATCAGTTAAAATTATTTTATGAAATTTTATTCAGAATAACACAAAAATATGTATTTAAAATTGTATTAAAATAATAAAAAGCATATTCATTGAACCATTTACATAATATCAAAAAATTGTTTTAGAGAATATAATCGTTGAAGACATCTTCTATAAATAGCTGATATTGTGAATTATGATCTTATCTTAAGGAAAATAAGGTATTGTTTAATGCTAAATATTAATAAACATTTTTAAATGATGATTCTAAATTTGAGAAACCAGTTTTGAGGTATGTCACAAAGCATATTTATGAAATAGAAATTCAAAAAGGTATTTTTATTATAAAAGCAGTAAATTCGTTTTTGATGAAAAATTCATTATAATTATTTCTTTGACTTTACAAAATAGGAAAATAAATGCTTCATTTCCGTTTGTCAATGAAAAATAAAGGGAAAGCAAAAAAAAAGTCTACAAAAGTCTCTGCTCTGCTATGAAGCCCATAAAAATGAAATGCTCGGTAAATTGTACAGATAATGAAACAAAATACCCGTCGCTCCAACCTGCCTATGAAACGAAAGGTTTGGTTAGTACAATTGAACAGGAAGCTTTTATGTCTTCTTTTTCTGAATTTAAAATGAATTGGAGATTTCAACAATAGGAACGGGGAAAAAGGATTCTGAAAGAAGCAAAAATTATTTTTGCAGTTCTTAGACAGCAAAAACACGTGCAGAATACGAAATTTTCTGAATAATATATTGAGAGCAAAATGTCTGAAAACAGAAGATGAAAAAAAGAGCAACAAGAAAGGAATAAGAAAAAGGAACAGAAAAACTGTTTTTGCTATAAAATATCGAAGGAACTTAGAGATGAGACGAGGATGTATAAATAAGTCACGTAATGATAAGAATCGAAAAGAATAAAACAATAAAAAAAGCAATTGATTATTCAGTAATTATGAACTGTAGATCTTTGTTCGGAGTTAAAAGTAAAATAAGTATTGCTAATAAGAATGTTTTGGTATTTGAAATTCAACTAAGAAGTTTTATCTTGAGATAAATATTAAATTTTGTTCTGATTCATCATTAATAAATGTCCTTTATTTTGTATTTTCAAATTTTTCTCTGATTTTTACTGCACACTTCAGGGTTCAGTTTTTCCCTGTTTATAAAAAAGTATAAATGTAATTAACAAACACCTTAAGCACATTCATAGTACTTTCGTGTTCATCTATATCTGTATACCTTCAATCACAATGGTATTGTTTCCAACTTACTTTTGAACAGATTTATCCTGTAGTCATTTGTTTGGAATATTCCATAATCAGTAAGTATGAATTCTTCGTCTATCAAAATTTGAATACAAATATTTTACTTAGAATGACATCAAGAAAGTTCAAATTTAAGGCTTTAAAATACTTTTCCTAGAATGACGTCAAGAAAATTAAAATTAGAAATTTTAAAATATATATATATTACCTACGAGAACAGTAAGAAAAGTGCAGTTTTGAAGTTTATTTTACTTTGAATGACATAAATAAATTTATAATTAGAAGCTTAAGGTTATTTTACCTTGAAGGACATTAAGGAATTTAAAATTATATACTTAAAAATATTTTATTAAGGATTATATTATTAAAGTTACAATTTCAAGTTTAAAAGATATTTTATCTTGAATTACATTAAGAAAGTCTTTACAATAAAAGTCTTATTAATAAAAACATTAGCATGGCTTCCTTGGAAATTATTTACACTTTACTTGTAAAAACTCATACACAGTCTCTAAAAGTTCTTGAAAAAGAAAAAAAAATCTACAGAACCAGTTTTAAAGGATTTATACCAATGAATAAATGAAAGTTGAATGTCATTCGAAACAAGCATGAGAGAAATTAACTTGAAAATATTTCTCTGCGACTTTCACATTTTAAAATGCATTGCGCTCGCTTGAATGGCTGTGTAACCAATTGTTTATGCATGCAGACAAGGTTATGTTTATGTTTTGATATCAGTTGCAAAAATATCTTTTCAGTTAAAGCTGGAACAGCCCTTTGTTCAGAATGGTTCACACGATTTTTGCCTACGGCTTCATATCCTGCAACAGTTTCATATTATAATAAGGGAATAAATCAGAATGGTATAGAATAGATTAGCAAAATTTATTCTTTATCTTTCGCTTTGCTTTTTTTTATTCTTTCCGTACCAAAAGGTGTGTAGTATTACATGTTTTATTATATGAATGCAGCTTTCAAGCAAATATATTATTTTTTAGGCATTCTTCCTTCTTGCAAGGAAAATAAGCTAAGCTTTCATTTCCTTCGATGGAACAATTTCATGCTTTCAAACATTTTCTGGGAAAAAATTATCAATCTCGTCTCCAGTGAATGCAATAAAAAACACAAAAGCATAATGCTATGAGTTTGATATTCTTTAAATTCTTTTTCTCAGTTATTTCCCTTGACAGATCTTGGAAGCAAAATGTATAGATTTAGGAAGCTGTTTTTTTATTATATTTACATAGTAACGATTCGAAACAAAAATTCCTAATCTGAGTTCTAAAACAATAAATAACGCTAGGAATTCCATATTAATTTCATTATGTTTTACTGTTATCTTATACGCCAGGTATTATAAATAAACAAAGCAAAGAATTTGGAAGTTTTTTTTTTAAATATATTCATTATAATAATTTTTTTAAATTACTGATAGGAGGTATCTGCCAAAGCATTTTGATTCAAGAGCAGTTTAACCAAATACACTATTTGTGCATTAATAGATAAGATCTTATAATTATGATCTATACTTATAATAAAGCTCAATGTGTGTGTTGGCGCTTTACAGGCCAGACCGTTGGACCTACAGCTACCAAATATGGTACATGTATACCTTGAAGGTCGGGAATGTGCACCTCTGAATCCTTTTTTCGAATTTTTAATTAGAATTTGAATTAATTAAAATTTAAGCAAAATTTCGACGTTTTTTTGCTATAACTTCCGAAAATATAATCTCACAAACATGATTTTTGCATCAATTTAAAGATTAAAAAATTTAGCTTTCTAACGGTATCAGTTTTTTTAATTTATAACGTAAGCTTCTATTTTTAATGAATTTTTAAAGAATTATTTTAACCATGTTTTTATCACGTGACTGGATAAAATAAAAGAATGCGAAAGTTCGAGAAAAAAACAATCATCGCAAAATAAATCTAAGGAAATGCAACTTTTAACACGTGACTGGATAAAATAAAAGAAATATAAAATGTGATATTATCTAAAAAAATAAATGCAAAGGGAAGGATTCTATGATCGTTTGTAATATCTAAATAATTAATTCAATAAATCTTCTTTACGGTAAACCTGATCGAATTTAGACAGGATATGCATTGGAATCTCGACTTAATTACATATTTCTATTATCGTTTGCAATATCTGTATCATTAATTCAATATTTTTTTTTCATTATAAAATGTGATAGTTTCTAAAAAAATAAATTCAAAGCTAAGGTTTCTATAAAATCTGCAAGAACACGTCAAAGGGAAAAAATTAGGTTTTATCACCCTGTTGCCATCATTTTGAAGGAAGTTCAAATTAAAAAAAATAAACTATCATTGAAAATTAAATCTGAAGAAATGCAAATTTTAGCACATAACTGGATAAAATAAAATAAATATAAAATGCGATATTTTCTTTAAAATGCAAGGCAAAGGATTCTATGATCGTTTGCAATATTTAAATCATTAATTGAATAAATTATCTTTATTTATACAGAATTGAATTTATACAGGATATGCATTCAAATTCCTTTCCAATGGCCAATTTGTAAAATATTATTAATAGGCATATATATTATTTAATACTATTAATTTGATCTAAATGAAGTAAATAATTACATTTTATGTAGTTTGAGTCAAACAATGCATTTATGAATAATGAATTTTAGATTTCTTCATACTTTGCTCTGTGAGCCATATTTTACAAAATATTTTTATTAATATTTGAAATAAAAGTTGCTACATCAATCAGTCTTCTAAATCAATAATTAAAACTGACTGATTTATAAAATTAAAGAATATTATTAGGAAAAAGCGTTCTTTTAGAACTTTCAGTCCATCATCTTAAAGAAAATAATAATTTCAGGCTAATCAATACCCGGAGTTACTTCAAGGCTAATGAATATGTGATTTAATTGAAAAGTTTAGAACCCATTACTCATGGCGAACCAGCTGGTCGCAAAAGGCGGCTAGTTAGTAATATAATATAATCTAATTTATGTTATAATTATATATTTTTTCCTATATTTTATATCTTAATAGCGATATTTCACATTTTATTATCTTACTTACAAGAAGTATAATATAATAATCAATTTTGGAAATACCAGTTAATTAGTGCTTATTAATACAATCTGTTGTTGTGACTAATCTAAATTTCAGATGAATTAACAGGAACGTAGTTAGCTAATAGTAAGGCATCAAATTCGTGAGTTGAAGACTCTAAGTTATAAACATTGCTCTTGGGATAAACCGTTGAATGAATCGGTATACTGGCTCTGAATGAATTGGTATACTGGCACTTAATTACGTTTGAGATGAATACCTCTTTTCAGTTACTATACAGCAAATTGCAAGAAAGGAGTGTCAATGGATATTCCGATCTCCTTATCTATTCATATTCTTATAGTTTCTCTGAAATGGGACAATAATATCAATTATTCAGAATAAACTAAAAACTTTTTACATGCAGTTTATCATATAATGATGACTTTCAAACATGATACAATTTTATTTAAATTCATCACATTGCTCGAGCATTTTTATAGTAATTTAAATTTTTCCATGTATTTCAAGAATTAAATCATATTTGGGACTTCACTTAATGACATATAAGGATCCGAATTTTCTAGAAATTCATTTTAAATATGTATGAATTCTTTTTTTAATTATCAGTGAGTTACATTTTCTTGATAATTATGGTGTCTCTCAGAAATTTATCATTAAATAATATAGAAATTTGCTTATGTGCAAATAAAAATGGTTAATGAAAATTATAATAAATTGTTTCAATATTGCAGCATTAAAATGAAGCCTTTCTGAGTCTGCATAGCTGAATGGTTATGAGTCTGGTCTCATAGTCAGGAGATCATGTGTTCGAATCACAGTAGACTTAAAGTTTGCTTTAGTATTTTTCCTTGATTTGTTTTTCCTTTATTTCGTGTTTCAGAAGACCTTTCTTTAATTTGTCAGATAAGTGCTCAGGACTTTTCATATTGTCTCCAGAAAGATATTCTTGAACTTTCCCTACCTGTATAAAAGATGGTCTCTCAGTTACAGTGTTCTTAGTTCTGAGTTGAGTTAATAAATTGATTTAACTCTTCTTCCTGTGTCTTCTTCAGTTCTATCTACGTAACAATATCATTAATCACTATGAATACTGTTATACTTTTTTAATAATACCATACATTAATTAGTTCATTGTGACACATTCATATTTGTATAACGTGTTTTTTCCAATTATGATGTCAATTCTACATTCATTTAATGAATTTATCCCTATTTCCCTCAATAGTTTTAATGAAAATTAATGTAATCTGATACCTAAAAATTTTTTTTTGAAGAAAGAGTGCCTGCCAAAATAGCAATAATCGGTTTTATCCTAATTTGTTGAATTGGAAAATCTTTATATTTTAAATCATTATTTTTATAGTTTCAATGTTCAAATACATTTAAATATTCAACTACTGCTTCTATTAAAAATATAAAGAATGTTATATAAGCTAATTTTAAAGCTATGTTCGTATTAGAGAAAAAATGGAAGAAAATTTTAAATTTTGCAGGGACATATTTTATACAAAATACAATTCTGCATTTGTCTTTGATATCAGATCAGTAATTTATGGTTAACCATTTCTTTCTTTTTGCTGTAACATTGACAAATTATTTCATGGTCTGAAACGATTTTGATATTCATGTGCTGAAATTATAACTAATTAAATTCAGACTTAAAACTATCTCTTTTAATAAATGATGTTATGAAAATTTCTACACTTAAAATTCAGTTTTCATGTGCATTTTTATTAGTCCGTACTTAAATGAAAATTTCAATTTCAATTAATGTATATATATATATACATGTGTGTGTGTGTGTGTGTGTGTGTGTGTGTGTGTGTGTGTGTGTGTGTGTAGATAGATAGATGTTTCAACTAATTGTCTCAGTTGAAGAAAAATAAAGGAAAATGTTTATTCTAGATTTTACTTGTAATATTCATAGATAATTAAATTTAACCAATTCTTTGAGAATGCTTAAATTAAATCTTTTCTTTTGAACGAGTATCTGATATTCTCAAAGCAGAATCGCCTTTCTACTCTAATCACTACTGTTCTGTAAGAAACAGCTAATAGTTTCTGCTGAAAACAGAAGGGTTGTAATTTAATGAATTCACTTTGTTTAGATCTTACAGAAGTGCTATTACTACTGACCTAAAACATCGGAATTCCTGGAACTAATCCAGAAAAAAACAAAACCTGACTTTTCCAAAATCAGGACTCAATTAACTATTGATCGATACCCGGATATCAATTAAATCCAACAGAAAAATAGCCCAGATACGAAAGGATCGCAGAAAATAACTTTTCCTTTCAATTGTCCTATCGTTCGTCTTGGAAGTTAATTTTGTTAATGGAATTTCTCTTGTCGAAATAGCACTTCTGCATCGCACGGAGAGATCCTGCTGGAAGGTTTTAGAATTGGGGAGAGTGCAATTTGTACATGTCAGGGGAAGCTCAACACTTCTTAGAAACTTCCTTTGTAATTAATCAAACTTTTCACTTCAGTTCAACCCCAAGAGGTGAAGGATGCAATTGTTTGCATTTAAATCTCGGTAGTGTTGCAGAAATTTTGATAATTTGTTCCCAGCTATAGAGCCATTAAGATAAGAGTATTTGAGGAATCTGCTTATTTTAACATTGTGTTTCAAATAAAAATAAATACAACTTTGTTAAATTGGGAAACTGCATTTAATTGAATTAGATACAATTGCTTGTATTTAAATCTCAATAGTATTGTGAATATAAGAAAAAAATTTTCTTGGGCACAATTTTATTTAAGTGATAATAATTTAGAAATCTAAAATTGTTGTTTAATACATTATTTCAGAGAATAAAAAAATACAAAAACTCTGTTATAAAAATAGCTGTATTTATTTTTTATACTTTGTTCCGATTGCTCTCATTTAAATTTTATTCATGTTCAAATTTCTATAATTTGTGGAAAAAGTGTAATTCCAAAAAGATATTTGTTGACTCTCTTCTTTTTAACATTCAGTTTCCAAAAAGGTCAGATTTTTAATTTTTGTTATTTAATTTTAACTAAAAAAATTATATTGGATTCAAATTTGGCAAAACTGTTTCAATTGTTTGATATGTTTCTAACTTTAGTACTGCAAGCTGATTTATAGATTTTTGGAGAGTGTCATGGAATTCTTAAACTCAAACTTTTTAACCTCCGGATAAGTTGAATAGAGTAAAAGCATGGCTTAATAAGAAGTTCTTCAAAGTTAAATAAAAGATTTACTTAATAGGTAAGCCATATTACTGACTCTCCGTCTCAGCCGAAGGCTTTTGGAAATAAGTACTGAATGTCAAGATCGCCGTTACAGTAACAATGCAGGAACTATAGTTGAGTCCTAAGGGCTATCACCGGCCATGGTACAACCATGGTATGTCCGGTTATAGATGGGAGGAGCCAAATCATCTGCCCTTTTTTGCTACTATCGATTTGGTGAAATTTTACCACCATGCTGGAAGCCTCTCATCCTCGATTAAGAGGTACTCTCCCCCATGGGTCTACTTAATAGGAATACATTTCTATAAATCATAATACTAAAAATTTACATATATTTAAAGGATGCATTCATTTATTAAATTAAAAAAAATAATGCAATTCTCAGTTAATCTCAAATACTTTGTATTTGAATATAATTGTTTGAATTGATATATGATTATAGTGTTAAAATATTTTATCCAACTTTCAAAATTTTAAAGGCTTTTAAACCAAGTAACATGTGTTTATTTAAACAATCTGACACAACGTTAAAATTATAAAATGACTATCTACATTTTTCTTATGTTTAAGCCCATCTTCCTATTAAAGAAACAATTTGAAATCAACTCGCATTTTTTTGAAATTCAGTTACTTTTCTTTATTAATTATATTTTTTATGTTTATACAATTTGTCAATACATATTAAATTTCAAACATCTTTTATGCTGCCAATCCTTCCATATATTTATCAAATATCGTATTTATCGCATATAATAATAACATTATAAATTTATAATGAGAAAATATGTAAGAATTCTATATTTTATGAGATATAAACATTTTAAAGTTTGAACCCTTAATCTCAACAGAATAACTTCATAAGTAAGTTATCAAAATTTCATAATGTCATCTTCGGAAATTTAAAAGCATTAGACTCTGATCGGAGAGCGAAATTCAATTTATTATAGAGATCAACATTTTGTTTCATTACGTAGAAATATTTACAGGTTTCCTTCATGAATAAATTAAGATAATTCTTCAAGATTCTGGAATTAATAAGTAGAGCATAACTGCAGGCAAGGTTCTGGAATCGATTCTCAGCAGGCTTAATTTTGGGACTAAAGAAGGTAGTAAATTTTCTTTCATCCAAATATCTCCTGAGACGTTCCTGCACAGCAGATTAATATGAGCTTCACATCAAACTAAACAGCGCAACAAATGTAGTTAAAAATGCTAATATTTTCACTTATCTGGAGCAAAATTCATTTAAAAGATTTGTGATGATGAGTAATAAACTTTAAATAACATATCTATACGAGCATATTTAAACATTACTGTTTGATACAAGTTTGATGGTATTAAGGAAATTTCTGTATGGAAGGAGGAAGTAATTGCAATCTGCTATAAAACTTTATTCTTTGTACAATTTATTTATCATTACTTAGATTTTTGAACTTCCACTTAGTTTTACCATCGTAACATCATGTTAGAGCTGGAATTCATTGTACTCTGACCACTATAATGCTATACTGACACTTTTAAGTGGAAGTTCAATATGCTTATTTTTAAAGCGTTATAATTTTTTTTGCATTAAATTGCATTTTCTTAGAGATGTCTATATAGTTACATTGAAACAGCAAAATATTATCTAAATGTAAAATTTGTTATCAAATTTTATGTTTAGATAATTTTTTGTTACAGCCGATCAACAGACACAGGAAATAAATTAATTTATATTTATACAAGAATTGCTTGTTTGAAGTTATAAGAATGATTTTAAAATTATCAACAGTCTGAGAATATATATTATTATTTTGAAAAAAATATATCTGCTTTTCTGAAAACAAAATATTGAAGAGAAGAATAATATGTATCAGTATCCATCATCTTCTTTCAATATTACTTAATTTTACCATCTAAGAAGTTTTCCATGTTACTACTGCAGACTATTTGCAGACTATGTGTCTAAACTCCTTTAGAGGATTTCCCAAGTCTAAATACCATAGTACGCCTAGAAATAGGTTACTGCTCATTAATCAGACAAGATAATTTGCAGTGTGGCCCTAACTTGGTGAACTTGGTGCAGTTTGCTGGCTTTGCAGAGCTGCGAGACGTCAATAATGATGGATTGCAATTTACCATTAAGGTTCGCAACATGGAGTTCGCAAATGTATATATTTGTTTAAAACGTATCTGTGAGATAATTATTCATTTAGTATGTTATCTAAGATAGTGATTGTTTATGTTTTAGGGACCACTAATTATGCTATTGTTTGCCAATCATGAGTAAGTTTGTGTTTGTGCAACTTTTATTTTTAAAAAAAATATCAGGATTTTCTGGTTATGGTACTAAAAGATTTTTTTTTCTTTCATTGCAACTGAAGGTGAAAACTTTGCAACAACCATGCCTATCAAACACAAACAGTTTACACATAACTCAAACACAAACAGTTTACACATAACTCAAACACAAACAGTT
>JAPMOQ010034738.1:29678-56923 GCA_026543055.1 Argiope trifasciata
ATAACTCAAACACAAACAGTTTACACATAACTCAAACACAAACAGTTAACACATAATTTTCTTTCATCTCTGCTAATTGATAATTAAATAATTATTAAGCTAATAGTCTTATCGTTATTGATAGCGCAAAATGTCACAAACATTTACATACATCTTCTTATTTTTCAGGAAAAGTACAACGCATACTAGAAAGGAAAAGACTCTTATAGAATTATTTTTTATAGATAACCAATTATATCTTCAAAGATAATTGCAATTGTTTCAGCAAAAACATTGAAATCTCCAAGATTTTCCAAGAATTTAAAGCTTGCTAGATTCCTTTCAGACTTGGTGATTATTAGAAGCAGAAGATCAACTCTTATAGTTCTATGGACATTTAACTACATCAATACATGGAGTACTCATAAAAAATATCCAATTTTTCTTGGTATATTATAATGTGACAAAACGAAGCTGTACTTTCTATTTAATGGAAATCAAAATGTTAGATTAAGGCTTAATTTTAGAACACTTATAAGTATGTAACATGAGGTCGATGTTAATTTCATCGTCCCCACCTGCTATTAAAGAGATACATATTTGCAGTCTTCCAATAGACTGTAACAGAAATGCCTAAAAAATGTGCGAGATGAATTATTTTACTACTTATATATCCTTCATGTTTCTGAAGTCAATATCATTAAAAACTTACAACTGTTAATAATGTAAAAGTTCAAATTATTATGCTTAATTTATGTTCAATAAAAAGTTTGCACTTACATATTTTTTTGTACTATTGTATCGAGAACATACTTTAAAACAGTAGTTTTTCTTATTTTTTAAAAAATTTTATTTATCTGAAGCAGTTTTATAATTTTTGAGCAAAGATAACTTTGTAGCATATACAACTTTTACTTTATTTATTTCAATTAAGATAAAACAGATAAAAAGAAAATCATTTGATCCTTGTTTTATTGAATATATTTTGAAAAACATCTGAAATTCCACTGATAAAATATCCGATCAAATTGCATTTTTGCAGTTCTTTTAATTCGTGAGTTCTCATTCATACAAATAAGTTGTTAAATTTTTAGTATATTCTCCAACATTTATTTAAACAATTACAACATTTTATTTAAAAATCGTTTATGAAATGATAGTCATAATTCTCTATCATCTTTCATGCTCATAAGCAAACAGCCATAATTAATTTTTTAAACTCAATAAAGTTGAAAATGTGAAATTTCATCAAATTCTTAAGAGTTAATAGCTCTGAAGACGTTAATCCCCACATGAAGCATATGTATTTCAAAGTGAACGCATTTGTTTTAACAGTATGAGTCACATATGTCTCAAGTGGAATGATTGGAATATTTTATCTATAGCACATCGAAAATTCATAATGCTCCTAAAAATTCAAAACAGCTTGCAAAATTTCACCTACTAAAAAATTAATTGGCTGTCTTTATATTATGTAATATTCTTCCATCTTCATTAATGATGGCTTATTGCTGCTTTATGAAAAACTAGGAAACTAGTTGTAAAATTTTTTTAATCGCGTTCTTTTGTAGAAGAAAAATGTTGCTAATTTTTTCATGAGTATCCTGTATATTGTCCATTAACGTCTGAGAATTTCATTGTTCCTTTTCTGCAACACTATCAAATTCTTTTAAAATACAAAAAGGTCAAAGTTATATATTGAAAAAGAAATTCATATTATCCTTAACTTCATGTTATATTATTTTGAAATTTACTTAGTTTCGTAGCCTAATTTAATAATAAAACAAAATGAGCGTAGTTAACAAGAACAATAGAAATATTTTGGCGTTTCATTTTGACTGATTAGAAAATTCATTTGGAGACTATATAAAACATACTTTCTTTGCCTACGGAAATACTGATTTTGACACCTTTTATCATAATATATTTCCAATATATTTTTTTTATTTACATTTCACCGTGGTCAAGAAGATTTGAACAGCATTTCGTGTTGTTGTGATTAACATATTAAAGATATCTTCTCATTGTATAATTCACGTTAGAAAAAGTTTTAAAAAAATATATTTAATTACAGTAGGTAAATAGTTAACGAAATTCAGAGAAATGAATAAGGATATATGTAAAATTATCTTTCAAAATATAAAATATTAATGTTTTTATTTCTGTTTTCATCATTTACACAACTCCCCAAAAAATACACAAAGTTCTTCCTATCCAATTACTGTTTAGAAAGTTTTTGTTTGCATTCATCGTTTTTCTGAAAACAGCAAAGTCATTGGCGCAACACTAAGCCTCTACAGACAAAGAAAAGTCGAAATTCTACGTTTAATTCTAAATCTCGTTTTCCAGAATCCAATTTGGAGAAAAACGCACCACAAATAATTTAACAAAACGTCTAACTAACGTGAAAATAAAGACGAAATAAAATCCTGTTTAACGACCCCCCTTGCACAATTATCCTTTAAAGCGCAGAAAATGGCAATTTTTCATTTTGTTAAATTACCATAATTTTTGTACTTTCTTTCTAAAACGTTTTTATTAACATGCCTTATATTCCGCATCGTTTATTTCCCCTGCTATTTCATTTCTGCAAATAGGGATAAAGAGGGCCAAGGTTATTTACAGGAGAGCTGGCTGTGAATGTCGGACATTCCCATACATTACTCCTTTTTACAGTTATCTCCCTTCAGATAAGCATGGATTTACACGCTGATCTATTTGTGCGTTTTGATTTGTTATAATATATTCCAGCACTTTTCTTCTAGTATTTATTTCCTTGAATTTAGCCATTTAGGCCTTCATGAAATAAGAAAATATTTTTACAAGTAAGAATATTTTCTGTTATGAAAATAGCTTTTTTTTCTTTTGTTTAGATTTATGATAATATATTCTATCATTTGTATTTTCAAATATTTTATGTGTTCATATTTTCTGCTTATTAATCTCTTAGCAGAAAATGAAATCTTAAACATTTTTCGGAAAAGCATCTTATTTCAATTTAAAAGAGTTATTATCAGGGAAAGCAAACTCTTCTGAGATAATATTATAAAAAGCTTGTTTAAATATTCCTGGTTTGATTTGGTATGATGGAGCTTATTGACTCAAAAACCATTTTTGTTTAAACTGCGCCAAACTTTAGAAGATTCATTTTTAAAGCAGATATGCGACTCCTTTGTAAAAAGGGTTATCAAACCTTTTTAAATTTTTTTCGTTGAATTTAGCCTTTTAAACATGCATGAAATGCTAAAATAATTTCTAAAAAAATACTAATTATAGTTTATGACAATAAATTCCGAATTTATTTTCGTTGAATTTCGCTATTCAAACCTGCATGAAATGAGAAAGTATTTTTACAGGCAATAAACTTTTCTCTTATGGCAATGTGTTTTTTTCCTTTTAAATTTAAGAAACACTCCTTAAATTGTTTTCAAATTGCATCTTATTTCGGTTTAATGATTTATTATCAGGGTAAGCAAACGCTTCTGATATTATATTATGAAATAGTTTGCTATAATATTCCTGAGTTTGATTCGAAGATTCATTTTCAAAGTAGATTTATGATCCCTTTGTGGAAAGGATTATCAAAAAGTTGTCAATTTATTTTTGTTGAATTTAGCCATTTAAACATTATAAAATAAGAAAATATTTTCACTAGCAAAAATCTTTTCTTTTATGGCCATATATTTTTTCCTTTTATCCTTAAAAGGCTTTCAAAAACGCATCTTATTTCAAGTTAATGATATTTCATCATTGAAACGAAACCCTTCTGAGATAATATTATACAATAGTCTGTTATAATATTCCTGAGTTTGATTAGAAGATTCGTGTTTAAGCTGACATGTGATCTGTTAGTGAAAAGGGTTATCAAACATTTATCAATTTATTTTCATGGAATTTAACCATTTAAACCTACGGGGAATGAGATAATATTTTAGAAAGATATAATCTGTTCTCTTATTGCAGCATTTTTTCCCTTTGGGATTAAAAATATTCCATACAATTTTTCTAAAAGGCAGCTTATGTCAGCTTAATGATTTATTATCAATGAAAGCAAGCACCTCTGACATAATATTATGACAGCTTTTGCTATACTATCTCTGAACTCGATTAAAAGTTTTAATTTTAAAGCAGGTTTACTGACACCATTGTGGAAAGGGTTATCAAGCATTTCTCAATTTATTTTCGTTGGCTATAGCCATTTAGACCTGAATGAAATGAGATAATATTTTCGTAAGCAATATATATATTTTCTTTTATGGAAATAGTTTTTTTTCATTTAGTTTTAAGAAATAATCCTCAAAACATTTTGAAAACGCATCTTATTTCAGTTTAATGATTTATTATGAGGTAAAATGAACTCTTCTAACATAAATATCATGTAATAGTGAGTTTTAATATTCTTGAGCTCGATTAGAAGATTCATTTCTAAAGCATACATGCATTCCCTTTGTAGAAAGGGTTATTAAACATTTCATCTTTTAATTAGAACTCTCATTTATAAATCTGATTTGTCAAATGCTATTTGAGTCATTTATTATTTCTGAATTTGATTAGGTCATTCATTTTTAAATCAATTTTACCAATTATTACTAGAATGGATTATTATGATGGAAATTGAATTAGAATCACGAAATGCAAATAGAAGCTTATATTTATGATATATTGAACTTTGATGAATTAATGTAAATGTAAAAGAAATTTATTGATTAAGATTAATTGTAAAAGAAAGCATTTAGAAACTGAAATTTTCAACAATGGATATTAAATGTGTTTAATTTACTGAAAAAGTGGTATTATTCTAAACTTATAATAAGGCTAGATACTTGACTTATATAGCTCAAATACTAGATATTTATGTAGCTAGGTACTCGAAATAACCTTTATGATTATCTCACAGTTGAAAGAAGTGAGACCTACTGCTAAGTTCTAAAAATTTCAGCTCAAACAGCATTCGGTTTCACCATCCATGATCATAATTAGCGGCAATTCGGCCCCAAAATGTGGCAAAACCCAAGGGAGAATCTTCTTTTTGTACATACTCACTTGAGAATAAAATTTTCATCCATGTTCAACTTGTGTCCAATTCCCCTGTTGATATTTAATCAAGATGATGAACAAATTATATTTTACTGGGATATGTTTTTCTGCTAATGTTATTCAAACGGTACTTTATTTTCAAAAATAGCAGCGTCTGATGATGAACTCTGTCAACCCACTTTAATCGTATAAAAACACTCCTGGACAGGAGTGTTTTATATATAAAAATTTAAAATATACATTTAATTTATACATTAATAACATATTTAAACATATAACATATTTAAAATATACATCAATAATATTTATTTAAAATATGCACTTGAAATTTTTGAGATGAAAATTAACTAATTAGAGTTAGTCCCTTAGGTTGCTTATCAAATTTATTTCGCAAGACAGAATCAGGGAAAATTTGAGATATGCTAGTAATTGTTTGATCATTCATTTTTAAAAATCATTATTCTATATAAGAATATGGGAAATATGGAATTTATGAAAAGACCATATACTGTGCATCAGAAACTGTATAACATAACAAATAAATCAGAAATAGGAATAACACTCGGTATTAGAGATCTGGTATTTTCAACAAGTTTTGAAAGTATGCAATAAATAATGAAGGCATGATTTAAGTAATTAATATTAGGTATTAAGTCATTCAATTTTAATATTTAAAGTAAACCATTAAAGTAATACTAATTTCATCAACATTGGACATTCGATTATCACCCCCACCCACTCCGAGTTAACTAATGATGTATACAATTTCTTAAAAAAAACATATCTTTCTAGAACCATTATTTAAATATCTACTAAATTATGTATCATTATGTATCTATTAAAGTTTATAAAAAATCACTCTTTATTATAATTTTTTTCTAAGCTTATTATTAACTGTGGAATTAAAGAAAGGATTAAAGAATTAGGATTCCTCAACATACGTAACTTAAAATTGAATCAAATTCCAGCATTGTAGATAAAAGATTTTTCATGTTATAGTTAAATTAGGATTCACGCATATATATAGGATATTTAAGATAAGAGATTATTTTATATAGAAAATATTAATAATTATTTCGCAATATTTTAGTATCATACATATGCATTCATTGACTGATATATCTCGTCAACACAGAAATTTACGCTAAATATTTTCATAGATATCATACAATTACAAAAAATTTAATACCTGAGAAATGTTCATCAAATGATATGCATATTCTAAAATTGGAGATTTACGTATAGCCAAAATAAACATTTTCCTCAATACCCTTTCTCCATAAACAATTCACAATGTCGAATTAACCAGTAGAATTTCGGCCATTGTTTATCCACATATACTCTATATGTTTATCTTAAATAAGTTTGAATACCTATTTGCCCAATTCAATGGTTTAGAACCAATTGTTGCTTCATGATTGTTGTACGCATTCAGAGAAGGGGGCATTTACTGTATTCGCTTTCACGCCATTGATTTGCAACCTGCTCTCACAGTAATGTTTACATGGGATTTCTCAATAGTTGCTGATTACTCGATATTGTTCAGCCACTTGAATATAAACAAATACTCTCTTTCATTGAGCAAATAAGTTTGATTATCGGAATTGAATTAGGGGTAATTTTTAACTCTTGTCACATTTACGCGTAGATGTCTGATTAGTTTTTATGAAAAATACTTTTCAAACCCGCAAAACACGAATTGATGTTTACTTGTTTTATCATTTTAAAAAGCATTTATAAACATCATGCTTATTTTCTTTTTATTGACAATATAGATGAAAATGCATTAGATGATGAATGAATTTTATTTAGGTGCAAATGGAACTATGATGCATGTTGAATGGAAGATATATATCTAAGATATGTTTCTGTATTGTGTCTAATATAAATGACATAAAAAGAATATAAAAGTTCATTTTTAAATAATTATGCGCTATTTTAAAAATAAGAACCTTAATATTTGAATATTATTCTCAATTGGATTAGTGATTTTTTTCCTTTCATGCCAGCAGAGGTACGTAGCAAATTTGATATGTGTTTCCAAAACGTATTTTGATATGTTCTTCCAATATGACAGATGAATTTAAATACTCAGAATAAAAATTTACAAGTTTTATCAATCATTTTAACGCTTTAATATAAATTTCATTAACTGGATATTCATTCTGCCATATAATATGACATTAATCTTATAAGTATCGTCTCTTATAATAAGGTTATGCTGTGTATTGAATGAAGGATTTACATATTTTAATATTTATCATATGATGATGATTTTTGATATTAATACTGTACATACTGTACCTATTTATATTATGATTATATTGAAAGATAAATGAAATATTTCCATATTATGATATGATGGGTATTTATGATATTACTCATACACCTATTGTACAATCTATTTATACAAAGATTATATTGTAAATTAAATGAAAGAATGACACATATTTTCACAAATTAAGTTAAAACACTATTCATAAGAATTTGCAAAGATACTGTAATTGTTAAAGTTATATTAAAAGAATTGATATAAATCAAGAAAATCTGTAAAATTGTTCTCAAGAATATTTGATGACTTTTATACCATTTACTTTATAATTATAAATTAAATTTATTTTGTTTCATTTCCTAATGAGCTAGAAATATAAAACAACTTACAGTTATTTATTCTCAATGCCAACATAGTATTTCAATATTATAAGAATGTCATTAATGATTCAGATTATTTTAAATAAATGCTGATTGCATAAAAGAAACCCCCCCCCCTTCTATGAAAAAAATGTGATAACAATATTTCAAAATAATTATGACAAACAAGATTTTATAGGACATTAAACTAACAAAAAAAAACCACTTAAATAAAATTTTAAAAAGTGAAAAGGGATTTTTACATAAATCCTAAAGACTATATAAAAAATGTGTATGAATATAAAAATGTAGGTAACAAAAAACAGATTTTAAAACAATCTTCAAAGATCTATAAATAATTTAGGAACTGAAAATAATGTATACTACCAAAAAATAAGCAATAATTCAATTTAAACTATGATTATTACTAAAACAATGAACATTCTTAAACATTTATTGAAATAAAAATATATTATTTATTTTTACAAGATAAAATTTAAAACATTTTGATAAATTTTTCCTGCATTTGTAAATTTTGATTGGGTTTCTCATTTTCATAATATATTAATTTGTGATCATTTAGTGTCTGCATTGAAAAACTACATTGTCTACATTGAGAAATTATCTTTGATTTGCAGTTTCAAACATTTCCTTTGTTTTGAAACTTCAAATCAAAGATAACTTCTCTTATAGTTGTATTCAATGACTTATATTGATTGAATAATTATAATTGCTTTCTGACTTGATTTTGGATCGGAATAATAGGGTTTTTTTTGGGCGGAGGCGACATGAAAATTTACGAATGCAATTACAGCATTTATATTTCTTGCTTTTATTTGAAAACCTCTCGCGGTAGGTGAGTTGTGTCGGGATAGAACGAGGGAACGAACCTTTTGGTGTGAAGCCGAGTAACATAACCATTCGACAAAAGTGATCAATACTGTCTCATCACTGTTACTGGCTGATTAAGATACCACCACAATACTTCCCTACCAATGAGTCCTCGAAGACGCGAACGATTTATGGTAATAAGTATTATGGTGAGTATGTGAGAGTTGCTGTTGCTGCGTCAAATGAGTCTGACGATTTTCGTTGCTGCTTCAAGTCAGTCTGATGAGTTTTGTTAGAAGATTGTGATAAGAAGCCGAGTAACATACCCATTCAACAAAAGTGATCACTGCTGTCTAGTAACTGTTATTCTCTTATTAAGATATCAACACTTTCTCTTACTTGATACTATATTTTTCTGTTGAATAAAACAGACAAGTATTTCTTAGGCATGTATCAGAAATTTCTAATAGATATTAAAAAATTAATAAATGTGATGGATTATTATATTTAATAAAAATAAAATTCAAAAGAGCTTTTTTTTGTTGCTGTTCATGAAGAGTTATACAGTTAAAGCTGTTTAGTTGAATGAATAAAATGAATTCAGTTTCTAAAATTTCTGAATTTAATTTAACTACATTCAAGATGAAGAACTATTTTCTATAAATGAAACTATCTGGCAAAATACTTGAAACATAGAACTAAATTTCATCCTGATATCTGAAGGACTTCAAATAAAATGTAATTATTTTTAGTGGAAATCACACAAGTGGGCCTGATAAAGTATTGCAGCTTAACATTCATATGATATATGAAACATTTTTATAAGCCTTTAAATATAAAAAGTAATTTATTTATTGCAAAACCTAAAGCCGCCGAATATTAACTTATAGAAATCATTTAATGAGATTTGTAAAATAAAATTTAACTATCATTTTTTATTTAAATATGAAAAAAGATCAGCACATTTTAAGACAATTTAAATGGACATGTTGATTTAATTTTGTCTTGAAAAAATGCAAAATGTTAATAATTGTATTACTGTCATTAATTTTATTCACTGAATTAAATCTTAAAGAGCTAAACTTACTTATCTTATATGTGTTTATTAGAAGAAGACATAAATATGATGTATTTCTATTCTGTAAAACAAAAAATAAATACTTCAACTGAAATAAAGGTATCCTTTATTTTTTTTAAATAAAAAAAGTCATCTATAACTTGTTCCAATAGCTTACTTAAACACAATTCCTTCCTCAGTTTGATAAAGCAAAAGATATAAATTAAGGTTAACATCGTTTGTTAAAGAACTCTTATTCTCATGGTTGTTATAGATGTTTTAAATTTGACTTAACTGCGATAACTAATGTGAGAGTGGTCATTTTTCAAGGGTATGTAAAGAAATACATTTTCTTATATAGAATTCTGAAGGAAAAGCACCTCCAGTAACTTGCTCTATCGTAGTGACCAACTCAATGCTACATGTTTTGAATAATGTCAGTTAAGAATATACTGAATATACTCAGAGAATAAAGCTGCTATTCTCCCCCCATACCATTTGCTAATTTTTTCAACTAACCAGTAGTAGCAAATAAGAAGTAGGCACTAAACCAATGCCTAGTGTCCGTTCTAAATTTTAAATATGTTAGAATCATCGAATTTCCAAAAATTTGGGAAATAATTGCAAAATAAAGCCTTAATAATATTTCAAAAATTATGAAGTCAACAACTTCTCTCCTTAAATAGAATCACAATTTCGAAATAATCACATACGCTTAATTTGAGCTACATTCGTTCATTAAAAGAACAATTATTAGTTTAAACATGTACATCGTTTCAAATGAAACATGCAAAAGATAAAAATGTCAGTCTTAAGATAAAAAATCTGAGTTAAAGCGATAAAGATATTTATTCCGACTATTTCATCATGCTAAGCGAATTTTATCTTGTGTCGCAATGTGATCAATCATTGTTTCTAAAAGGCGTACTGTTCTTGTCTGTACCGGTTTTTTCTGTTATCTGCTTTTATCTAACAATAAACTGTATCACCGAAGGACCAATATCTTGTGTCATCCATCATCGTATAACTTAAAAGTTTGAGCTCATCTTGTCTCGGGCTCTGTATTTTCACTCGGAGAAGAAGACAATAAACTAGGTAGCAGCTTAATCATGATAACATCTGATTTTAAAAGACTCACAAGATATGTCAATTTCATTTTTCGAAACGAGATCATGAAAAGTAACTATTTCGATCATCTTGATTCTATTTTCATTCTAAATTGATTCTTATTTATCTAATTTCATTCTGGCTATGCTATCTTATTAATATCAGTATTTTGATAACGATTTTCGAAATAACCAGAAAAATTCAATAAAATGTATTCACAAATAAGAACCATAATTATTAACCAGATTAGCACATTGCTTCAAATGAAGCACATGACTTGAGATGAATGTAGAGGTATGTGATGTGATTCTAGGTAGAAAAACTCGACCAATCATAAGTGGACATGAGAATGGAGGTAATATGATATAGGGAATTATTGATGTTGTATAATCATTCGTTGTGGATTGAGTAAACATTAAATATCTCTATATGAGAAATTCTATTTCTATTATTTCTCTATTCCATAGGTTTATTCAAACCATCCTTCCTGAATATATTTCACTAAGTACAATAAAGCCAAAAATTTATAAATTAGTGTTAATACTAAGAGTTATTTTTATTAAAGAGTGTTTAATTTTTCTGAGTACAATTGCATTATTAAATTTTACTTAACTACTATGCATGAGATTTTAGTTATTTTTATGGAGGATTTCTAGGAAAACGTGTTTCTATCCAGGCTTCGACTAGAAAAAAAAACCTGGTAAAAAATCTATTTTGAGAAGAAGATAATAAACTAGGTAACATCTTAATCTTGTTCACATCTGATTTTAAAAGACATCGCAAGATATGTCTATTTGATTTTTCGAAACAAGATCCTGAAAAAAAGATATTTGTTAAACTTGATCCTTTTTTTATTCTAAATGGAATGTTATTTATCTAATTGAATGTTTTACAATTTCACTAGTAGCAGTGATTTAATAACATCTTCTTAACAGTTCTTATATAACCGGGAAACAAACTGTAATATTAGCTTAAATTAATACCTATTTTCAATTGTAACTTGGAGCATATGCTATGATAACTAAGGTAGAGAATCTCGACTAATTCAAAGCGGATATGTTTGTGTAGGTTATAAGATATGCATAATCTGTGATACTATGTTATAAACCATTAGATATTGATTAAATTTTATATTATCTAAGTAAAGTAGTCTTTGCATTGAAATTTGATTTTTCCAAAGAAAATTTGGTGATTATAATGCTAAAAAAATCCTTTTTTACTTTTAAATTTTATGAAAACATAACTTTTTTTAAGACTTTAATTGAATTTATCTAATTATAATATTACTGCCATAAATAATGAATAAGCTATCAAATAGCCTTGACGATGAAGATATTGCAAACATATATAAATCATTGTTATAAAACTATCAAGAAAATAGTACATGAACATATTGCTGGAAATGTTATCTGATATTTTAAAAGTTTCCCATGAAAGTCATCTCAAATGCAGAAGAAAAATCTATTGTGGTTACAGCATATCTATTATCTGCATGAAAAATGCCTATTATTAAAATGAATGCCCCTTGTTGTACTCATTTTAATAATACTTCTTTATTCTATTTTTTATTCTAAATTGGTAACATTAATTTTTCTCTTAAGTGCCTTCATTCTTTTCATGAATAATTCACCTAGCCAAAATTAAATAAATATGGCTGCGTTATTTACAGGTGTTAGCATACTGTTTACATTAATCAATTATTGAGATAAGTGTTTCATTGCGAGAAAGTCCTATGTTAGTTTACTGATGTGGATGTTAAAAAAATATTTCATACAATTCGAGAATATCCACTTTATTTCATATAGAAAAAAAATCTTCTTCTTAGCTTGGAAACCAAAGTGTTTTTGAATATTTATCATTCAAAAACTTACTCATACCTTTAATTTTCTTTGAATTGTTTAAAGATGTTTGTTTCATTAATGAAAAAACTTTTTATAATAAACAAACTGCAATATGTTGTATTAAACTACTTCATGTATATATTGCTTTCTTAAAATTGCTCAGTTTAATTTATAGTTTTAAGAATTATTATTTCTCAACTCTTTTCCTACGCGTGCATTTCGTTATGTTTTTTGCTTATGAATAGAGCATAAAAGGTGGAAATTAATTACAAAAAAATGCAAATAAGGAAAATGTGAAGAAAGTGAGAAATCTCCGCCCCACATTTTTTTTTTATGTTAGTTAACAGTAATAAATCCCTGACTTCGTAAATACCTTTCTACGTATTTAAAAAAATATTCGATAATATTGATTCGAGAAGTACAGATTCTCAGAAATAATTCGTTTCAGTGTAATTTTCTAGCGGGCCGCGGTGGCCCGGTGGTAAAGTCTCGGCTTCGGAACCGGAGGGTTTCAGGTTCGAGACTCGATTCCACCGAAGAACCGTCGTGTGAGGGAGTCTGTTGCACGTTAAATCTGTCAGGCCAAATGTCCTCCCGCTGGTGTGGCGTGGTGTGGACAGGGGGGTGACAGTTCAGGTGTCGTCCTCGTCATCTGACCGTGGTTCAAAATTACGAGGTCCGTCCCAAAATAGCCCTCGTGTTGCTTTAAAACGGGACGTTAATATAACTAAACTAAACTAAGCAATTTTCTAGCCTCGCAATGAATTAATTGTCTGATGAAGGATATTGAGGCGTAAACATTCAAATTTTATGACAGGCTAAATTGAAATTTTCAAACGAACAACACATATTTATGAAAAAAGGCATGAGAGGAATACCAATGTTTACAATTAATAAAAAAATTAATTAAATCATCTTTGCATAGTAATTAACATTAATTTGTATTTTTTAAATAGTTATATTTTAATAATATATTACAATATATTCAACAGATGAGCAACAAACAAATACTGGCCTAATTATCTCAATCTAAAGTGTTTTATGAAAAATAAAAATGTCATTACCTTTTATCATTTTAAATCAACCCTTTATTTAAAATCAAACAATTATTTAAAAAGTTTTGATTCGAAATAAATTGAAATATTTTAATGATTTTATAAATTTCCGATGCAATTAATAGCATTTAAGAAGCTCGCACTCATATGTATATTATCTATATGCTGCTATAAAATTATTAGTTTCAATTCTCAATACTCATTAAAAATATACTCATATTTTAAGCATTCCTCCTCGCCATCATAAATGTTTTTCAATTAAAGAAACTTCAATTACAAGATGAAAAAAAAAAAGTGAAAGAAAATAAAGAGCCTTTAAAGTTTAAGATGAAGCAAGTCCTTACTAACCCATAAAAATCTATCACTTCCAGCGAGAACATTTAATTAGTATATCAGGAAATGATTTCCTTTTGAAGGAATTAGAAATTAATTTCAATAGATACGCCTCAAGAAACATTATCAATATGAAAAAAACGAAGTAAATTGAAGTCATTAATCTGAGAAAGCTAATTGTTTAAAAGTTAAGGTAAAAGCAATTGTTCGATATTTTATCTTCTGTGTTTTTGTAGAGATAAAAACTGAATTACCATCGAATTAAAGGGATAAAATGTGTCAGCTATTAAAAGAGGAAAAAACACTATTATGTTTTGTGGCTTAGTTCGAGAAATCTTCACTTCAGTTGAAAAGTACTGCTTTATTATTTGGGATTTAAGAAAAATATAACACGTTTTCTTTTTGACACAGGCATTGCCTGAAGGTTGACGTTTGGCAATATATTTGAAAGAGTTTTGTCTCATTAAGTCTGTAATATGATTATGTTTTATTTGTTGAATTATTTTATTTGTAGAAAAAGAAAAAAAAAGGATAGAGGCTCTTGGAACAGAAGAGTTATTAGGGGAAAATAAGTATTGAACGCATGTTTTCTTCAGCTATTAAAAAAAATCTAATACCATAATACGAGGAATGGTTGCCAAGTCGAAAATCGCCCCAGAATTAATAAACTCCGGTAAACTTGTGGGTCTGGGGTTTTTGGCCACAAGGAATCGATTGGTACCGGTTTTGAAGCGCTGTGGTCGAGCAGTTCGGAGTTACAGATAGGATATTTTCAAACTTTACAAGTTTGCCATAATGGCTATAGATGGCAGCACTTAATGCGCGGAAAACCTGAACAAGAGAAACTCACCAGCCGCACCTGCCTCTCCGACAAGAAACTACCTGGACAACATGGAAGACTTCGCAATCGATGATAAATGTTTATTATGTTTATGCTGTTATAGGTTTATAATATGTTTCTTATGTATGTATATATGTTTGGTTTTTCTAAATAAATTTGTCAGAAATATTGAACTTCAACACACTTCAATCTTTACCTTTACTTTACCTTTGTATAGAATAGTTCCCTTTCCAAACTCTAATTTTGTTTAGAATAGTTTACAATGGTGCACTTTAACCGGCTATCTTTTCACCAATGGTTTCACAAATTTTCTTATGGCATGTATTGTTTTGATAAATCACAATTGAAAATTTAAATCTTCGAGTTAGCTTCGATACCTGTTTTCTCCGAGCGGAGCTCGGTCACCCGCTGGTTATATAAATATATCTCCTGACATGTTTTGGGCATATGAGAAATTACTTTGATAAGAAATGGTTCGTTGGGATAATTATTGTATGAATAGTTTAGAAACATTAGAGACCTAATTTAACTTAATAACTTTTCTGTTAAGAGAAAATTTTCATAAGTAAAATCTTCATAAAAAATATTGGAACTCCATGTCGTTTATAAACACACAAATTCCAAGAATGGGCATATTAAATATGCCCACAATTTTGAATTAATATATATTTAAAGGTATATAATTAATGTTCGCTGGGTTATTATTACATACCAATGCTAAAAGTCCAATTTTTCTATTTGTCATTTTACAATACACTTTAGAGAGTTTTAGCTAAATATTTCATACGTTGTAAGTATTTATGTACCAATCGTTTCTAAAGTGCCAAGGATATTCTGCTTTTAATTTATTATTTCATTTCATGGTGGAGAATTAATTATTTTTTATTTTGTATCGCGATCACACACACAGAAACACGTGTGTGTGCCCCCACCTTTTCATCAATATTCTTATTTCGTGATTAGCATTCCATTTTCTATTTAATACGTGCGGTTTTTGAAACCGTCAGCAACGGACTTTCTGTCACCCCTGTTCTATTTTTAGCTCAATTGACTGAACTGACCCCGTAGTTTCTGGTTTTATGACCAATACATTGTGTACTTCTTCAACCGGTTTCAGCGGATGCTTTTAAAAACCATTCAGTCATTTCTTTGAGAGCAGTTTTTTAGGACTTAATTAGTGTAACACTGGTGAACAAGGTTTAACAGATTGGACCCGAAATACCATCCAATTTACTAATACTATTATGAAGCAGTTCTCTAGACACTTGTAAATGAAGCAGAAAAGATTTTACTGATAAGGATAAATGTATATAAGAGTTTTTAGATGAAAGTTCGCATTCAACTGATTCTGATATGTATGTTGAAACATAATTAATATTTCTATTGGTAATGTATTTTGAAAAATTTATAAAATATGCTAAAGTACCAAGATAAATACACACAGAATCTATAGGTTGATTTTTATACTAGATCTTAACTGGCGTATTTAAAATGTCTTAGAAAACCTGAAAATAACACAAGCCGATAAAAGAAAGGCAAATTTTACCTATTGTCATTTTTTTTTTTTTCATATAATCGTTGAATTTTAGGTTATGCAGTTTTCTGTATACTGGAAAAATAAACATGAATTAAAAAATTTAAAGTAATATGTTTTCTCAGGAATATTATTTATAGTTACATGTAATTTAAGAAGAAAATTTATGCTCCAATGCATTTATTTTTTCAGTGATAATATATTTTGAAAGCTTTCTAAGACATATCCATTTTGCAGAAAGATATCTGCAAAATATATAGGCAATTTTTAATACTAATACATTTATTAGAAAATTTTATTTGAGTGTAAATGAAATACGGTCTCGTAAACCACAGCTCCCCAGTTAAGGAATAAACTAATCTCATATTGATATTTTTTACAACGCATTTTTAAAAAATGCGTAATAGAAGAGTCTCATATTTCTTATTATTTTTTACATCTTTAAGTACACATTGTTGAGCAGAAATATACCTAGAGCATACACAAAATTATAATAGTTTGTCCATTTTCTTATGATGCGTTCTTACACATTTTGAAGTTGAGTAGTAAGTTTATTCATGATAATAATCATGCTTAGTATTATCAATAACATAAAATTATTAAAATAAGTGAATTAATCACTTTTACAGGTTATTATTAATAATGGCTGATTAATCACATTAAGTGTAAAACATACATTATGTGATATATCCTTTTTTTCCATAACTCACTAAAAAATACCTAAGTGGTATTTTCTTTCGAATTTGAGATCCTATATTTTATTGTAAAAATTATTTGTTTCCATATGCCATATAATATGCATGATCTACTTCCAAATATTGCCAGTGACTTTTTGAAAACGACCAGTAATTCATTTGATGTTAAGAAAGAATAAATACTGGACGAGATTTTAGATAGTAAAAACTGCTTAAAAAAAGGATATATATATATATTCTTTATCTTAACGAATTTGCTTTAAAACAGTAAGAAGAAGCTTTAGTAATATTCGGTATTGAATTTAGGGGGGAAAAACATGCCTTCATTTTAAATTTGGTTTTGTGTATTTAAGTAGTTTAAGTACCATAATGATGAAACAAAAGCAGAAAGGAATAAATGCAAATCCGTGACTAATTTTTATTCAAGCTTGCCTGAGAAAAACATAACAATGCAGTTTGCACTTTGTTCGCAGAAATTCTGATGACAGGAGAAGTTACCACGGTAATAATGGCTAATAAGTATCCATTTCGTATAAGCATTAACGGCGCAGTAAAGGAACTCTTGCATTACCTCTGCAAAAAACCCTTAATATTTAGTGATTTGGCAACTTTGGGCCGGCACAAAGTCTTTTTAGATTTCCTTGCCTTGTGGCGTTGATTGTTTTGCCGATAAAGAACATTTACTAATTGAGATTTACTCAGTTTTAATGATTCTTTTTAGAAAAATAAAAACATAAATCAGAAAAAAAAAACACCTGCAAAATTTAAACAAGTGAAATTTTTATCATCAAGAAATGAAAGAGAATACCCGAGGTAAAACATTTTTTTCTTTAGTTTAACAGTTACAGAATTATTCCTCCTCAAATTATTTCTTTCTTCTGTTTGTCGAAAATATATTTTTCTTTATATTGCATTTTTAATTTCCTAATCTTTATCCCTTTTATTCTGGAATTTTAGGCGAATAAATATTTTTGTTTTATAACCCCTGATGACTTCAAATAAAATGTTTTGTTAGTATTTTTATATTACTTGCATGTTATATTATTATTTTCTATAAGCAACATTAAGGGAATAAAGTAAATAAATAATTTTTTTTTCAATAATTAATTTTTTGCGAGTAAATTTGGACCAAAGGAATATAATTTAAATTTTTAACATAAAAAAAAAATATTTTTACCAATGAGAATCCACTAATATTCTTGGTTAAATGAAAATTTCAAATATTATTCTTTTATAAAAGAATTTGAATTGATATAATACACAAATGCTATTAATATTTTGATACAACTCTTTTAGTTTGTTCCTTTTTTGATCTTTCAAAATTGACTTAAAAGATACATCCAAATCTTCTTAAACAAAAAGCATAATCCTATAGTAACAAGGGTTTTATGCTTAGCTAAAGACTATTATTTGTCCTGAAAGAAGTATGTTTCTTCATAGGAGATAACATCAAAATATTGACATTAACATTGCCAAGTGCCCAATAATGCAAAAGTCAACAGTTTTTATCCAATGAATACCTATCCATTTACGGAAGATGTATCATCTTCCAGATGCCAATGATTTTTTTAAATAACCACAAGGCAAAAACATAATTCTATATAGATATCGTAAATGACATGAATGATAGCTGTTGCGAAATCAAAAAGCAGACATTACTGTTAGAGCCCTACGAGTCACAACTTGCTATGTAAACCTCTTTAGGATGTCTAGTTATCAGATGAATGATAACTCGACTTCATAACATTACTATATTTACTAAATCAGATAAAGCAGGTTTTATTCAAGTATTCCTGATACGTTCTTATTTCAGGACTTTTAAGATGAATCAGGTTTTATAATGATGTAAATAAATTAACAGCTACGCTATAGCCCTGTACATACAATTCAATTTGCTTATTATAAAAATAAATGTAATTTATTTTTTAAGCTTGATTCATTAACATGTGAAGAAATCCTTAAATATAATTTCTCAAAATGTTATTTGCATCTAGTTGTAATTGCAAGTTTCCTTAATTTTTTTAAAATCATGCTTAATGCAAATTTTTTCCCAAATTTTTCATAAATTTGGATTAAGCTTTATTATATATTTTGCCATTCCTTGCCTTTGAATTTCAATTTTAACAATCAACAAATCTTTCCTTCAGTATAATATCGAAATATTGAAAAATTCTTAAGCATATACTTTACTCAGTTCAGCTAAATTTATCTCTGGTGCCTTTAAACTTGAAACAATCCATCATTTTTTAAACTATTGCTTCAATATCGAAACTCTTGACTTTGTGATCGTTAAGTGAAGAAGATATTCCATGACTTTTAAATGAAGTAAAACGGCATGATTTATTGAAGCAGAACAGTTTTCATTTTTGACATGAATATTTATAAACTTTTGAAAGAGTTCCGTAAAGTGTAGCAGTGCTAATAGCTTTTAAGACCTCCAGAGGTACATAAAGTGATCTTTCAACTGAAAACAAAAGTCAACAATCTTAGTTATGAAAACAGAGAAATAAATAATCTACATTATTATGAATAGGGTGTAAATCATTGTGAGCAAGTGTTTCTTGAAAGACTTATATTACACACATGGATATGTTACGTCAATGTATGCAAGAAAAAATTCCAGAAAATTGCTGTTATAAATATCTTATATAACGATTTTATAAGTAAAAAGGAAAGAATTATTTAAACACAAATATGTATAAGATTACTACTATTAAAGTTGCACTATAATTGACTTTTAAAATAGCATATATTTTATCAAATACCTTTAAACCAACAATTCTGTATATACATATATATGTTTAATTTTTGTATCTAGGAAATGGCTCTAAGGTTTTGGATCAAATTTTACATTTAGATAAGGCTTGACTTTTTAAGTGTATCCATACGTGTCCCTCCTGAAAAAAGCAATTTTACACACTCACACAACATTCATAACTAAATATTCACATTTTCACTATGCATGATTTGCCTAAGCTTGTCGGAGATAGAGTAGTGGTTACGGCTTCCGGTTATAAGGAAAAATATATAATTTTTCTTATATTCTATCCTATTTTTGCAATTTAGGTCTATCTCGACTATAAGTAGAAATAAGTCATGCACGGAAAATTATCACACTTCATTTGCACGTAATAAAATTACCTCGATGAATAATGAGTCTCTATTATAAATCAATTCATTTACTTCTTTCGAAACTATTTATTTAAACAATGGGGAAAATGTTTCGAGAAAAGTTGTTAATTGGTAATGGCATTGGATAAATTGGTAAACAAAACAAAAATATTTTGCAATCAATATTTGGGAGATTGAAGCAATTTGATTCAAGGGTTGAAAAAATTATGAATTATAGCATCAAAAAATAATCTGTTAAAGTTACATCAAAGAGCGTAATTATAAATTATTTCATGTAAACTAATTATATCTTTCCAGCCATCATTCTTAGTTCCATTTAAAATGCCATTAAAATATTTATGAAATTCAAATGGTATGGAAGAAATTTTTAAAAAATCTTTCTTCTTGTTTTTTATTCTCGTTGAACAAAAAAAAAAAAAAAAAAAAAAACGATAATTAATTCGGATGATGATTTTGAGATCTTTTAATTCATTGATTTTCTATATCGACAGAACTCTTTTAAGTCCATCTTATGAAAGCAATTGACATTTTTATCTTTTTTATTGGTTTTTTGGAGATCAATGAGAATAACATTAACTTTTCAATTGTCTGTATTTTGATTTTTCCTATTCTTTACGGAAAGTAAACTATTTGAAGTAATGTTGATATGAATGAAATGGACATAAATGCATTTCTCGTATTTGTGTGCATTTAATCTGTCCGAGAATAAAATAAATCTGAAGAAGGATTTAAAATATATATATATATATATATATGTCAAGAGTAGGTGCATTTACCAGTTAATGATTTCACAAAATGTATTTTAAAAATATGTTGAGATGAATTATTTTTGAAAATATTTCTATTTCTAAAAGTTTTTTAAATACTGCGAATTAACCTGAATGTTTCTAGTTAAATGACTGTATCTTAACTCCCACTTGAAATTTTTCTTTCCCCAAAATAAATATTTTCGAAGAGTTCGGCAGAAATCATTATTGGGAAAAAATTTTAGCTTGTGATTAAAATAAAATAAAAATTTAAAAAAATCATCAAACTAATATATATATATATATATCCAGGGGGTTTCAGAAATTATATGAGTAACTTTAAGGGTTGATAGTACACATCAAGACGAGTAATAGTAAATAGGAAACCAAGTGTCCCAAACGTCTTCCGAAAGAGATAGGCGCCATCAAAGTTTAGGGTCCTAAATTTCAAAAGATGATAAAAAACGGAAAAATGGACCGATTCACTTGCGGTTTTCGCTATAATCCTTTTTTAAATTAGTATTTGCTTAAAAAAATTTTAAATACAAAATTGAAAAATGCCGATAAAGGGCGCTCTAAACTTTGGAGTACTGAACAACTACTTTTTGCCTGTAATTTTTTTATTTTGTTTAATGTTTACTGAATCTTAGATTTTAACTTCAATTTTGAATTCAAAATTGAAACCATCGGGAGAGGTTAAGTGGCGCAAATTTATCGTGTTCAGGGGGTTAAATTTTAAACGCTTGTATCTAGTGAGAAAAATAATAAATGATGAAGCAAACTTTATTAGGTGATAGTACAACACCAAATTAAACAACATTCATCAAAGAAATCATAGTCGTAATTTTAACCTGCAGGTGATAGAGGGCGCTTAAAGAGATTTCGTTTAAAGAGACAAAAAAGAAAACAAAGAACATTTAAGTTATAAAAAAAAGCTTAATTATAAATTATTACAATAGCTGTTCGAAACACTGACCATTAGAGGCGATGCAAGCTGTACAACGGCGAAGAAGGGATTCACGAACCCTCTGAAACACGCCAGGAGTATTGCGCACCTCCCCTGCAGCGGTCGAAAGTATGGCGACAAGTTCTTATACAGATTCGATAGGAATCTCATGCATAAAACTCTTCAGGTGTCCCCACAAAAAAAAATCCAGGCATGAAAGATCGGGCGATTGCGCAGGCCAAAGGACAGGACCACCTCGCCCAATCCATTGATTTGGAAACGTTGCGTTTAGATAATTTCGTACTTCTGGCGCATAATGAGCTGGTGCTCCATCCTGCTTTAACCACATTATTCGCCGGATACGAGGGGGAACATCTGTCATCATTTCTGGCAGCACCTGTTGCAGAAAGGCAAGATATTTTTTTTCCCATCCAGGCGTTCTGGCAGAAGATAAGGTCCAAGTAGATGGCCACCAATTATCCCTGCCAAAACATTTATGGTAAATCGTCGCTGATATGCATGGGTAGAAAGTGCATATGGATTTACATCTACCCATTGGTGGGAATTGGGGGTGTTAAATGTACCGTCACGTCTAAATGTACATTCATCTATAAAAAGCACAGTTGCACCAAAATCGGGATTTAGGGTGTTCTTCTGCAGATACTAGCGAGAAAAATCCATTCGACGAGGAAAATCCCTTTGGGTCAGTTCCTGGACACGTTGGACATAAAAAGGATGCATACTTTATTCCTTTAGTACTCGCCATGTCGTGGAGGGTGATACTTCAATTTGACTAGCCACTGCTCGCGTGCTGGTATTTCGATGATCATCCACCATATCCAGATTTTTTTTTTCTGCAACTACCGTTCTGTTAGACTTCGCACAGCCTGCATTTGAACTTGCACCAAAAAAGGATCCTGTCTCACACAACTGTCTACGCAACCGCACAAATGTTTTATCATTGGGCAACCGCCTGCAAGGAAACATTACCTTTGCACTATTCCCATTTGCAGTTCCGTAAATGAAATGCATATCAGCCTTTTTTTGATTAGTGAAGGGAAACATCTTTCGTTGCGTTTCTACCATGATTTACACCTGCACACTCGGGTCAGTGTGTTTTATCTTAATAACAATTTGCATATGCGTTCTTCTTCTTCCCCATATCACCATTTCATGTTCTTTTTCCAGAAACTTGCAGCTATAATGCTTGCATGGATAAATTTGAAAATGCTCTAACACGCTTGCGTTTGAATTCAAATTATGCATTTTCTAACGAAAGTTGATTGTTTTTATGTTGTACTATCACCTCTTAAAATTTGCTTTATCGTTTTTTATTTGACTCATTACATACGAGCATTTCAATTTCCTCTCCCCCAGAATGCGGTCAAATTTGCGCCACTTAACCGCTCCCGATAGTTTCAATTTTGTTAAGTTAAAATTTAAGTTAAAGTCTAAACTTTAGTAAACATTTAACAAAATAAAAAACATATTGGCAAAAAGTATTTGTTCGGTACTCCAAAGCATAGAGCGCCCTCTATCGGTATTTTTTATCTTTGTGTTTAAAACTTTTCTTTAAAGAAAATACTAATTTAAAGAATGATTTTAGCGAAAACTACAAGTGAATTGATCCGTTTTTTATCATCATTTGAAATTTAAAACCCACCCTAAATATATATATATATATATATATATATATATATATATTCTCTTTAAATCTGTTATATATATTATGTCTCTTCTTATCAAAGAAAGGCATTGCAACTGTAAATAGAATCTGCTGTGATATTATTGCGAATTATGTAAAAAATTAAGGCTAAAAAATTGTTTTGAAGTTGATATATCGTATTAGATCAAACAATTAATTTTAAATTTACTTCAGCTATAAAGATTAATTTGAATTAAAATTAGAATGATTGATTTTTATTATTAAATATTCTATAAAGTATGTTCTCGTTACAAATGTTTAAAATAACTTTTTAATCTCATAAGTCTTTACATCATAGAATGATTAAAAAATTTGAAAGCAAATGGAATTCTACTTCATTCATACACATTTTTACTTTATTTTATGAATAAGATATATTTTCTTTGAAATCTTTTCCCAATCTCATTTTTGTTATAATATATTTTGCTCTAGCGATAAGCTAAATAAAAACCAAACAATTACAGAATGATGAAGCAATTTAATAATTTATTTCAAAAATTCAAATCGTGAATTGAAAAAAATATTTCCTTTTGTAAAATGAGACCCTGCTCAACAAAGACACTTTCATACGATATAAAAATAATAATTCTTTTAAAACAAAGTATAAAAATAATAATTCCTTTAACCAGCAATATTTCTCATAATGTTTCAATATCCACAGTTAGAATTTATTCTATTGGATAGTTAAAATGGGAGATGTGAACTATACAATAATGCGAGACGCCTTGATAATGGTGTTAGTTTTACATTTTAATATGAATGAGAAATATTTCAATTTTCAATGCAATCAATGAAATCATCAATGCAACGAACTGCATTCGGATATTAATTGAATTTAAATTTAATGCATCTCAAGAAATGTGAATTAAATTCAGTCAGCAGACGAAACAATAGTTGCCTCCATATGGTATAAGCCTCCATTGAAAATGTTCGAAAAAAAACCTGTTATGTTAAAAGGCGTTGTCCTATTACTAAACAGCTATGTGTACTACAAATTTATTTAACGGTAAATCATTTTTACAAACTTTGAAACAGATCTGAAGATAAAATGTCTGTAAAAACCATTATTGTAAAAATGCTAATATTATGCTAATGAATTTCTTTATTATAATTTTGTTTCCGTATCTCTTCGATATAGAACGCATTATTATATTAACATTATATAGAATCCTGCTTGAAGATGTTCGCATTATTAGTAATTTTCGGGTGGGAATCATGCTAGTGAGGCGAGTCTCCACTATATTTCATTTCATAGATAAATTTGTAAATATAGTATTTTATGAACATCTCAAAATCTTAAATAATATGAAATGATCCATGTGCTTTTATTGTCTACGTGAACTGCATAAAAATATTAACAAGCTCTACAATCTTAAAACTGTAATAACGAAATTTCTTAAAATCCAATTAACTCCTAGAAATTTTCTATTTCTGTTTTCTTTCAAAAATTTGATTTGAAGTTACTGAAAAATTCCAAATCTCTATATATAAGTACAATGCAAAGAAATTATATGACACTGAAAATTATTCTTTTTTCAAAACTGATTAAATTCTGACTAAAAACGTCGATTAAATTTTTTAAGATTAATGTTTACAAGTAAAACATCAAGAGCTGTTGATTGTTTTGATCAATATAATTTTTAAAGCATTCTATATTTCTTTAATTATTCTGAACCAAACCGATCTACAGAAGCGTACTCAAATTAAATGAAACCATAAATCATAATTACACAAAATATAACTAAACAAGATGGATAATATAGGTATTTTTAAAAGAAGTTACTCTTTATATGTTTATACATCAGATTTTACGATAATTAAGAAAAATGCGCGTATCTTAATTTATTATTTAACGGGCATTTCATTGTTTTCAACTTTTAGGCAGTCGTATCAAGTGTCAATGTTTTACGATAAGATTGAATCCATATTGATATATATCAAACGCTTTCATTTCCGGAATTATATGAAATCCCACTTGATGAGCAATACCATTTTGCAGTTACGGAATACCTCTTGGTATGTAACACGAAAGATATCAGATGTTCTGATCAGATGGAAATGAGATGGTTGAAGGACTGATGCAAGATTAGCCCTCTGTATTTAATTGGAATCTTAGCAACGTTGTGCAGCAAATTCGAAGAACAGATTGGTTTACATGTTGAGCACTAGTGTTCGCAACATTCACTTGATTAAATTTACTGTATTTCTTGTTACACTGCGAATATTATAAATAACACAAAGATGATGCAAGGACTACCTAAAGACCACAAGTAATCTAATATTAGATTATAACCGTTATATATACAAATGATATTTAATTTCATTGACAATCTATTTTATCTTTAAAAACTCGCACTATCTACTTGATTAATGAAAATTATTACACCGCTAACTGAGTCTAATAAATATTCATTTTCAATTATAACAATTGATCGTAAAGAGAACACAAAATAGTAGTTTGTAAATTAAAATTAATAATAAATGCTTTAAAAGAAGATTATGAGAAAAAAGAAATAAAAATATTAACCCAATGTGACAATATAAATATATGTTAAATATACTGTTTAAAATTGATTTTAAGGTTTTAGTCATCTGTATTTGGTCATATACTTATATCTTTGTACTGTTGAGGTTACAATATTTTTTATTTTAAAGTTTCTATCATTCGTTATTCATTCCTTTATTTATTAGGGGGCTTGAGATATGAAAAAAATATTAAAATCTTTTTGCATTTAAAAATAGATCAAATTAAAGAATGAAATATTTCAATTGATTTTTTAACAAAATCAATGCCACATTTAAAAATGGAAATTTGTTAGAACTAATTGAGATCTTAATTCAAAACCAAAAACATTATAAATACTGCTAGAGATGAGATGAGAATGCAGTCATAATTTTCAAGTCAAATTTTTTTACGAGAAGCAGATTGTGAGGGATATTTTAAGAGAACAAGTCATGATTTAAAAAGTAATCACAATTATTAATTAATCTAATAACATGAATTTATATATTTTTTTATTCCTTAACAGTCTAAGAGCCAGTGGTGGAATTCTGCATGAAACATATAAAATAAAAATTAGCTGTTATTTATAAAATATTCTGAATGATTCTAAAATGTTAAAATTTCGGAGACAAAAAATTTTAGACTAATACTGCATTTATCATTTCTTTCTTTCAAATGCAATTATGAAGAATAGATAAAATCATGAAATAAATAGTCAGTTTTAGTTTAATATTATGCATTATTCAATCATTAAAAACTATAATTCTAAAGGAATTAATACATTGATAAAGATTTTAAAATAAAAATTCCACAAGAGATGCTCTTTATATTGAAAAACATTTTAAAATGTCTAACGGCAATATTATTTTTTCTCTCAAAAACTAAACTAAATCACACCTTCCTGGAAATCAAATTTTATTAACCTAGGTTTTAATTTTCATTTCAAAATTGTGAACGTTTTGGTAAAGATCGTATAATCAGCAAATGTTTACCAAAAACTTCACAAACCGTTCCCCTGATTTTTAACCTTTAACTTCTGATTTAAGAAATATTTAATAGAAGTATCTAAAAGGACATACATAGGTCTGTTTTTAATTTAAGAAGCGAAACATATCCTAAAAATTCACCAGGGAAATTATATAACAGTATGGATTACTTTTTTTTGCAACATTTGATTGAACTTGAAAGCTTACACACTTATACACACACACACACACACACACACATATATATATATATATATATATATATATATATATATATATATATATA
>JAPMOQ010034738.1:60592-153136 GCA_026543055.1 Argiope trifasciata
TTTATTCATGTGTCATCAATGATTAAACGCAAATCGGAATTCATGCATAAAACTTATTCGACAAAGCATAAAAGCAGATTATGTGGTCGAAAATGTTTAATTCTTACTACATTTAACCAAACAATACGTTGAAAGCGCCGGTCAAACCCTGAGCACATAAAAATGTTTTTTTTTATAAGATAGGGACATTAATTGTATTACCAATTCAATGGATTCTCCTTTCTTAAAAAAGTAAACCTAATTGCACGGCACGTAATTATCGCCGAAAATTTATTCATTAGATTTCATTCCAACACAATTGCATTATTATGCTTATTTTTTGTGTCGGGTGGAATGTTACAAACAGGCTTTAATCTCTTGAGAAATTGATTGTACAAGAAAAAAAAAAGAATTCTTCAAATGATTTTGCTCCAAAATGAGGCATGAGTCTTTAGTCTTCCTTTAAGTTTTTTTTATTATTATTCTTTCGAACAAAGACAATTCACGATCATTTCACACTCAACATTTCCTCTATTTTCTAAGGGGAAAGAAATTACCAAAATCATTCATATTTTTTGGATATTTTCTTCTTCTTCTTTTGTGCAATATATTTTCCTTTGCTTAAAAAACAGAGAGCGATTCCAGAAGTAATTAGAACTATGAGAAAATGAGAAATTTCTTTAAACAGATAATGAACTTTTTGTTTTGCAGTCTTTTGTAGACACTACCAGGGAAAAGTGAATTTAAAAGTCGATAGCAAAAAAAAAAAGCATTAAATTATATCTGCTGCAAAAAAATATGCATTACGATGTTCTTATAGAATAAAATTTGAATTAAATAGCATAATTAACTAAATTAAGACAATAATTAAATTTCTCCAAATTAAATCTCAAATTCATGACTTAAATATATAGGATTAAGAACTTTATAATCAGTAATTATTTATGTTTAAAATTCCTTTAATGACATTATAAATCCCTTATCCCTTTAAACTTTTTCTACTATATTGTAAAATATATGTATATATATAAAGTACATTTAACTGAAATTTTCATTGATAAAATGAATGATTCTTTAGAATGACTTGTCATTGATGTAAAAAAATAACAATTTAGAATATATATAATAATGAAACAATACATAGAAATTCTAGATGTGAAAACTTTATTCATCAATATTTAATCAATAAAGGTTACTGGCTCAATATTCTTCATATGTTTGCCGAAAAATATTTTGATTTCACTCAAAATAACATTGCAATAAATTGAACTGCAAGATTATATAAATTATCATGTTTACTTAACGGTTTTATTTTTTACAAGTTAATTAAAATAACTATTTATAAGTAGAATTTATTTGATATTTTTATAAGCATATTGTAAAGAGAAACAAAGAAATAAATCATTTAAATACTCGAAATCATCATTAAATGAATATTTTCCAATTAACACATCCATCGCTAAGAATAAGTGAGATAAAAACTCTATGAAAAGACAAACACCAATTCTTCTGCCTATTGGAATTTTTACGAGAAAAAATAAATAAAGATATTAAAGACATTCTTATGTTATGTATTAGAAAGTTTAACAATCTAAATTTGCATAAGGGATAGGTTTAGTCCGCAAAAACCTATGATAGGAAGTAACTCAAAGACAAGATTTCTCTTGGTAGCGTTGAAAGTGTGGAAACAAATGTTATAGGTGTGTTCAGTTTAATTAAACGCAGATGTGAAAATCGATCAGGAATTATACTAAATCATTTCATGCAACTTTAGATAGTTTAAGTTTAGTAAGGAGAAGAAGCAATTTTCAAACAATAATGCTGATACAATAATCTAAGGCACTTAAAACAAATTAAAATATCATAACATGCCCACAAAAGTTTCATAAATGACACGTACTCACACTCGCATCTCCTGCTGCTTCGGATGGTTGGGTAAGGTGTGGTTCGGACCAGTTGTTGGTGGCCAGTGTGGATGATGGTGATGCAAGTGGTTAGCATGGGGTGGAGTAGAACGTGCTGTTGTAGAGAGCAGAGGCTGAGCCTCGGGGTGTTGCTGTGGCTCGTGAGTAATGACCGATGGGGGCATGATCTTAGAAGGCAAGCTGCCAGCTTCGGACAAAGTGGCGAGTGTCATGAAAGACGGTGGTGGAAGATGGTCCATCGGTGACGGCACCGAGCTTATCAGATGCGCTTGCTTGGACTGAGGAGTGGAGTTGCAACTGATGCCATCAGGGTGTAACTGAAAGATTAAACCAAAAATGCTCATTAGAAAGATTATAAGGTATCGTTTTATTTTTTGTTCCATCCCACAGTGGGACACTTCAGAAATGATGATGAGAATCTTCCGTTATGGTATTTGGCTCTCGTCACCCTGGTAGTTGCAAAAATGGGAAAGGAAGGGTCCCATGTCGGGATATGCTTCCAATAGGAAAGGTGGGGTTGTACCGTGGCCAGTTATGGCTCTTAGAACTCAATTTTTGTTTCACCAATGCTGTCGCGGCGTTTCGGTCATTCAGATTTTTCCGTTTGTGTCAGGGTGAGTCGGAATATTCAATCTGTGATTAAGTTATGTCCTATATATTTATGACATTTCATTTAAAATTTATATTCATTTTTTATTTACATTTGAGCTTATTAACTCAGAGCAATAATTTTAATAAGATATTCTTAGTAAAAAATTCTATGTTATTATGAAAAATTTTGAAGTTGTAATTGCAATGTAATTGATTTTTTTCAAATGAATCGTTTCAATTTCAATTCTTTTATATATGAATATTTTACTCAATTGCAGTGATATATTAGTAATCTACGCTATGGTATTCATATTTGTCCCGGAATAAATATATTAACTTTTTTAATGTATGATATCTTATAGCATAGAGTTTATTATATGAGATTAAAGTACTTTTACTTGAATGTTGCACTATACTAAATACTATATATGTAATGTATTTGTAGTGCAATAAAATTTTAATATTCAGTTTTAGTACTAGCTTGGAAATAATCCCTAAACTGTTTAAATATCAATATCCAATAAACATCACTACCGAGATAAATTATATCATTCATTTTTTGAAATGTACTTAAGCTTTAGTATCATAAGAAGTAAAAGTGTGTCATGGTTGGCTTGGGACATCACATAAAATTCAATTTCCACACTTAAAATGGTTTCATATTAGAATTCAAGACTTGTTCTTTGAAACTCTGTGAAAAAGATTTCTCTACCCCTGCACTCGAGTCACATATCAGTAACTGCGGTGGGTAACATCACAAATTTATGGCGTTGCTTCAATTTTATCTGGAACTCACACCTAGAGTTTCTCAACGACATCTATTTCAAAAAACTTTTTTTTTGTTCATCCGCTTATTTCCCCCAGGCCATCTCAAGAATACATGCCCACATGGGAATTATATTGTAGACCAGGAATTCTAGGAACCGCTTTCAATTTTTTTAAACAGTTTTTCCCTCTTTCAATCTTATTTCTTCCTCTGGTATCCTATTACTGGTAAGTCGAAATTCTCAGATTAAGTTCATGTGAAGGAAGATTCCAGTGAAAAAGGAAGAAATGACATGTCCCAAGATTTGATTTCTCTTTGAATCTGGGAAAAATATTTCAAATTTAATTAATTTAAAGAAAATGTTTTGAATTTATTTCTTAAAAATGTTAGGATAATTCTAGGAAATATCTGTTTTTCTATTTCTACTATATACTATTCCGGGTATTTTTTAGTTCGATAAAAGGAACTCCGATTTTACGTAACTATTTATTTATTTATTTTATACAGAATTTATTTCATATTATATATATTTATTTATTCCTACAGAATTTATGTATGTCATATAGAATCAGTTAAAAAATATTTTGAATTTCTACATTTCTCAGTAACTGTATTAAATTCAAATAATTTAAAAAAAAATTAATGTTCTGAAATAGTAGTTAATATATTGATATAAAAACTTATTCTGGTAGCTTATACCATTTTATACGATGCGAGTAAGCAATTAATACTTTCGCTATGAATAAATGTTCTTATTAATAAATATATTTCTTTTATAATATATATTCGGTGTATTTTATATATAGTTATTAATATATCAATATATATTTTAATGTTCTCATATGATATTAATTTTTTCCTTTTAAAAATTACTTAAACTTTTTGAGAGTTGCTAGTACACAAATTCAAATATATATGCACAGAAATTGTTGTAAAGTAATTAATTTTTAGATTTAATATTTATTAAAAAGCATGTAGGATAATCAACAATAATGAGCCGTTATAATGACTCAAGATAAAAGAAACACTTAGCCCGTGCATGCATTAACTTTAAATACGGACGACGCGCCCTTATAGCTATCATTAATGATAATTGTTCAAATAAAATATACATAGAAATCGACATTTACATTATGGTTTGAATAAATCTCAACGTATATTATTAAAGAGTGTTTAGAATCACATATTCTCTATTCTTGAAATTTCTCATTTGCAACAAATTTAGATTTTAGATACATATACCAATAAAGCACCTGAAATATGTTCAACTAGAATGCAGTAGTTTCAATGTGAAGATATCATAAAACCAGTATGTCCGAAAATGGATATGAAAATATATTAATATTGACTACGCAGCTTTTGCAAATAAAGGCAAATATTATCTGATGAATGAATCAAGCATAACAAACGATTCGAAACAAAGTTTTACAACTATTTGTAGAATATGTGCTTTGATAATAAATCGTATTCTTCGCTAAATATGAAAGATTCATCCACTGTTTTGGTGTAGCGAGAGAATATGTGACAGCCGAGATTGTGTTCTAATTATCTGAGCACAGTTTGCATCTTCTCAGTGCTCACCCCCAAACAAACTTCGTATTGTTTCAAAGAGGTTTGTTAATATATCCCAGCCAATCTAAGAGTCGAGTCTTATATTCAACTTATTATCTACTGCCTATTAACTGCATATACTCTTATTATCAACTGCATATAGCATGTTAAAACCTAATTACAAATATTTCATCACTTATATAATTAAAATGAAAAAAAGAAACAGCAAATAAGCGTCTCTATAAAAAATTCGTATTTTAATTACTGAAATATTAATGATCATCGCAATATAGTCCATTCTTAGTCTCATATCATTCAATTAATTTCAAAATTTAAATCGAAGAACACCACCGTTGTTCGACAACAAAACAGACTTCATAAAGGGTTGTTATTCACGCAGCCAATCAAAGAGAAGGCCCGAATCCTTAGAAACAAGTGGATAAGTCAATTAAAAAGTTGTAAATATTTCATTATCGATTTATATGCAAAGTTGGAAAAAAAACTGGAAATAAGTTTGCTTTTAAAAAACTTGTATTTCAATTATTTAGTCAAATAATGATGAGTATTATAGAATAATCTGTTTTATATGATTCTATAATTTATATAATTAATTTGAAAATTTAAATATAAGTGTATCAAAAATGTGCTGTTCCAAATTCTTTCAAAAATCGATGTTATAAGTAAACCGCCCAATCTAACAAAAGACTCGAGTCTTTAAAAATAAATGCATAAGGCAGTACAAATCTAACTACAAATACTTCATTTCTGCTTTATTTCTAAAATGAAAAAAAAGAATTGGTTTGCTTTCAAAAGAAACTCCTGTTTTAATGACTTACTAAAATTAAGAGGCTTATTACAGAATAATCCATCATTTGTTTTTATATTATCCAACTAATCCCAAAATTTAAACTGTAGTGTAAACACACGTTCGACCACAAATATATTCCAAATATATTTTTTAATTATTAAACCAACCAATATAAGATTAGAATCCAGTCTTCGTATAAATTTTGGGGGCCGCGGTGGCCTGGTGGCAAGGTCTCGGCTTCTGAGCCGCAGAGTTGCAGGCTCTAGGCCCAATTCCACCGGAGAACCACCGGGGCCGCGGTGGCTTGGTGGTAAGGTCTCGGCTTCGGAACCGGAGGGTTTCAGGCTCGAGACTCGATTCCACCGAAGAACCGTCATGTGAGGGGGTCTCTTGCACGTTAATTCTGTCAGGCCAAACGTCCTTCCGTTGGTGTGGTGTGGTGTGGTGTGGAGAGGGGGGTGCCAGTTCAGGTGCCATCCTCGTCATCTGATCTTGGTTCAAAATTACGAGGTCCGACCCAAAATAGCAATCGTGTTTCTTTAAACGGGACGTTAATATAACTAAACTAAACCGGAGAACCGCCCTGTAAGCGGGCCTGGTGCACGTCAAATCATTCAGGGCCAAACGCTCTCTCGCTGATGCAACGTGTAAGTTTGGAGAGGAGGATGTCAGCTCAGGTGTCATCCTCGTCCTCTGACGGCGATTCAAAATTACGATGTCCGTTCAAAAATAGCCCTAGTGTTGCTTAAAAATGGGACATTATTGTAACTAAAAAATTCATATGAATTTTAATTCAGTTTAATTATATTAACGTATTATTTTAAAGCAACTCAAAGGCTATTTTGGGGTGGACGTAATTTTGAATCGTGATCAGAAGACGTCACCTAAGCTAACGTCCTCCTCTCCACACCAGCTGGCCGGCATTAGGCCTGGATGAATTTAGCGTGCGCAGACCAGCTTACATGATGGTTCTTAGGTGGAATCTCAAACATTAATCTCAAACCTTAACGTTCCGAAGTCTCACCACCAGATCAAGGTAACTCCCAAGTCCATACGGAATTTAAAACTAGTAACTGATATGTTATCTCTAATTTATGTTTAAAATGAAAAAAAAATAATAAAGTAAGTGTACTTAAAAACTTGTATTTTAATTACTTATTAAAATAATGATGTGTATTACAATATAATCCGCCCTTAGTTTTATATAAATCAATTTATTTCAAAATTTCAATCGAAATGTGCCTCTATTCAGTGGGACATCGAAACAACATTATTCAGCATCTGAATGTTTATACCATTCTAAGAATTATTTATTGACAAGATAACCTAAGTCACTTCTTTCCTCGTGAAACTCAACATAAACTCACAAATCCTTTTTCTTGAGAGTAATCTGCTCTTTGATGCAGGATTAGGAAGCCAGAATCTAAAATCAATCGGAAGTTAATTACCCCTTCATTAGAATGCCGAGAAGTCTTTGAATAATTATGTTTTGAATATTTCGTTCTCCCAAACTTTCCGAAGTCAACAAGGAAACACACAGGAAAAAAAAGAAACAAATTCTTCCAATATTCCTTTTGTGGTAGAAGAGGTTTTCTCTGTTTCTTAATGAGACATTATATGTATGAAGTTTAGACAAGTGGTAAATTAAAACTCTCCCACATTTTGACAGATGATAAGAAGTATTAAATAATAAAATTTATTTGGTAAATCGTTAAAGAAGGAGAGAGTCCTGGTGGAAATATTCACTGCTCTAGGGTTATTGATTATATGTCTGATGAAGAAAGCAATTATTTAAATCATGTTTTCTGTCCTATTGCTTTCGGATAGTTCTTCAAATCGAAGATATTTTTAATAGTTTTTCTGTTTAATCAAATGGCTTAAGGACATACACTGACGTGCAAATAGAGGTTACATTAAAAATACGAAGATAACAATTTGTAAAATGGTTCATTAATTTGACAATATTCTTACATGCAGCACTGTAAGTGATGCTCTTTTACTCCGTTATAAATTTTCCTTCTTCTTGAAGCTTACTTTTTTCCATATAATCTTTTTCTGTCCATTCCAGTTTGATGTACATCTCACAGGCATATTTTTATTACAATGTATAACCACTTAAATGTACATAAATACAATAGAATTTAGTACCATTTAACCAAATACAGTACCACTAGCTCATTAGGATTTTCTCTCCACCTCTGAAGTGCTCATCTTTTTGTCTTCTAATCATCTTTTAATAGTTTTGTTCTCTTGACTAATATAACAGTTAACGATTAAATATATAACGATAATGGAAATTGAAAAATAATTACTTACTATCCAGAATATTGTCATTTGTTTTATCAGAATACAAAAGAGAAAAAACTCGTATCTTCTTCATTATTAAAAGCACTCGTTTTAATAGCAGCATCCAGAACATTACCGTTGGAAAGAGCAGTTCAAAACAGGATGTCAGAAGTTTTTGGAGATGTGTCACGGCTGGATAATATGACTGGTACAAGTAAGCATTCAAACTAAGATTGGGACTTTAACCACTACTCTCGATGTGCAAATAATCTCTTAGGTGAGATTTTAAAAATGTGACAGCTTTGTTGCCGAACCTGTCCGGAAAGTAGCAGTTGTTTCATTTGTCTTATTAGATACAGCTGAACTTGAAATTTGATGCCCCGCAATAAGCTTTATCAGTAAATTTTATGACCTTAACATCATCCAGAATATCTTACAGTACTTTGAAAAGAGTTACTATGTTGACTGTCAAGATAGTTGTAATTATGTCACTAGATGACGGATGCTGCAAATGACCTTCAAATCCATGCTGACAGCAAACTCCATGAAATTCAAGTCGTTTCTATGATCCATCATAAAACAAATACATATTATTTCTTTGAAATTTTATTTCATAATGCTTTGTCCAAAGTGTTAATTAAAGCATTTTTCATGTTAAGTTTTTATATTTAGGGAATATCAGTAAATGCTACAAATTGGGAAGTGAAATGTAAGCAAATTAGAAATTTGTAAAGATTTGTTAAACATAACTGTAAAATAAATAAATTTATATATAATTGTTTCATTTTTTCCAAAATTACCATGTTATAAAGGATTATTTGATCTGTAATGATACAAAAATCACTTTATTATTATAATTAATATTACTTTTTATCTTGGTAATAATTTAAGAATGAGGAAGAAATTTTTATCATGAGAAAATGCTTTGCTCATACTTATATAATGCATTCTTGTGAAAACGAATATTCCCTTGATATGTTTCAGGTAAATTAACTTCGTCATTTCCTTCCTTAAAGTGAGTTTTAATTTAAATGCAGGAAATTGCATTTTAAACACTGAAGGAACTCTATTAAATGTGCGAAATGTAAGCCATAATTGGAGTGTAAAGACCGCATATCCTTCAAAGCAATTAAAATTATCGAAATTAAATTCAGTATTTCAAGTGTCTCTCACCTTTCATGTTTTGTACTTAAATATGATAAAATATGCTTCAAAACAACATTTCAAATCTTAAAAATGATAAATAATTCTATACCTCCTCGAAGTTGTAACTTGCAGCATCACAAATTTCAGATGCAAAAAATGGCGCTATGAGGATTTTAAACATCACAATGTCTTGAATAAATATATTTAAAATATAATAATTAAGAGTTAATTATACGGGCTATTACCAATGGAAATTCTGGCCTTGTTTTAACATACCTTTTATTAAATATTCATTTTATTCTTTAAAAATTTGATATTTGCGAAACAGCATTTGGAAATTTTTTTCGAATATAATCTATTACAAGTAATTTACGATGGGAAATTATTGCATTATAAATTGCTTGTGCTGGTTGATTTTCATAGAATACTTTGATCTCATCATATTAATGCTATTGTCAGTGAGTTAAACTGCTTCAGTTTTTATAAGTTAAATAACGTGTGAATAACATAAGCAGAATTATTGATTTTATAATACAGTAAAATATATATTCATTAAATTTTTATATACATTTTATAATTTACTACGTGTGTTTCCTTTGGATCATGAAGGAACTCGCTCGTTTAAATTCAAACTACAGATTTAGAAAAGGGATTCATTTATTTTTTTAAACTTTTTGCAACTTAAAATCAGTTATTACTATCACGTTTTGTGTTTTTAGAGCAAATATAAAGTATTTACATATTTATTATCTACATAGTTTATTGGCTTTATTCTCTTCATAGTGAATGAAAAATCTATTCTATATAAGCGAAAATATTTAGCAATATTACGAAGGGAACAGTGATTACCAAACTGAATTGATAACTGCAAATCGCTTCAGAAAAAAATTATTTTAAATAACTTATTTTAAAATTAATTTATGATATGATTTATAATATCTGATAGACTGAAAAATATTTTCAATAATCCGTTTTCTTTTATTTCTTTTCCACATAAAACAATTCTGATAATCTGTCAGATTATCAGATATAAAGTGAAATATGTATGCAGGGAAACGGATCTCAACTGTCTCAATTTTCACAAATATTAAGTCCCCATTTTCATAATGATTCATTTCAAGCCACTTTTTCTAAATAAACTATAGATATCATTTTATTTTATACTATCTAATGGTCTAGGATTTATTATTTACTAGCTATTACCTCCGACTTGTAAGCGATGAAATTTCGATGCATATGTATGAGAACAGACGAACTGATCAGCAGTTGGCAGTGGCTGTCTAAAATCGTCTGCGAGCAAAACGACACCTCCGTTCATCGTCGCCTGGTTGCCTCGGATTTCTACAGGCTGTGGTTTAACGCTTATATACTCTCTCGTCTCATACTATTAACTTGCACTGGTACAAAAGGATTCACCGGTTTCTGTTTTTGATCTGTTAATGATTAAGTCATCGTGAGTACCATGTTTTCTGATAAAGCGTCCTTGTATTTATCCCACAGCTGGAGAGAGTTTGATAGAACTCAAGAGCTCTCTAAAATTGCAGACAGATCTTCTAAGTACTTTCATAGCCAAAGTTTTATTACTTCTCTTCGAAAGATTAGATTTGCGTTTTCTGGGCAATTGGAAAAACTACCAGGTAATAACACTTAAAAAAATTAAAACTAACCTGAAAATGATGCATTGAAAAGTATAAGCATAGATGAAATGTATATAATTGACATAAATACAATTTAATAACAAAAACGCAGAACTTACCTAATAACAATTTATTTATTTTATATACCTGGAGTGAAACAAAACAGCAAATCCAGTCCGTATTTCTTTAAAATCAAGTCAAATCTGTTTTATTTATCTATCGAGATTGTGCTAGTTACAACAGTATTATACATATAATATTCAAACTTTTAATTTAAGTGAAAACATAGTTGCCATCACGCATGACTTTTCAGTGACAGTTGACGTAAAGCAATGCAGGTTAGAAATGTTTTATTTACTTTATTCTGTTTTATTTTTATTTCCTTTATTTGTTTAATTAACAATATTTGATTTTAAATACATCAAACGATAGGAAAATAAACAGAATCATTTGAAATAATAGGACTAAATCATGCTAAGCCTAACCTGATTACTGTTGGAAAAAAACTGAAGCCTTACTCATTTTTGGCGGCATTTGACCTCAGCTTTTTGGCACGAAAGTTTAGTTTTTAATTAATAAAAAATTAACCACTAAATTAACTGGAATAAAAAGTAGATTATGTTCTATTAATGACTATAATCTATCTTTGTGCTGAATTTCATCCAATTCTGTTCCGCCGTTCTGGCGTGATTGAGTAACAAATATCCCTCCATCCCTCCAAATTTTTACATTTATAATATTAGTATGGATTCTACACAAATTATTTCAACCCTTTACTCTGACAGTACTGAAAGACTCCAACCCCCCCAAAAATGGAACTATGGTGGTGCACTGAGGAACCTATATATTACAGCAAAATTCCAATTCCCGTTTGATATACTGAATGCAAGAGGCGCCTGCTTTGTTCATTCGAAACGCTGGCCAAAATTGTCTTGAACAATAACATTTCCTAAGAATATTCGAACGATATCCAAACATATATCTACATAATATTCATCAACCCTTTGAAAACATAGGTAATTGAGTTTCTGACTGACGTGGGGAGGGGGAGGAATTTCTCATATCGGGTGTTCCAGCATTCTGAGGGTTTATAAATCATATGATTTTAGGATCGAGAGGATGAATAATTGTAAACACCCTCATACTACTTCATGTTTATTTACTATTTTATTACTTTGTGTCTGTTTTATGTATTTATCTTCATATTTTATAAACTTCAAGCAATTTATAATGTGTAGTATCACTAATTTTCTTTGTCTTGATATTAAAGCGAAAATCGTTCCTCATAACCAAGTGCCCCGATGGCTCAGTCGGCAGAGTACGGGATTCGTTATCCGAAGATCGCGGGTTCGAACACAAGCGGAGCAAGTTGCTATGGATACTTTCAATTCATTTCTGGTTCATCTTAATTTGTTATTTTTTGTTAATTATGCAAATTTGTATTATGTAAATTTATTCCTAATTCTCTGCTGGCCTTCAAATTCTAGAAGGTTTTTTAATTGTATATAAGTAGTTTCGAAATTAGTCAGATCATTAAAGAATCGTGAGTTGAGCTTCAGTGTGTTTATTCTCGTTAGCTTTGCTACATTCATCTCATCTTCGCGACAATATGATGGCGTATTTATTCCAGTAACTCAATACAAGATAAAGTGTAACACTGAAAGAAATCTATTTTTTTTACTGTTAAAAATTAAAGCTACAAATCGCGATGAAAGTCGCAGTCACAGATATGAAAGTAACTTGGCCGTCTACGAAATAGTTCAATTATTGATTGCTCATTTATCAAGTAAAAAGCGAGATCGTTAGTCTAAGAGACACATATTATAGGAAAGAAGGGTATCTGTCAAAGAAGGGTAATGTTCCTGAAAGATTACTGGATCATCATTTTAGGAAGAGAGAATTAATCTTTATCTCACTTTTATACCTTTTATCTATTTTATTAACAGTAGCGAAAAGTCATTAGAATCTCTTTGAGTATTAATGAGACTGAGATGGTTTGGAAACTCGCTGAGAATTCATTCGTTCCTTTTTATATCAAAAACGATGGTTTTTAAAGAATCGATATAGTTCAAAATTCAAAGTGTTGACTTAAGAAACTGAGTATTTACTGTTGTTTCTTGTAAATTAATACTAGTATAAAAGACGCCAGTAAATTTTCGAAAAAAAAAAGATAAAATGATATATTTAAATTCCATTTATCAATAGAAATACTAATAAAAATTCTAAAATATAACTGCTTCTAAAATATAATATTAGACTATTTTATCCTGTCAACTACGGGTAGAAGCATTTTTTTTTTGCTTTTATTTATTTAAGTGTTCAGATGAACCTTTATATATGTAAAGGGATGTAATATGTTTTTATAAATCTTTCAATTCAAAGTGGTCCCATATGGTATGGAATTAAATTATGAATAAATGAATTGTAAATTTGTTTTTCTCTTAAAACAATATTTACTTTTTTTACAGTTCTTTTTTCTTATTCAATTTGCAAATGTTTTTTTACAAATATTTACCACCATTCAAGAACGTCAACATAGATGTACTTTTTTACTCTAGTTATTGTTATTACACATTTACTGTTGTCAATAATATAAATCGTGTGGTAATGGATATAAAATTTAATTTATCTAATTTTACAATATATGATAGTAAAATCATTTATCGAATGCTAATATAATAATAGTAGTAAAAAGTAATTTTTGAAGACTCTCACTTATAATTCAAAAATATTACATGAAATATCCCATTGAAAATATAACCATATAGTCTAAGATCATTTTAAGAATAGGATATAAATTATTAATATTTCAATCGATTATATTAGGAAATAATCTATAACAACTTATATATACTTATATACTTATTTCACTGTTATATTAGATAGCTATAAACGAAAGTGAAATCAAAATTTATGGCAATATCATAATGCTTAACACAAAAAGCTTCATTATGATAATTTAAAGATATGTTTCCATGCCTTTCGACATACTGTGTTCCCTTATATTAAATTGATTTGTGTCTTAGAAATTGAAATATAAAAAATGTCAATCATTAATGTGAAATTTTCAACAAGAAATAATCAATAATGTAAAGCTCTTACCTGATATTCTCTCTTTTGCAAGCATTCAGCTTTATTCTTATCCTTCTTGTAATAAATAGCGCAACATATGAGCGAATTTATGGTCAGGATGCAACAACCAAAGACTATGGTAATTGTAAGTACCGTAGAATATGTCGCTTGTTGCATGGTCATGGCCAAAGTATCTGTGTCATTAGTCACAACTGTCGATGTCAGTCCCATATCTTCAGTAGAACTTGATACATCCATGGTGCCAGTATGTAAGGCCAGCTGTTCTGTTGTAAGGTATGGTGTAGTCGTATAAATCATAGATGGGTGTAATTCTTTTAGAGGTCTTTGTCGAAATATTCCATCATATGTCAAAGGATTGTCATGATCCTCAAGTTGATGGTGTCGAGCAGTTGTTTCTGCTGCAGCAGATCGATGGAGAGTGGGAATTAGATTCAGCCAGAAAGACAGTCGATGAGCGTGATAATGATCCCTTAACCTGGGCTTCATAGCTAAAGCAATGATATGAAATATTAGATATAAATTTAAAAAAAAAATAAGAAAACAAGAAATAGTCAGAATCATATGATTTTTTATGAAATAAATAGGATGTAATTTACCAGAAAAAAATATGATTATAATATTGCAATTAAGAATACATGAGCATGTAAGATTATTTCTTAAATTTGCAGAAGGCAATCAGATTTCTTTGTCAAGCTTAAATAATATGCATTGTGGATGGAAAAAAGGGCCTTTCAAATTTAATTTAACAGATGAAATATAAATCATATGAGATATTAGCATCGTCAATAAAATTTTTAAAAATAAAACAGCAATATAAATAATGAAAAATACATTAAATATTTCAATTATTCATGTACATTCGTAATTCAATACTTCAATCACATTTCCATTATACAAAAAATGAATATTATGGCAATATGAGAAAAAAGTTGATAGTACAAATGAGTTTGTGAATAAGATTCCTTGATTTTGAAATCTTGCTACGTATATTTCAATTATAAATATCATTGAGCAATTTCAACACTGAACAAAGCTAAAACACACACAAATGGAAGAAAGGAAAAAGATTATATTGGTTTACAAGAACATGTTGGAAACAAGTCTTAATATCTAAAAAGGAAAAATTCCTTTCACTTTCAAGAATTAAAGCCGGCATCAAAAAATATAAATTTTTACATTATAATTTAATGTCAACTTTATAGTTACAATAGTTTAAATTCATAATTTTTGGACTGATTAATCTTTTAGTTAAAGCAAAGATTCAATCAGATATAAAATTATGCATCTTTGCCAAATGATTTAAATTTGCTTAATCATTTGACTTAAAATATTTTATCCAAATCAAACATTCTCTAAATTAATGAAAACGTTTTTTATTTTAAAAATTTATGAAAATAGAATAATTGATTATAGATTAAAATTTCCAATAACATTATTCCTTAATAATTTGTTAAATTAAACTTTCTAAAAAATCCATAATAAAGATGAAACTTTAAATTATATTTCGCAGAAGACTTATCTTTCTTATTAGCATAGAAATAAACAAAATAAAAATGAATGCGTTGTTTCCCTGCTTGAAAATTCTTTCATGCTTCAACACCACTTACCACTAAGAAAAATTCTTTCTGATTTTCACTGCCTGAATTTGTAAACTTCATTTCACCAAACAATTGAAGTGTGGGGAATATCAGAAGATATAATAGTGATAAAGTAATGTTAAACTTATTACAAAAAACAAAAACTCTTCAAATAAAAAATCGCAAATTGTAAAGAAAACAGTAACTTCAGTATTTTACTAAACAAAATCTCCAAAATCCAATGAATAAATTACAGAAAATATTTGCCTAAATGCTAAAGAATTACTTATGAATATTAATGGAGATTTTCTGAAGAGTTTGAGGTCTGCCATATGTGTCCACTTATTTCAGAAACATCAAACTGCAATTTATAACCCGAAATAGTTTTCTTTAGAATTTCTTTCAGTCTTTTGGGATATGTCTTTTTCTCACTCTTTCCTTTGTTTTTTAAAGCGAATCTTGGTGACATTAAAATTAGATTCTCGATGACGAAAAATATTGATTTAAATGAATTAGGAAAATGAAGGAAATCACAAAGTAAAAAAAAAAATGAAGGAAAAACTAAATTACTAAAAATAAAAGAAAACCATATTAAATTTGTTTTATTTCAGCATTTGGACAAGAACAGTAATTCACTTCCAAACTTTTGAATCTTTTTAAAAATGGATATTATGCTTCACGTTGAATTTTATTATATGTTATTCTTAGAATAACCTGGTTTTGATTTCAAAGACTCGAATGTTTTCATTAAAAACTTGATTAAATATTTAAAAAAAAAAGTTCTAGCGTTATCGGGACAAATTTTTATACTGTATTGTTATCAATTTACCATTTCGATACCGTATTTAAAATGCATATATTTTTGCATAGTTTAACCAAAAGGCCTAATTTCTACGTCCAAACTGGCCCTAGAAATTTTACACTGGCAAATCGGTATCTGTTTTAAAAGATAGGCTTAGTATATAAAACTAAGGTATCATTTCTGATAACACGAAAGAAAAGATAAAAAGTAAAGACATACGAATATAAAACTCTCAAGTAGTAGACGGGCCGGCTGAGTAGTAGACGGATTAAAGTTCAACAATTAATTTTTAGTATTATTCACAGAATGATTCATGATTGCGCGTATTCTTCATTTTAAACTTTTTTCTCTAATCCGTTCGTTAAGTCATCAAACGAATTTATTTTTGGATATTTTATACATAGTATCACTTAATTTCTAATCAATCTATCGTTTAATTGTAAATTATTACAAATATTAAATAAATTGACATTATTCGTTTTGAAACTCTAGTGTCAGGTCCCATTTCTGCAGCCAATTTAATTTTTATTGCATATGAAATTTAACGAAGTGTATTATGACATTTTAATTTTGAAATACAAAGAAATAACAGATTTTATAACAAGAAGGCTTAAGAAAGATTAAATGAAAGAATGCTTCAAATTAAATGTTTGAAAAGCTCAGTTAACTTTTCTTGAAAATTTGGATTTTTTTTTTTTTTTTTTTGAAAATTATGGCAGTTGATAATTGTGTTTACAATCATATAATGATTTAATATTTTATAATTTTATATCCTGTTTTGCATCGTTCATTATCCCATATAATATTTTACACACATTTGAAAATAGTGTTTCTGTCTTGAAAATATTCCTAGTGCATTTTTAAATCAATTTCACAAACTAAAAACTGTGCTTTAAACTGAAGTATAAAAAGAATATAAAAAGAATAATGAAATATTGTCCGTCACAGTATAAAAATTCATTATTTTCAAAACCTCTCATCTTTAAATCATTTATCTTAATATATAAAGATAAGAATGCTGATTTTCCAACAACAATACATGTTTTTATTTTATGTTTTATAATTTTATAGAAAGATCTTAACAACTCAGAAGATAAATATATCGATTTCTCACCCAGTGCAATATACTTCTGATGAATACTATCGTACACAGGCCAGTTTATTTTCTCGTATCTTCCACGTCCACGCTCATTCGAAACTTTTCCCTCATTGTCTTCAGGAATTTTATTCGGATCACTAGAAAAAAAAGGAAAAAAGTATGTGTAACTTTACAAGAAAAAACATTACATACATATAAAAAATATTTCTTTTATATTTAACTTATGTTGCTGTTTATCCTCCTCATAATGAACACCAAATCAAATCAAGATAAGAGAGAGCTGAGATTTGAATGTCTTTGTTTCTGAGGGTAGAGACCTTGATTACTGAAGGGCAGAATAAATATCTAATATGAAGATGACACAAACTCGCCCTCTTGCCCAACCTCTTTTTACTAGTGGGGGGAATCTTTCATGCATTTTACAGGGAAAACTCAAAGGAAAGAACATCCATGCCCAAAACAGGACTACTATTGAAGTTCGGGCTTCGAAATAACGAGGAAGATGCACTAGTCCTAAGACAGAACTCTGGCAAACTCCACAAAATTCAGATTTAAACAGGACATGATGTACCACGTTGAAGCCTACAGCCCAGTAATGAACAGTCAGAGAAAGCAATATATCACTTAAGGACAAAATTAAGAGCCGTTGTGAATGTATCCCTTGATCACTCCCAAAGTATGACTAATAAGTTTATAAAAATATTAATAGATGAGAAAATGAACACATAAGAAAATTAAAATGAAATCTCTGATTATTGTTACTTAAGAATTTTGTAAATAAGAAGCCAAATTGTCATGAACAAGCATGATGGGTGAGATCTTGGCATATTGGTATTTCATGATGATTTTAATTCCATTTTCATCCAACATGTATTTTTCAATTCTTGGCGATTATTTCAAAATTTTACAGTCGTTGGAAGCTTATGAATTGCACTTCCTGGAACACTTATTACATTTGCCTAAATTTCAAATGGGTATTAGAAATATTTTCCTGGCCAATGATTTATTTAAAATATGCACCAAATCACAGATTGTTATAATTAAAGTTACCCCATGAAATTGTCACAAAAGAAAAACTACTGAGCTAGATGTTATTAAACTTGGTAATATTTTTTTAAAAAATATCTTTTCCACCAAAAAAATATAAAAAAACACCACAAGGGAAGACATGGCGCTATAAACAATATAGATAAATAAAATAGGACATGAAATAAGACATGCCCTATTTTGACATGTAACAATGTGTTCCAGTGTTTTCTGAAATAAAACAACGTGTTTCATTAGTTTCCTTTTTTTCATTGGTTATAAAAAGTGTTTCATTGTTTCAGAAATATGTTATAAAATAAGTTCAATGAGTTGGGCACCATTTTTAAAAGCAAGTTAAATCGCATTCTTAAAAATAGGTCTTAGCATATTAGGAGGAATGTTGTGCACATGTCGGTATATCGCAGCTTTCGGTTACGCCACACATTTTAGATTTCACCATAAACAGTGTTTTTTGAGATAATACACACATGTTTCAGAAACGAATGAATACATTTCAAAACAATTTTCAAGCAACAACAATTCAAAACAACATTCACACAACATATTTTGCTTTAAAATATACAGCGCCAATATTCCTTTCGAATCTTCTTGGATCTTTTTTGCAGTTAAGAAATGTCTATGACTCTTTAAAACTATCATCAAGTTTGATACAGCAGTTTTTATTTGAAGATCATTCAAATGTTGAATTTTATCTCTAACCACCCTTACATCTATACTTATAATAAAGCTCAATGTGTGTGTATGTGTGTATGTTAGCGCTATACAAGCCAAACCGTTGGACCTACAGCTACCAAATTTGGTACATGTATACCTTAGAATTTGGGAATGTGCACCTCGGAGCCATTTTTTCGAATTTTTAATTAGAATTTGAATTAATTAAAATTTAAGCGAAATTTCGACATTTTTCCGCAATATCTTCCAAAAATATTATCGCACAAGCATGATTTTTACATCAATTTAAATATAAAAAAATTAGCTTTCTAATGGTATCAGTGTTTTAATGTATAATTTAAGCTTCTATTTTTAACGAATTTTTAAAGAAATATTTTAACCATGTTTTTTTAGCAAACAACTATCAACTACAAACAAACAACTATAATCTCAAATCAAATCTAAAGAAATACAACTTTCAGCACGTGACTGGATAAAATAACATAAATATAAAATGTGATATTTTCTAAAAAAATAAATGCAAAGCAAAGGATTCTATGCAATATTTAAATCATTAATTCAATAAATTATCTTTATTTATACAGGATATACATTCAAATTCTAGTCCAATGGTCAATTTGTAAAATATTATCAATAGGCATATATATTGTTTAATACTATTAATTTGATCTAAATGAAGTAAAAATTACATTTTATGTAGCTTGAATCAAACTATGCATTTATGAATAATGAGTTTTAGATTTCTTCATACTTTGCTCAGAGCCATATTTTATAAAATATTTTTATTAATATTTTAAATGAAAGTTGCTACATCAATCAGTCTTCTAAATCAATAATTAAAACGGACTGGTTTATAAAATTAAAGAATATTATTAGGAAAACGTGTTCTTTTAGAACTTTCCGTCCATCATCTTAAAAAAAATATTACTTTCAGACTAATCAATGCCCGGAATTACTTCAAGGCTAATGAATATGTGATTTAATTGAAAATTTTAGAACGCATTACTCATGGCGAACCAGCTGATCGCCAGAGGCGGCTAGTAAGCAATAAGAGCACATCAAGCAAAGCTGGTTCTTTGACTCCCTTTGTTTTTTCTTTGTATATAAATAATTAAACGCAGTTGTTAAGGTTTTGTGTTTCGTGTTTTTTCAGAATACAAATGCTGAAATTGGATTCGTCGTTTATTAAGACGCTGTGTAGGGTTAGTAGATGTTTCTAAAACTCCCAGTTCCTCATGAGCCATTTAAATAACAAGTATCCGATTTAAACACAAAACGCAAACACTTATAAGATAGTTAAATACATTTTTAAAATGCAACATGCAAATATATTAAAAATGTCTTTAATCATTCTTCCATCATGGTATTGTGTATCTACAGCAGTTTTAAGATATAATATTAAATCAAATAACAACACTCACTTTTTTTAAAATAAAGATAAAGGCAGGTGATGTTTAGGAACAAAAATTTATAAACCAATTTAACCGTCAACCTTGCTCTCAGATAATGGACATTTACTATTTTACAAAAATAACAAGAATGCATTTTCTTACACATATATTTCCCTGAACATATATTTCCTTACACATACAAATATTCCATTTCTTTTATTTTAAGCAAATGTATGTAAATTTCGAATACGTCGTATTAATATTAATGTATTTTTCATTTTTGCTTGTACTGTTAAAAAATTAATTTTTCATAATTTTGTACATTTACACAACAAGCAGATGCTAACAAATTCCAGCTCTGAAAATTTATTTAAAATCAAAAAAGATATTCTTTTGTTTTGATTGGGCTTCGTGCTCTGTATATCTCATTAAAAATGAATTGCATGAAATTCCATACTTTAACTACTTGCGTTATTATATTTATTTTAAAGTATACATTTATAAATTTTAAATGAAGTGGAAACCTTTGCTATTGACATGTTGTTAATACACATGTAACGTCTTTTTTTCTATAGAACAAAATTTAAAATTCTCATATATGCAAAGATTAATCTGAGAACTCGTGGCGGTGATAGCTTTGTTCAAATATCATAATTTTATGAGGAGGAAGGAGATAGCACTTTTACTAGAGAGTATAAAAATACTTTAAAGAGACACCATCAACTGATTTTTTTAAAGATTATATGCTGCATACTTCGATATTGATTTCAATTTATAACAGTTGACTTTGGCTCATTGAAATTAATGCTCGTTAAAATGTTCATTTCAATATTTCATGTAACTTTGTCTGATATTACATTTTTAGCAAAATACGTGTAAGCTTCAAATTTTGATTACCATATAATCAATACTATTATAGAACTTCAGTTGGTCTATTCATAATGATAGGCAACTAACTGATTTTCAAAAAGCTCCATAGAGATTAAATTTTTAACTGAAGTTTAATAATTTCCTATTAAATATGTAGTTTATGTTTTCAGTCAGTTGACAGACATTTGAATATATAATTATCAGAAAAATTAAAACGTTCTGTTTAGTGTAATATGTATCATTCCAATCTCCTTTCGGTTCTTAAAAAATGCGAACTTAAAATTTTAAACACAACTAAACTTAAATTAAAAAATTCTTTGCTAAAACCAAATATGAAGTAAATAATAATTTTTTTTTCAATATATTAATGTATTTCTTAAATTTTTTGAATAGTATTTTTATTCTGAGCAATCATACTGAATGAAATATAGTTGGCATTCCAACTTTTAATTATAGGAATAATAAGATTAATCTTCTGACGTAAAACATCACCGAATTACTAAGTTCCTAATACCCCCATTTTAGAATAATCGATAATTTTATAATTTCAATTTAATTATCTTTAGGGAAAGATTCAGAGGCTGATAGAAGTATCTTCTTTGAAACAATCCATGCAGTGGCCTAAAATCTTCATTTTCATATTACAAAAATGCTCAATATTTTATAAATCACTGAATTTTAACCATAAAAGAATTAAACCATTCTTATTATTTAAAATAGAATACTTAGTTATTATGAAAGAATATTTTTTCAGACATTTTCCTTTAAATATACAAGATAGGATCAGTAATTTTGAATAAAATTATGTAATTCACAGAAACATTTATTGAATCAAACTACACAAAATAGTTTTATTAACTTAATTTGGACATTCTTCCTGCTAGACTCATTTACCTAAAATGCAAGTGTATGAAGTATGTTTAGGAGTCATTAGAATGAGAATTTTGAGTATATAAATATATAATACGACATAACTCTAGATTTAAAAAAAATTCCAAGTTCACAGAAACCTTCTTCTTGCACTTATCTTTCTAGAAAATATTATGTTTCAGGATTATTTATTTCTCACAAACACATAGAGAAAGTTGTTTTCTTCTAAATTAGCTCTGAAGTAAGTGTTACCTTAATCTTTTAGTTTCCGTCAAAATGAAGGCAACATATCGATAAAGGTAATTTTTCTCATCATGAGCGAACTTAGAGGAAATATTATTTCAATTTTTTTTTTGAAATAAACCTTTTTGAAAAGTATGCTTAGCATTTTTAAGAACATTAATTAAAAGTAGGAATTAAAACTCTATGTTAAAAAATTAATGTCATTTAAAAGATAATTCCTTAAATTTTTGGATGATATACAAATTATTATTCGTACATATTTTTGATTCGTACATACATCTTGGAAAAATGGGAAAATTTCCCTTAATTTCCAATAAATTATAAATATAGCAAAAATTTAAAACAAATTAATCAGATCTGCATATGTCCACACTCTCAAGTAAATGTGTGCCAAGTTCGCCAGCTATACGCTAAATGCTGTAACGGTAGATTAAGGAAATACACACGCGTGCATACATAAATGCAAATTTATATTTATTATAAATAAAGAAAAAAATTTCAACGCTTTATAAAATGGCTTATCGACGTCATTTGTTCAAATGAAAGAAATTGGAAAAAATCCAGGTATTAAAAAATATATAAAGTAATGATAAAAATCTCGTAGATACCGGAAATACGTTACATATTATGTTTATTTTTCAAAAGAACTATCTAATTTATTTTCAAAAAAAACCCTCTAAAAATAAAAATAATAAAATATTTTATCCGTGATATTAATTTTGAAATCGCGTTTCCTCATTAACAATACATTTCAGCTTATAAATTATTGAAGCTTGACTTGGAATTATAATAAATTCAGTTCTAGTCATTTCATTCCAAGATCTTCAGTGATCTGAAATAAAATAAAGATATGTTCTTCTAAACTATGTATCCAAACTTTTAATTAAGAGAATTCATTTTAATTATCATTAATTCTGTTTCTGGAGTTAGATTGCTTACTTTAATTTTGTGCTCTGATTCGAAATGTTTCTTTACGGTAAAATGACTATAAATATAAAAGTCTTTTTGGTTTTCATTTTTTAGAAGATTTTATATGCTTAAATGCGTGTAGTATTCAGACAGATTATTAAAATTTCTTTTTGATTAGAGATTCTAATGAATTTTCAATTATTAAGTAGCAAATATTATTGAAAAGCATTTCTTTAGAGATAATTAGATTTAAATAATTTTTTTCTTCATTTTTTGGCATTTTACTGTAAAAAAAGAGTACCCAGACAATTTTTCTTTGACGCTCAAATGCTAACCCCTCACAAAACTTTTGTTGTATTGTGACTTATGGCATTTTTTCTTGTATACAGCCGACCATCTGACCACCACTGAACGTAGCAGTATTGACAGACTTATGGCACTTTATAAGCCCGCTGATAGTTATTTGTTAGGTATTTAAGCCCAGTGATCGTCTCTTGTTTTTTAAGTAGCGCCAGCAATGGGTCAAGAGTACGAATTAGCTACTTCATGCATCATTTTCGCTTCCACAACTTTTTTACAGAGGTCTCATTTCACATATTGAACAAAGTAAAGGAAGAACAACCATGCTCGAACTAAAAACAGGAACTCGTCACGCCCAGACCACAAGGAAGATGTGTTAGCTCAAGGCCAGGATGCCAAAACTCACGGTACTACTTTAGCTATGTCATCTAACATCATTATTTTAAAAATTATACTATCAGGCAATGGTAATTAGATATATTTCCAATAAAAGTTATAAATTGGCACATAAAATTAACATAAAACCAATTAGTAAATTCTTGTTGGTGGAATATTTGTAAAAATTTATTTTGGAATATCTCCGAAAAATGGTGTAAAATGGGATTATCAAAGCAGTATGTAAGCATTAGAAGTTAAGTGATTATATATGAAAAGTTTTATAAATAATCATTAAAATTTTAAAACATATATTATTAAAATAATTTTAAGTTTATGATGAGTGTATGCGAATAAAATTTGATACAGTTATTAGGTATAATAATATAAACAATAAGAACAAAAATAAAAAAATTATTTATGATAGTATAATAAAATAAATATGAATATAAGAAAATATTTTTATAATTAAATTATGCTATGTTTTTAAAATTATATTTGGAATTTTATTGAATGATTATTGCAATAGAATTAAGCATACACAAACTATGTTTTGGGAAAATGTTCCTTAGTTAAAAAAAAGAATGCCAACACGTTTTTTTATGAAAAATAACATGTTTTAAAAGATTAGAAATTAAAGTAAATATGATACAGGCTAACATAAATAGATAAACACAAACATAATCTAACTGGTTATGGTCACTACAATTTTCTTTCATTTATATGATTCCTACCTTTGTCTTCCAAACCCTATATCCTTTACAATATTACAATATTTAATTTACAATATTACAATTTACCTATGAACAATATTGATTCATCTAAAAACGGATTTTAAATTAATAAAATCACATTTTAGATACAACATATGATAAAAAATTGTAAATGTGCAGAAAATCTGTATAATATTACAAATGAAATGCGGTCGAAAACAGATTTTGAGTAAAATGTTTTCCATATGACATTCTATTTCGCGTTTGTTATTATCCAATAATATTGTTATTCACTCTTTTTCTTTAAAGTTTTTATAATTGCTTACATGATTATTGTTATTCTCATTATAAATGCATACATCTATCATTTGGATCTAGGAATAGTAGATATCAATTATTTTCAGCAATGAAATTTTAGTCCTATAATATATTTCCTTTACGCTTTTATGTATTTTCTGAAGTACATAATTGGGGAAATGACTTTCTTAAGTCGAATATCTGCAAGGCACGTAAATTCCTCAATTAGTTTTTTGTTTACTATACTTTGAATAATTTATCAGGGAGGAAAATTGCAATTTACGAGCATTTGATGATCTAAACAAAAATGGGAATTAGGAAAACAATGATAAATCACGCTTGACAATCCTATTACCAATTACATTTGTATATATGAGTATGAAGTCACCTATCCCTTAGCTATTTAGTTTCAGGCGTAAATATTATCGAGACACTTGTAAAATGTAGCATTTATACTAATACGTCATTTACATGGAACCTGAGTACAATGAAAGATTTAACCATCCAAGAGGACTCTTCACAGCTTTAAACATCATTCAAGATTTTTGTAACTAACTTTTTTACATATTCAAACCAAAAATGGACGTATGGCTTTTTAATTCTTGTTTAAGATGCTTTCATTATTTTGTCAACTTCTGAAAATCATTTCTTAAATAGGTCTTCAGGTATCTGAGCATCACAAAAAGGTTAAATAATAATATTTCAATTGGATATGCGTTAATCCGTTAATGGATCGCTTTCTTTAGACAGAAAAAGAAAGAACAAATTCGCTAATTGACGGAAAATAACCACGATTATCTCTAACCTATTAACTTCGAAATAGGCAGATATCGAAAGAAAGCAGTTTCTGTAATACGACTGAGCTTCTTGAGCGAAATTTAACTTGTAGATATCAATAGAAGTACGTCATCTGAAATTTATCAATGATCAGTACCTGTAATTGATAAATAGATCAAACGTATCTAAGGTATCAATTTAGAAAATATTAAATCATTCACCTTAATTTGATTAATAATTGTTTTTATTGTTGAAAATTTTCTAATATAGTCAGAAAACCTGCTCTGAAAGAAATATTATAAATATCTAGTATTTTAATGGTTTAATGGACTCTGATTCTCATAGCATAAAAAACCCCTCTAAAACTTAAAAAGAAATATCACAAAAAATTTCTCTGACGTAAACATTTCTTTCACAATATGCCATTTATAATTTTTTTTTCGGAAAGAAAATTCCCGAATCCCACATCTCCTTAAAAGACCCCCTTCTCTCTAACTAGACGTGCGAAGTAATTTATTTGTCAGCTACATTCCTCCAAGTCAGTCTCGAAACTCTACACACTGGATCAATGGCGAAACAGTCTGTCACCGTGACAATGAGATATCTGGAGCGGTGTCGGTAATAAAACACTGCGACTTTTCCCCGCTGGAGAGGGGAAAAAATGAAGAAACTTACATTCAAATGAATCACGGCACCGATCCTCCCTCGTAAAACAAATGATCTTGAAACTGGATACACTCAAGAACCGTACTTACGATCAATTACGTGTCCTCACGTAAATAATCGCCATTTTTATGCGTCTCTCCTACATCGCATTATCCGTCCCTCCTGCTGCTGGTTTTATCTTAACTACTCAGTTCATAGAGTTATCTTTAATTTTTTTTTTACTTCTGAAAACCACTCTTTTCAAGAAATATTTCGATAACTTAATTAAACACGAAAGATTGCTGTTGCCGTCGTAGTAGCAAAATGGGAATTCAGTGGTAGTGACATAAAACATAAGAAAATTATTATAATTCTTACCTTCCTCCCTTACCGAGGATCATAATATCTGTAATGACACGGAGAGCAAAATATCTTGATGAATGGAGTAATTTATTGCGTACACGCACTCTCTTGTAAAGAAATCATCCATTAGGGCTTATCTGGCGGAATGAAGGTGCTTGGCTTGTATCTCTTTAGTTTTATGACCGAGGTGGAAAAGGTATCAGGGTCGAGACAAAATGGCTTGTTTTCAGGTCAGAATCCATTAAATTAATAATGATGACGATGAGCATTCATATGCAAAGAGTGAATGATCGAGTAAAAAATATCATTACGGTGAAACAGTTTGTGTAAATATGGTAAATAGTAAATAGTGCATTGTTTTATATGCCACATAAATGAAATCCATTTGAATGTACTCGTACCTGGTTTATGTCATTATAAATACATAACTGATGTATTACATGCCTATAATGGCATAGCAATTTATACAACATCTAAAAATTATTAGATGAAGAAATAATTATCTATTCTGATAAAAATAAGAATTTAGTTCTTTTTTAACTTGATAAAGTCGTCAAATTTACGTTATTTATATAAATGCTATTATTTTATAAAATTTTGAAGTAAAAAAAAATTAATGGTAGAAATAGCCAAATTAAGCGAAGAAAAGACGAACAAATAAAGTCTACATGACTATTTACCAAATTCACAGGCAAATAGGCATTAATGCCTTCAATGCAAACAGTAAATTAGCCCGAATCCATTAAGAAAAATAATTTTATAACAGAATAGTAACGATAACGTACAATTTAAAAACATGTTGCTTATTTTGCTAGCTATTTTAAATCAAATTGTTTTTCAAGATCACTTGAGGAAGTTTATGTCTTTCGATAACTATTGTCAATTTTGTAGAAGACAGAAGCGGGTTGAAAACCATTTAAAAATATAAATGTTATTCTCATTTCCTTAGATAATCAATAATATATTCAAATATAATTGATTATCTGAAGTTGATAATCAATAATGCATTCCAATATTTGCGTTTATATGAAGGAAATGTGCTGTAAAATGAGTCGTCACAGCTCATTACAAATAGGAAATAAAGTTGTTTTGTAAAAAATATATATAAATCTAAATTAAATGAATAATTTTGTATTTTAAATGAAAAATGTGTTTCTAGAAAGAAGTGATACATTAATACTAATTTATAACTATTTCATTGATCTTAATTAACTGACAAATATAAAATATTTTTCAAATTCTCAACCTTATACGAATTATAAGTAATGGTAATTAATTAAATAGTAACAACTGTTTCTGCGAGTGATAATTCATTAAATGCAGTAAAAGTACTTATTTTTCTAATTTATTGATATTTAATTCGCAGTGGTAAAATGAATGGTCTAAAACTCAAGTAAGCAATTTTTTTTAATATTAGTGTTACGAAAAGGCTTTAATTTAAAATTAAATTTTAACAAAGAATTCAGTGGTGTGTTTTAATTTTTCTCATTTCATTTAAATGCATACAATCAGAAAGCGGCGTAATATCCAGTAACGAGTTCTATTTTTATTGTTAAAATTATTCAGTATAATCTAAGTAAAAAAATCCTATATCCTTTAAATTCAATTCTGTAAACAAGAAAAAAATATTTGGTAAAATTGAAATATGGCCGCAATACTTTTTTTTCTGAATTAGGAATTCAATAGAGAATTTGAAATGGAAAAGTATTTTTAGAAGCTTTTTGTTTCTAGCGGGAAAATAGTCGTCGAAACAAATAAAAATGGTAACAGTAAACCACAAAAATATTCTCGGAAATGGAAACAAATGCTGTCAGTACTATTGCATTTTTGCAAAGAATTCTTTCAACTCGAATTCACTTAGGAGAAAAAAAATTAAGAAAGAATAAAAATGATTTATTTACTATTCAATAACAGTTGAATATGGTAAGCAACATTTGCTGAAAATAGACTGTTTTTCCAAGGAATTTTTATTAATAAAATGCGTACTTTATCTAATAATATTTACAATTATTTTTTAAATGAATTATCTTACATTCCTCGCAAAAAGAGCGTGAACCAAGAATTAGAGCTAGTCGCAAATAAATTAAACACTCATTTTTAAAACATAAATATATATTTTGTGAAAGTATATTTCAATATTTTATACTTATTTCGATAATAATGTTTGCATTTTTTAGGAAGCGATTTATTATTTTTCCAGTAGAGAAGCGAACTTAATCGTAACATACTTTTGATATTTTTTAAATCCCAGAAATACTATTTTTAGCCGAGAGTAGTGACCGTAAAATTTAAATTTCATATTTATAATAATTCTATTTGGTGTCAGTCATTAATTCTTATTTTAATAAATTAAGTAATAATGATAAATTGCTTATATTTTATTTCACATAAAACATTACTGAAAGAAGTCATCTTATAGATAACTGAATTGCATTGTTAATAAATGCATGTAAATTTATAGTTTCAATATGCAGAATCACGATAAGACTTTTTTAATAACTGAATATATAAATACGGCATGTCTATAACATTATCTCTTACAGAGGGACTAAAGCATTATAAATATAGTTGTCACGGTTGCTATAATTTATAAACAGAACCATTTCATTGAAATAAAGTGGTTAAATTTTTAAAAATAGCAATGGTTAATTCCATTCAAAACTTATAATAATGAATGTTTATATATCCCTTATACTTTTTTGATGATTTTACAATTTCTCTGAAACCTTCCCTTTTTATGGCTAATAAATACTTCCTAACAAACGAAACACTGTCTCATTTTTTGCCCTGTTTTATTTAATTAAAATTTATTTTTATTTCTTAATCTTATATCTAAAATATATATAATTTCGAAGCTTTTATTTAAATTACTGCACTCCTTTAGAGATATTGGAGAATAATTTAACGGAAATATTCTTTCTTTTATAGATTCAGCGTAAATTGCATTAAAATATAAGATATATAAAATTTAGTCGTTTAGAATGCCAGAGACCATTTTAGAATGAAAACAGTTTTGTACATATGCATCAAATATAACAGGTCAAACTGTGAAAAAGATAGATAAATATAAAAGATCCTTTTATTCACTTAATAGAGTAACTGCCTTTGGGAAAACCTCTTCACCTTAAACCCATTACTTTACTTCGAAGACCAATTGGTTAATCTGGAAGTCTGGTAGTTTTCAGAATTGTGTAAATACTTTTAAGACAATTCCGTACGCATTTCTGTACAATGTTAGCTTATAAGATAACACTGTAATGAATTACATCGAATACAATAATATTTCTTCTCTGAAATAGCATATGTACTTGCTGTATTAAGATATGTCCTTTCAGATACTATACAGATTCAGCAACAAGAATGAATGGGGAAAAAATAAGACTGGTTTCGCTTTTAGTTTTCATCAGAGAAATAATATTTTCGGAAAAAAAATAATAAATTATCATGATATCTCATAATCTATCACAAGATTAAGAAGAAATATATTTATCACACACACGCATATACATATATATATGTGTATGTGTGTGTAATAATTTATAATTATTTTCTTATTCAGTATTAAGTACGACGCAGCATGTCTAACATAGTTTAAACCAAGAATTTTGATAAAATATAGAAATTTGACCATTTCCTTGAAATAATAAATAATGAAAATCTTTTAAAAAGTGTTTTTTGAACATAGTTCATTCGTTTAAGAACATTTTTACACTTCATATGGGAATAAAAAATTGGCATTTATAAATTTATTTAATTAATGTATGCAATTTCTTTTATATAATGAGTTATAAAAGACGTTTAAAACATAAAAAGCATTATAAGCATTTCATTTGATACAAAATAGATAACATTTAATTAAATAACAACAACAGTTCCATTTTTTTTCCATTTGTGAACAGCCCCAGGCAAATGTTTCTTCACTGACTAATTATTTAGCTTAACCTTCCTGCAAAATATCATCTTATAAAATGACATATTATTTTCATCCAGATAAACGTATATCACGCCATGAAACTGAATGGCTCTCCTATTTTTCTAATTAGTGCGGGATCCCCGAGTCTTTAAACTATATTTCGTCGAACACGGAATTATTATACGCTTCTTAAATGAACTAGACGATGTAGCGAGGCAAAAAGGATTGACGTACAACCTCTCAAGTCGACAGTCGTGGCGTCCTTCATTATTTATCAAGACAGCCGGGTTCTCCTTTTAAAATTTCTTGAGAGGCCATTTCTCAAAGCATAATTAAGGTAGCAGGTGAAAATATGGTTGGAGAGATGCTGGAATTTCTTAATAGGCGCCTGGAGTTTTGCTTTTTACTTTTTGCGACGGTTTTATGAAAAGGAGTATGAGAAAGTTGCCATATGTTGGAAAAAATAATTTTGAGGGGGTTGAAAAAAATGTTATTGATTGCTTGGAATCAATCTTGGTATAGTAATGTAAAAATCAGTTGATTTTCTTAATTATCTTGCCTGAGCCCATTTTGGAATTTTTCCATTTTGTTTTTATATTTTGTATAAAGGTATGATTAATTTTAGTTGATTAGGGTTCAATAATAATTTTTTAATTAATAAATCTACGAATTTTCATGCAATTAGTTATTATAATTATTAATTATTATAAATAAATCACAAGAGTAAATCAGTAAATACATACATTTTTGAAATCAATTTACATTTTTTTTGTTTTATGCAATGCGTTTAATGATCTCTTAATTGCTTTCTAAGATATTTTCTCCACTACGCATATGTTTTGGTTATTTTACTTAAAACTAAAATATATGCATTTAATATTAAAACCTACAGAGCATAGAATATTAACAATAAAAATATCTAGCAAATATCATTAATAGAATTGACAGCAACAGATATATATATGAAACTAAAATATTTGTTATTTATATATATGTGGTTATGATAGCCTCAAACATAGAAATGATTGTTTCCAAGTATTTAATTCTTTAATGTATTCAAAGATTCTCAAATAAACATATAGTATATTTCAGATACAATTTGAAAAAATAGGTAATTTCTTTCTTTAAATAAGCCTTAAAATCTTATTTCGTCAGCTTTGCACATAATAGATTTTATCAAACATAGCGAGAGAAAAACACTAAGGAACTTGGAAAAAACTCTAAAAAATTATTCCTCACTAAGTACTCTTGTGTGATAATTTTAGAAAATTCGATTACAAACTATTCTGGCAAAGATCTGGCAAATTTAAATTATTTTTATAACTCACTAACTATTAATTATAAATAAGTTTCTTACAATAATATTTAACAATTATGACTAACTTTTTTAACTTCTTAAATCTTAAAAAATTTGACTAAATTTTAATTTATCTCTTTTAAGAGTATGGAACCAAAAACTATTTATTTATCTTTTATTTCCTGATTAGAAATACACTACGTTGATCGCATCATTTAGAAAGTGTGTTAACTGAAAGCTCTCAAAAAATACGATACAATCAAATGAAAAAGCACTTAAAAATAACAAAATATAAAATATTCAAAGTTTTAAATCTTATTTAAATAAAAAATGCTTCTTGCTAAGCTGGGAGGCAATGGTAGATTAATTTACATTTAAGTTACTATCTTGCAACATAAATTGTTGAAAATAGAAGCAGTTAAATTACAATTTTAATAACCCTTTTCAACACTTAATTTGTAAGATTTGCAGTTGAAGCACTTTAAGTACATAGGTTGTTCGAAGCGCTAATATAGCTATTTTGGATTTAAACTATTATCATCAAATTAAGAAAGTTATACTGAAATTAAACTTTCAATGCTGCATCATTTCCGCCTCTCCCTTCCTTTCCCTTTGATATACACTTTCCAGCGAAGAGTGGTTTAGGGGCCATGATCGGTGAAGAATTAGAGAAATAAAGTTTTGCTATGAGAATCATTGCAATAGATAATCTTCCCATAGAAATCTACCTAAAAGAAATAAGGTTGAGGTGATGAAAGTTGAAAAGCAAGTTGGTTTAAAAATGTTTGAATCAAATTTTCTTGAGATGCTGCAGAAAGAAATATAAAAATAAAATAAAATCAACCTTTTAATATAGTTGAACTTAGTTAAGCATTTGGTGAGAATACCCTGGTTCATTAAATATCTCAGAGGCACAGCAAAATTAATAGAACTCATAAAGTTATTACAAACGATCGATACATTTATAACTTATTAAAAGAAAAGAACACAAGAAATGTTCCCTTCTATAACACTAACTATGCAAATTAAACATATCACGTAGACAAGAAGAAGATATATTTTGAGAATTATCAAAAATTAGTACAAATAAAGGAGACTTCAATGACAGATAAACTTTTATAGAATCATCCTTTCATTATTTTGTACCCTTAAACGAGATCTGATCTTATAATTCTATGATTTAAATAATTTCCGATGTGGTATAGGGAGTTTAAAATTATTATAACCACTCAAAATATTTTATTTCTTTTTCGCGCGGTCTGCTGAAAACGATATCTTTTAAAAAGGGTGGATACGGGACAGAATACTACCTCGGAATAATAAAAGTCTCATATCAAGCTGCACTTAAAGTTATACTTGCAGGATATGAAATTTTATCACATTTTTATGACACAAACTGGTAATAAGGTTATGATTTTAAGTACATAAACAAATATTTTATTGAAAAAAGCTGTCTCAAGGGACGTTTCGAATATTATCCAAGTAAAACACTGCGACACGTTTTTATGACATGTTAAAGTAAAATACTTTCTTGTTCGTAACTATATAATAAAGCATTCTTAGACTTGTAGTTTTAGAAAAGATAATTTATCGATGCATTTTTTCGGTAAGGCCTTTATGGATGTTCTGGAATAAAATTTAAGTATCAATGAAAATAATTCTGTTTATATTAAAATGTTGCTTATTTTAATTCTCATTTTGAATACATATTTTTAAGGAAAGGAATCAACATTTCTTGTAAAGCATTTTTATTCGAATGAGCTCAGAAGTTTCTCATTTATAAAGTTGAATGAATAATGAAACTATCCAAATAGAAGAAAGAACAATTAAACAGGAAATATTAAAGCTTATAGGACTCTGTCTTGTTCGATTTTTTTCAAAATATGCTTTGTTCCTCTGTGGTTAGATGCAAAGTTTCAGAAAATCAGTTAAAAATGTTTTTCCCATTAGGAATTTAAAATTAATTTTTAAAAATAATTTTTAAATACCATTCGTTTTAAATGCGTTTCATACGCATATTCTTCTCTTTCATAAAGGAAAAGAATCATTAAAAAAAGCATAAAATACTTTTTGAAAAATACTTGGGCCAGCATAAACCACTTTGAAAAATAACTTTGGAGGCACAAAATGTTTCTTTAATTGTTTTGAAAGATCTGTTTAATCAATCCGGCTTGTAGTTGTGAATATCTTATTTAACTTTGTAAAAAAAAAAAAAAAAAAATTGCACAAATGTTTAGGGAAACTTTGGTAAATATAAATTTTTTGACTTTCACTGCTTAAAAAAAAATTCAGATGATGTCATGCTCATGTTTCCCAAAAGAAAAAAGGGGGTACAGTAGCTTCGAAGGGTAAAACTCCCTGAACAAACAGATGACAGAAGTCTTACTCCTAGCTCATATGAAGAGGACATGCTTGCGCAACACCTTTTTTACGGGCGGGGGGGGTCATTCACACGCCTCACAAGTAGAGCATATTAAAAAAAACCCTTGCCCGAACAGCGACTCGAACCTAGATCACAGTGAAGATGCTCTGGCCCTATGTCAGGAAGACGGCAATAATTCAGGTAATCCAATAATATTATTATGCGTAGATCTATTAATTGCAACAGCATTCCAAAAATTGATTTGAGGGTGTGGGGTCTCTTTATCGAATCCTATTCCGATTTTGAGTAATTTTGTACTGTAAAAGGTGTCCACTCATCGTTAAAATTGTGATAGATTGTTAATTGCACTGTTTGTGTTTGTTCATTTAATTTTATTTTGCTAATCATGATATTAATATTAATAATTAATTATGATACATGTATGAGTGCAGTGAATGAATTTAATTGCGCTTTAATGTCCTGAATGGGTCAAAATCATATTTTCCAGACATACCCTTATTGATCAGTTTTATTTTCTGACAAACTGGAAACACCTCGATTTTTGTCAGAAGCAGAAATATGTTTTTGTATTTTTATTCTTCATTTGTTTAAAACATAACTGTAACAGCCTTTTTATGAGACAGAAACTACTGCACTAAATATGCACATTGTTTTCTGGCTCTACAACTCCAATAGTAACTTTTCTATGTATTCTAATTGATGTGGTTTTGTTTTCCTAGGTTCACGAAAACAGTTCGATGCTCTCGAAATATAATATATCTCAGGAAGTTTGCAAAAGTAAGAACCATGGCATGACAAATTTGGTGATCAAAAATCATTGAGTGTGTTAGAAGCATTATTTCTCTGATGATAAAATTAATGAGATTCATTCGATCGTTTAAAATCTTTTATATTGTCTTCATTTATTATTAGGTTGTTCAATCTTTTTAAGTTACCTCCATATTTCCCAAAACCGTTCAGTTTAAAAATTGACTTTTTTCAATGAATATGGAACCTCTTTTTACAAAAAAAAAATCTGTATCAGTGCGAATTTCAACATTTTTTTCTTCTAATGTCCAGCTAACTTACTCAGAAGAGTACGCGTATCAAATTATTTTGTGATTTAGTCTGTAATCTTTGCGTCGGAAGTAGTAATATGTCCCTCATTTAATTTTCACAAAAACTTTTTTTTTAGTTTTGAAAATCTATTATTTAAAATGTCCCTTCAAAATTAGATTTGTGAGCATATCCTTCTTTTTTATTAAATAATGCAAAATTGTGTAGTAATGGCACTGTGAAAGGTTACCATTTATTGAAAGCCAATATTCTCAAGTGTGTCACTTCAAAAATAAAAATGTAAGAACTCGAAGCATTCCAGTTCTACAATATTCTGTACTACATAGTAGATGAACAATTTTCGGTCATTTTCATTAATTAAGAAAAAATATATCCATGGGACATTTCATAGATTACTGATGGAATAGTTATCTTTTGTAGAATTTATTTCATTTAAAGATAATATTCCACACAACTAACTATTTAGATTCCTTTTAAATATTTCACAAAATATCAGAAAGTTTAGCTTGCGAATTTGTGGCGGAACTCATACATCTTCTTGATTCAGGTTGTTTGGTGAAAAAACGCAGCAATTTCTTTTTCAGTTATAATACAGAAAGGTTACTATGTAGATTGTTAAGGAGAGAAAATAAAAGAAGGAAAAATATATAATGAGTAATATGTTCCATAATTCGGAATAGTTAAATTTAAATTTTTTATTTATTACAGTCCATCAGAAAAAGTAAAAGTTATTTGGTGCAACACCTATTATTCTCAGCATTATTAAAAATTGGCGTTTTTTCTCTCAAGTTAATTATCTTTTGAGGCGTTATTTACTCCCATTATTTACACAAAATATTTTACTTCGATATTTTTTAATTTAGAGTGGGAACTTAAGGTGTAATTTATTTGAAAAAATTATTGAAAAAATTCAAAATATTGTTAACGAAATTTAAATGTTTTTCAATTTAGTGATATTATAAATATCAAATATTTAAAACAGAAGAATAGAAAACAATGCATTAATCCAATATATAGTAAATTTCCGAATCTTTGCTTTTGAATTTCGCCATGCTCCTTGTGCTGTTGCAGATGCGAGCTAAAGTCAAAGACCAGTGGATGCTGGGTGAAAGCCAAATAAAATGACCATAGCGAATTCGAAGCAAAATATTTCTCTTCCTCCGTTCAGAGAATAAAATGGCTTAAAATCCTACACATAAATCATACTAACTTTTCCTGATATATCATAAAACCGCTTATCCGAAGCGGAGAATATTTTTCATAAGGATTCGTATTCATAAGCATCGAAATTGTTTCTATTTTATTGAGTTTCTTCCATGAACAAACTGTTAAAAGAATTCCTGAATATAAATTGGCAAAGCTTAGAATTTTGATTCCCCATTTCCAAAAATATTTTTATTGATAAAAAATACCGATACAGAAATAAATGTAAAAACATTTTTTCAGTTATTTTGTAGAAGATTTATTTGATAAATGATTAAAACTTATAAAAATACTTGGAAAACTTGTTTAAAAAATATATTTGTCATGATTTCTTTTGTTTCTATGTAAAATGGCACGGACATTTCGTGAAACAGATATTGTCTCAAGAGAATATTTTTTTAAATGTATGAGCTAATTGTAAACATGATTGTATATATTTGCTATAAAACGAACTGTAGGGCAAAACATCGATAATAATGAATAAATTGACTTTCTTTGCACAATAATACGTAAATTATTTATTTTCAGTTAGTTTATTAAATATATAGAAAGTTTGACACAATGTGAAAAGAATATTGAACTTATCAGCCAAACGCAATACCATTAATGTCAATATTTTAGCCACGGATAATATCTGCTTTATAAAAGAAAATATGTATTTTTTTGCGCAGAAATAATTGCTTCCATAAATGAAGTATTTTATTATCCACATGAAATATTTTATTTGCACCGAATTGCTTTGATTATTATCTTCCTAAACTATCTTATTGGGTCTCGTAAACTAGATATATTGACCTTATCATAACTATATGTTTCGGTATTCTAAATGTCATACTAGGTAAGAGAAACATCATTAAAATGTTATTAAATAATGTCTACTAATATAATCATTTTTATTTATTTTAGTGACAATAGAGAAAAACGCTTACATGATTTATTTTTTCAGAGCTACGTCGAAATATTTTATATGATTTGCTTCAAATTGGTTCATACATTTTTAAACGCGTGCCGGCAAAAAATAAAATTTGTTTCGCATTAATATCCAAAGAAAAATTTCAGAGAAACATGCAATTCTTTAATATCTAAATTAGCAGTTAGTATCAAAATTAGCATTTATTATCTAAATTATCAATTATTATCGAAATATTTATTATCGATTAATTTTGGTTTTCGGTAGGTACTTCACTGATTCATAATAAAACATAATGAAGGAATGAACAATTTGATCGAATTTATGCTATTTAGAACTGCGCTAAATTAACTGAATTAATAAAACATTCTACTGAAGATAAAAATATTCGTGTTTGAAATTGTCACCATAAAAAGGCAGTAAGTATTTGTATTTGTAAGTGTATTTGTGACCCTAGTGTTATTAAAAAATAATGTAATGTCTGGAAAAATAAAATCATGTAACAAAAATCAGTACTCAGACTTTCTCAGAATTCTCAAATAACCATGACAAGAAGTGTATGGGATATGTAATAAGAAAAGAATCTATAAATGATTTATTAACGAATTCGCTCCTACTCAAAAACTATAAAAAAACTAGATTAATGAGATTTCACAAAATTTCTTTACAGTAAACAAAAATACAAAATAAAATTTTAAAAAGTGTCATTAAGAAATTGTTAAATTACTTTTCACATCAATTTGTTTTCACATAAGAATCCTTAGTTGGTCTGTTAAAAAAGTTAGAAAGTAAAATTCAAGAGAAATTATAAAATTTCTATTTCTAAATTATTTGTATTTGATATCTTTATATTTTATGTGTTATTCATAATTAAGTTATTAATGATCTTTTTACGTATTTTAAATTTATTATTTATTTCTCACAATAACACAATTACAAATTCATTTTGTTACACGTTGAAGTCTTAAAATAAACAGCAGCTTAACATTAACTGAATATTTAGGGAATGTGAAACAGAAAAGCCTTTAAAATTTTGAATCAAGGATTACTCAATTTTTCACTTTTAAAGGTATTACTCGTGTTTTTTTCCCTTTACATAGCAAAGATGTCCCAGATATGTTATTGCAGATAATAATTATAACTATACGCCAATGATAAATTTAGAAGAATGTAATTGCACTCTTCATGAATACTCAATATCCTCAAAAAGAACCAAAATCGCTTTCTAAAAATGTTATTGAATTAAATGTGTTGAAAATGTTATTAATCTGAAATTTCTATTTAATAGTAATTCCTGCTATCACTTTTATTTAATTAATGTTGAAACATAATATGTCCAAGTTCTTTAAGGTCTATGATTTTAAGAAAGGCATATTATGTGATAAGGTTTTTATTAGATTTTGTTAAGTTATACTTTTTTATGTTTGAAGCGGTTTTACTTTACTTATTTCGTTATATAAAGATGGATTTTTGCAAACGAAAATCCACTTACCTTATGAATCACATATAACAAAATGCTGATCAATTATTTATTTTTCATCTTTACATTTTATTTTGATAATTTTAGTGGGTAATAAATATATATTAACTTCCGTCTTGTGTCCTCATCTCCTCATATATTAATATATATATTTCGATAATATTTATTTGCATGCATTGCGAAACATTCATTTTAAAAACAGAATATAACGAAAATAAATATTTTTAAATGCACTTTATTATTATAGTCAAAAGTTATATAGTTATTTTTCCATTTTAAGGATATATTGGCGATAATGCATATTGCCAAACAGTAATCATGAATCTAAGTAATGGACTGTCAATCAAGTGCCTAAGATAAAAATATGTAATTGGCAATATAATTTAAGCACCATTTTATTTGAAACGGCCTTTCCATTATTTAGAATGTGAATCTACAGGCGTGTGTTGATTTTTCAATTGTATAATACATTTGATGCTATTCGTATACCTAGAGAGAGGTTACATTTTTAAAACAAGGCAAATAGATTTTTTGCAGTATCTAAAATTGACATAGTGGATTAAATAAAAAAATGTTTATATTTTTGAATATACACATTGGGAAAACGAAATAAATATAAATCACTGAGAAACTGCATCTTTTACATTTATATGCAACCAGAAACCAGAGGAGAAAAACTGTTCCTATCTTAAAAAGGAAATTGCAGAAATGATTGACGGTTCATTTTTAAAAAATTATATTTGAAGCGCTTGCGAAATTATTACATTCTATGAAGAACGCATTAAGTTTTCGGTGCATCAAAGCTTCCATACTCGCAGGGATTTGTCAGCTTAAATTTTCTTCCGATCTTCAAGGTCCAGTTTTAAATCGCAAATAACTTTCTTGAAATTGAACATTGGAAATTCGAAAGGGTGTTAAAGGAGAAGTTGGAAACACGAAATATTCTACTTTAAAAACATCAACATACGATCACGGAGACATTTCCAATTTTCTTTTTCTAAGGTCGGCAATATTTTGTATTCCACTCTGAGACTTCTTCTCGTCTTCGAGTTGAAGGATCGAAAATTCGCAAACAAGTGGTAAAGTTTAAAGAAGAGAAAAAACTCTCTTTCCTCGTGAAGCAATACTTATGAATGCAAGACTTTTACTCCATGTGGATTCAAGTAAAGTGAGTTTTGCTCTTTTGGGGAACTCAAGGGGCTTAAATATTTTGAATTGTAAGATATGAGTGCAGCAAAGAAAAAAAAAAGCCTTCAAAAAAACTTTCTTGTTATTTGACACTCTGAAGAGAATTTATTCGTTTTTTCAGCATTGTTATACACTTTAGGTGATATGAAGTGTATGAGATACATAATAAATACATTTGTAGAGAGTTACTTTAAATGTCGAAAATGTCTTCCAAAAGTGCAGAGCATTAAAGTGATGTGTAAAGAGCAAATTTTTTCAGTCAAGTTATGGATATGTCTATTGTAATCATTATCAAAATGTTGATTTTATATCATTAAAAACAGACATGTTACTTGCATATGGAATATATTTTATAGAAATATATATATATAGTATGTGGAATATATTCTATAAAAATCTTTTAGACTTCTCGTACTTGCTTTATTTTTTTGCACTTGCTTTTCTTAAATTTATCGCTAAAAACATTTAATAAATTTAAAAATGTCCTAATAGCTGTATTTAATAATTTAAGCCTTAATGTTTAGCATTTTTATGGTTTAAAAATTAGTATATTAAACTTACTAAACAAAATTTTTTTAGATATTAATTGTGAGGGCATAGTTAGATTATTTTTAAGATTGATTGTCAACAAACTCTACTTGTACATAATAAAAATAAAATAATTTTGATCACACAATCACTTCATATAAGATACAGTTAATATACAACACGAAAATCACCCTTTCTACTATGCTTAATATAAAAGCATGTCATCTTTATTCTGGCTTAGTCGGATTTAAAAAAATGGGTTTGTTTATCTTCATTTTTGAACCGAAATTAAGAAGAGATTAATAAGGATATAAAAAAACATAATTTTTCTAACGATATGCATATCAAGATTAAGTTTTTTATTCCACATGAAATAGCATTTTAGGTTTTAAAATTATATTTGGGCTTTTAAGATGTTATATAAATTCAGAATTCGTTATCTAGAAATTTTGAATGCTTAAACTTTAGCAGCATGAAATAAAAACTATAAATTATCTTTTTCCTTATGAACAAAAGTCATGAGTAATACATTAAATGATCGAATTTAAATAAGAATTCCTTAGCCATTTTTTAAATGTATAATTTGGAATATAGACTTTACATTTATTTATTTCTGACTATAGCTGGTAATTTTCTGTTACAAACTCTATCGAGTACGTGGCTTAAACTTCAAAGAGCAAAAATAGCTCATATTAAGGAAGAAATAAAAAAATGTAGAAAAGGATTGTAAGTTGTAATTTTTTTTAATTATTTGAAATTCTTCAGCTTATATGACTGCACATGAAGTCTCCTTTTAATTTTCAGGAATACGAATTATACAAGTAAAAAGACGGAAGCTGACAAAAAATTCAAAACATCTCTCGTAGATTTCTGTGATTTCATACCTCCCTGATTTTAAAAAAAGCCCGATTTTTGAAATTATATGAATTAATTGAATTATTAATTCGGGAGCACAATATCCCCAAATGTATCGAGCTAGATTGGTGGAATTCGGAATATAGACTTTACATTTATTTATTTCTGTCAAATTTTGAATGGCATTCATTCAAGAGAAGTGCCCGGCTTTATGATTAAAAATGAACAAATGAAATATAATCATTGAGAAACTAACTAGACAAAATTTTGAACAACGGCTTTGCTCCTAAAATATAGTTTCTTACCAATTCTTGAATCCCATCTGTCGAAAGGTTGATCGCTGAATTTGTCGTTTCCCCCCAAAGCCTTAAAAATGCAATGAATTAAATAAATGATGAAATGTGATCCTGCAACGACGATTTCAGTTTATCATAAGATTTAGGTTTCAATCAGTAGGAAAGAAAAGGCTACAATGCACATTGGATTTTCGGCACATTTATAGAACATAAATCAAGAATTTATCTCCAAAATATTGCCAAATGACATACAAAAGCTTAGTTAAAATGCTAGATATACATCAAAGATCTATATTTCCCTAGTATCTTGTAAGGAATTCACTTTCTTACTCAAAAACCCCTGTTTTGTATGGGAAGAGAGAGTCAGTTACTTTTTTAAAGAATGTGTCATTCAGTTCTGGGAGAGTAATTCCGCTGGCTTATTTAATGTGATTTTAGTGATTAAAATATTTCATTTTACATGAGGAAAAATCAAACTCTTTTATCTAAAAATTCCTGGCGTTTCAACAAATTGAATCTATGCCCTTTTGCTATTATAAATCTTTGGTAAATTATTCTGTTGTATGAAGAAACTAGGACATTTGAGGTGTGACCTGATAAGAGTCGTGTTCACGCCAATGTAACTTAACGCCAAACTTGGCTTTCTTAAAATTACTGCAACCCCATTTACCCGCCCTTCAGGTCGGGTCTTTTGAGTCCTCTTCATTAGAATGCTGATCCGCATTGACCCCAGCCACCTGCAGAAGCTGTAGACAAGTTTCAGTTGTAAGGCTTAATAAAGTCCACCCCAATCAGCCATGTGTTTTATAAAATTACTCACCGCAAAACGGAGGGCTAATATATTTGTAAATAAAGAAACTAAGCAAAAAAAAGTACTGTTCACTTCGAATCGCCATATTTATGATCTGTGCAACCAAAGCAAAAATCATTTCTCTTGACAGAAAAAGAAGCAACATAAAATCCTTCATGACAAAGTTGAACACTTTTATCCAAACTGATGATGCAAAGGACTCTATAGTATATCAAATAAAATTGGATAATCTTCTTAGGATTAAAGAAAACTTAGCACAAATAAAAGAGGAGTATTTCATCTCAGCCGAGGATTCCGAATTTTAAGAATCGGGAAAATTCTGTACAAGAATCAGAAGAACAGTGAGAGAGATTTAATGTAAGCATTCAGAAAATATTACCCCCTAATAATGCTGTATCCTGTAAGGATGTATCTCCCTCAAACTGCAATTCTTGTTTAAATGGAGCACCTTACAAAACAGAAAGCATTAGTTTCAGATTGCCTGAAATTCCTCTGCCCAAGTTTTCTGGTGATTACCAAGACTGGCAGAATTTTAACCTTCAATTCGAAAATATCATTGGCAATAATAATAACTGAAAACCAAAAATTGTATTATTTAAAATTAACTCTCAAAGGGGCAGTCGCAGAGTTAGTAACAACAGAAAAGAAGAGCTACATCGGTTCAAAAAACGTTTTGAAAGCACGTTTCGATAATAAACGCTTAAGCATTCAAAGCCATTTTAATGACATGTTAAATTTGGAAATTCAAACATCTGACTCAGCAAAAGACTTATGAACCTTTGTGGGTGGTTGTCTTAAACATGTTAGAGATCTCAAAATTATGGGCTTAGAACATATTCAGTTTTCTGACTCATTATTGATCAACATTTTGAGGAAGAAACTTGATAAGGAATCACGCAGACAGTTTGAACTTTCTTTAGTGTCATCCAATTTACCTACATGGCACGAATTCATAGAATTTTTAGAGAATATATGTCTTGTTCCGGGAAACATTTAAGGTAGCATTACGTCAAAATCAAAACCGCAACAAGAATCATGCAAAAAATCGCATTTGTTTTTTGTAGGAATTGATGCAAAGAAATTGTGTATCATATGTAATAAGCATATACATCATTTATTTAGATGTGATTCATTTCTGAAGTTAAATCTTTCATTTAAATTAAATCTGATCAAAGTAACTTATTGTACTAATTGTTTATCGGAATAAAATAAATCATTGCAGCAGCAATCATCGTTGTAAGATTTGTTCTGGGTTTCATAACAGCCTTCTTCATATTGATTCTTCTACTAGAAGTAAAAAAAAAACCACAGCAACATCAGTCAACGAGCAAATCTAATGATCATCAAAACATTTCAGACTCTAACTTATAAAAAGTTGCCGCTAATAGAAATATCTCCTTCTCTCTCTTCACAAGATCAACAAAACACAAAAAATTTATCAATTTTGCCGATTATTATTGTTTATATTAAAAGCGCTTCTAGTCAGAAAATATCTTTACGAGGCATCTGTGACAGTGGATCTCAGAATTCGTTTATCGCCACAGAAATGGCAAATAAATTAGCTCTGAAAAAGTACAAAAATAATGTAACGATTTCCGGTATTAATGGAAAAACAAGTCAATTTTATTCAAAAGTGTTTGCAGAGATTCCAAATAGCGATGAATCATACACCACAACAACCGAGTTGCTCATCATTCCAAAAACTATAAAATGTATTCCTTCAATAAATTAAAAAAAAAAACAACAACACTAGAAAAACAAAGTTTACCGGATGGATTAAATTTGGCTGATCCTATGCAAGATCAAAGGTTAATTGACATACTACTTTCAGCTTCTTTCTTGTTTGATATTTTAATGCCAGGGAAATATGTTTCAAACAATCTAATTTTACTGAATTCGCGTTTCGGATTTATTGCTAGGAAAGAAAGTTTGAATTAAATCCTTATTTCTGTGGTCTTGTTACTCATAATGATAATTTAGAAAAAATAAGGAAAAGATTTTGGCAAGTCGAAACATTGCATGAAAATCACTTTTCTATAAGTGATGACTAAATTTATTGTAAAAAAACTTTCAAGAAAACATATAAACGCAATGAGGAAGGAAGATATATTGGGGAAATGCCAATTAAAGAGAATTCCCCTATTCTAGTTTAATGAAAACAAATAGCTTGAAATCGTCTTGACAGTTTAACTAAAAGGTTAAACAAAAACCACAAATGAAAAAGCTCTATTCTGAATTCATTGAGGAATATGAAGCTCTTGACCACATGGAAAGGATAATAGAAGATGAATTACCAGAAACCAATTACTTTTTACCTTCTCATGGAGTCAACTGGGAAGAATCCACAAGCACTTCCCTGAGAGTAGTATTCAATGATAGCTCCTCTAGTTCTAATAGAGTTTCATTAAATAATTTATTGTTCAAAGGTGATGTTGTTGAGGACATTTTTGAATTAATAATAAGGTTCAGGACACACAAGTTTGCCTTCACATTTGACATTCAAGACGTTTCGCCAGATTTTAATTGCGACGCATCAAAGAAACTATTTATGCATTTTATGGTTTGATAAAAACTCTCATCAAGAAATAACATTTAGTATAAAAACTGTGACATATTTCACTTCACGTCCAGCTGATCTTGTCATACGCACATTAACCAACTGGCTTTAGATGAAGCGTAGGATTTTTCGTTAGAATCAGAAATGATTTTATGCCACCTTTACATGGATGATGGAATTCCAGGCTCCCCAGATATACAAACTGGTCAAATTCTATAACAGTTGATAAATATGTTCGCAAGAGAAGGAATGTTCCTACATAATTGGACTTCAAACTCGCAGGAACTTTTGAATAATTTATCAACTTCTAATCCTGAAAGCACTTTTCCCATTGATGAGCAAGTATCAAAGGATATGGGCATGCATTGGAAGCCTTTCGGTGACTTTTTCATATTCACAATAAAATATGAAAGTGAACCTAAACTTACAAAACGAGCAGTGCTTTCAGTCATTGCCAGTCTCTATGACCTGTTGTCTGTAAAATGAAGATTTTTCTATAAAAGTTGTGATTGCAAAAATTGACCTTTGATGACCCACTGCCTCCAGCCATTGGTAAGAAGTGGAATTATTTAGTTCAATCACTTAAGGCTCTTTAACTTATAAAGATTACAATATATATTTTAAATGAAAATTCAATAAAATTAATTCTTCATGCGGAAGTGAAACAGCATGCTTCTCAGCTTGCTTCTCATACAACAGCGAAATAGCATGTGAAGCAGTTATTTATTTACAATGCGTCAGTACCAATAATATGATCACATCTAGACTCTTATGCAGTAAGTCTCGAGTCTCCCCATTAAAGACTGTCTCCATTCGCAGATCGAAGCTTTGTGGGTGTATTCTTGCCGATCAACTAAAGGCCATGTTTGAAAGGACTTTAAATCTCCAAACTGATAGGATCGTGATGTACTCACATTCTGCAATTTCACTAGCCTGCATTCAAACATCTCCGCATCGTTTGAAGACATTTGTTGAAAATAGAGTGGGGAAGATACAACAATTGACGCAAAACAACGCCTGGCAGCCTCTTTCCTCCACTTTAAACCCCACAGATGTGATATCAAGAGGATTAGTTCCAGAACAACTGATTGACTGCTATTTATGGAGGAATGGCCAACTTTCCTTCATGAAATGCCTGTTTCTGTGAACAAAGCTGATCAAGAAATCGATGAGTCTCAAAAATTCTCAATTTTTATTGGAACTCAAAAACAATGTCCCTCGCACCTTAGAGACTTTAAATTCAGATTTCCTTACTAAATTTTTCAAAATTAGTCATATGACAAATTTATACGTATTTTCAGTTTTATCCTTAGATTTCCAGGAAAATGCACAAACAAGAAGAAGAAGGAACCTCTCTCCTCAAAGAAAATAGAGGAAGCAGAATTGAAATTAATTTCTCTTGGATAGCAAAATGTTCTTGTTGATGATTTCAAAACTTAGCAAGTGGTAAACAAGTGCACCTCTCTAGGAAATTTAAAAAAAACTATCCCCTTTCATTGAAGAAGGCTCTAATGTAATTAGAGTAGGATACAAAAATGCCGACATTCCATTTCAGGTAAAATTTCCTATTATTTTACCTAAAACTCATATCCTTACTAAATTAATTATGAAAGTATTTATCTTAAAAACTGTCATGGTGGAGCCCAAATACTTAATTTAATGAAATAGATATATTGACCCATTGAGGGAAGATATATAGCTCGTAGTATTATCCATGATAGTATTACTTGTTTCAGATATAACCCTCACCTGTTCATTCAGAAAATGGGTTATTTACCCTCAGAATGTTGTAATCCTTTGTTGCCATTCACTATTATTGGAGTAGATTTTTCTGATCCTTTTTTTTTAATTAAAAACCAAGTTTCAAGGAAAAAGACCTCTTCAAAAAATGTATGTCTCAATTTTTGTATGTTTTGTAACGAGAGCAGTGCAATTTGAACTTGTTTCAGACTTAATATCAGATTCTTTAATAGCTGTCCTAAAAAGATTTATGTCACGAAGAGGCAGAATTTATACTATTTCTACAGACAATGGTCGCAATTTTGTAGGTGCCCATAATGAGTTGAAAAAACTATATAAGATAGTTAGTAATCCAGATAATGTCTTGTTCCCTTATCTAAGCTGAGAAAAATTTAATCGAAATTTCCTTCCCCCCTTATCGGCTCATTTTGGTGGAATTTGGGAGAGTAGAGTTACGTCCTTTAAATTTCATTTTTTAAGATCTGTAAGAAACCTAAAAATAACTTATGAAGAATTCCTGACTGTATCAAATCAAATAGAAGGAATTTTAAAATCTCGACCATTAATACGACTTTCTTCAATTATCCAAATGATTTGCTATCTTTAATCTCCTCACATGTTTTAGTTGTTAGACCTATTTCTGCAATAGTCGAATCAAATTTAAAAGATTTTTCCTGATAATGCATTGAAACGCTGCAAAAAGCTTACTAAAATAACACAATATATGTGGCTTAGAAGTCAAAGTGATTACCTTAATCATCTATAGCAAAAATCACAATATTACTTTCAAAAGGATAATAACAGTTTTGTACCAGGATAGTAGTTAAAGAAGACAATATTCCCCTTAATTCTTAGTTGCTGGCACGTGTTGTCACTGTATTTTATGGTAAAGATAATATTGTTCGAGTATGTCTTCTTAATACAGCAAAAGGGACTTAGAAAGGTCTAATTATGAAATTAGCTATATTACCAAACGAACCCTATTTGTTCATTCATATCGCGTTTATTGTATTGGGTTGTGCGGAAAGCAATTTCATTTTTTTTTCTGTGAAAATCAATGACGATTTTCGTATAATGAAAAAATATTTCATTAAATTATAAATTGACCATTCTATTCCAATGCATTTTGTCCTCTTTCTGGTAGTGGCATGAATCTATGCTCATAAAATTTTTGGTCTTTGATGGCAAAAAAACTGATCCAGAGGGTTTTTGACCTCCTCATTTGAATTGGAGGTTTTATTGTCTAAAGAATTTTGCACTCACCAAATAAAACAAATAAAAATCCAAAGGTCGCATATCTGAAGAATATAGTGGGTGTGGCATTGTATCCCATTAAACTTTTGGTGAGTGACCACACTTGCCTGAGGTGTCGTATTATCTTGGTGGAAAACTACATTTTTTTTCTGTTAATTAATTATGGCCTTTTTTTTATTGAAGCTAATCATTCTGTTTGTCCATCTGATGACAGTAAACTTCTGAATTAATTGTTGTATTATCCAGTAAAAGCTTTAAATTAACGATTCCTTTAAAATCCCACAAAACAGACAACATCATCTTTTTTGATGAATATTGACTTTGGAAATGCTTTGAGTAGGTTCATCTTTTTTGCTCCATGATCTCTTGCGTTTAGATTACAACACAGTTTTCATCCCCTATAATAATACGCTTTAAAAATGGATAATTTTCATGACGTTTGAGAAGGGTATAACAGATGTAAACGTAACGACACGTTCCCCATGTTCTTCTGTTAGAACATGGGGAACCAATATATGGAGTTTCAAGATTCAACCCAGGTCTTTCAAGTGGTCATAAAAGGTTAAATTTGATAAATTTAACCTCTCATCGATCTCACTTGTTGTTATTCGGCGGTTTGCATCAACTAATGCCTTTATGGTGTCTTTTTGAGTTTCAACCTATCTTCCAGAACATAGTGTATCTTCGACTTTAAAATTGCCAGATATAAATTTTGAAAACAAATTCTGGTGCTGTAGTACTGTCAAAACAACTCCATATACATGGTTTATTTTTTTGTTAGCTTGAACAGCATTTGAACTTTCCTATAGGAAAAAAGTAAAATATGACGAAGATGCTTCTTATTGTCTTTCTATATTTGAAAGGACGCCAACTGTTTGAAAATTCAGGTTTTAGTTTGTTTCATTTTACTCAATGGACGAATGAAAGAAACCGTTTTAAATAACAAATCTAGTTTTATTTTACTTTTCTTTACTTATTACGAATTTCATCAGAGCACACAAACAAGAAGTCAGTGATTAAAAGATAAACAAAATAACTGGTAGAAGTCTTTTTCCAAAATATAAGTACATCACTGTTGCTACACAATGTTACTAAACTTTTCTGTTTCTTAACAACACTCACCTTGCAATGAACTAAAAATTCATTGCAACACTGATTGCCAAATGTCTAAGCTAGCAGGAATTTAGTCTATTCTTCCACTTCTGGTCTTAAGGGTAGATCTCGCTTGATCTCTTGCGGCTCATCTTGATCGATCTCTTGTGGAGATGTTTCTGATTTTGAAGTGTTCTCATCCACATCTTGATCTTCTGAACATTGATTTTCTTGATCTTCATTGACAAGCCCAATTTGATTGCACACTTCTAGGGGATATAAATTTTGTACTTTCCTTATCTTTTCACCAGCAGCGGTCCTAACCATGGCTACTCTTACGTTTCTGTCTGCAACGGGAAAAACTTCAAATAAGTCCTAACGGCCACTTAATTCTTTTTTCTGATGTTCTACTAGAACGACATCGCCAACCTTCAGATTTATGTTTTTGTCTTCCATAATGCAAGAATGTCAATAAGTATTCATTTTTGAAACGCATAACGCAGGTAGTCACGTAACTTTTATAGGTATCGGAGACTGTGCATCAAACTATTTCTGTCAGTGGAATCCAAATCACAAACTTCGGTCTTGGGAAGACTTTGAATGAAACATGCTGGAGTTAGAGGCTTCAGCTGCGATGTTTCATCTTCCAAATAAGTGAGGGGTCTTGAGTTCATTGTATTCTATCACAAAAAACAGTTTCTAATTCGACATGGCTAACAGTTCATTGCCCCGAACTCTTCTTAGCAGTTCCTTTACCATTCTGATTAGCCTCTCCCAAAACACTTTCCACCAAGCAGCTGTGGGAGGATTGAAACTCCACTTGATTCGTTCAACTGAAGAGAATTCTGCTATTTTCTTCCAGTCAAGATTTTTAAATGCATTATTGCTACCCATGAAATTGAGACCATTATCCGAGTATATGATGATGGTTCTTCCTCTTCTTCCTATAAATCTTCGCAGGGCCATAATGAACAATTCAATGGACATAGACATCGTCAATTCAAAATGAACTGCTCGATAAATAGCACAGGTGAATATAACTAACCACCTTTTCACCGGTCAATAAGTACTAAGGTCCAGCAAGATCTACTCCAACCACCTCAAATGCAGCCACTTGCTTAATTCCATCGTTAGGGAGAGGTGCAAAATGCGGATCTTTTCCTCTAAAATGATTGCAAATGACACATTTTGAAATTATATTTCGGACGAGTCTTCTCGCTCTAATGATTCAGTAACGTTGTCTTAAATTAGTGAGAAGACACTGTGGACTTGTATGCTGTAGATGTCTATGAGCTTCTTCTACAATCTGAGCAATGAATTTTTGTTTCTATGTAATAAAATAGATGAACTGATATCTGCTGGTTCATCTCTAATGCAATTTTTGTTTTCACTTTCACTAGACAATTTTCGTCAGTAAAAGTCTGTATTTTTATAGCAACTTTTTTTTACTTCCTGAGAATGATTTCATTTGAAGTAGTTGGTGAAGCTTTCTTTCAGCTGCATAAACTTCTTCTGTCATTAGATATTGAGGCATTAACGACGAGAGATGTGATTTGTTACTGACAATCCTGATAAACCTGAAGATCCATACCATTGTTCTTACATTCTTTATGTACAGAGAAAATATGCAAATTCATCAGTTTCAGAAATTTTCGAAGAGCTGTTGCTAGTGACCAAAGTTCTCCTTTGTTTTGATTGAACCGCATCCTTATCACCTTCTTCCTCGAACGTCTTGATAGGCCACAACTCAACATTTTTTAACCATTCTGGACCCTCCCACCATTGGCTCTGGATTAAGACTTTATGTTTACAACCTCTGGAGAGAAGGTCTGCTGGGTTCATTCTTCTAGGAACAAAATGCAAGTCTTTAGGATCAGTCAGTTTCTTTATTTCTGGAACACGACTTCCTGCAAATGTGTTCCAGCAGGAATCTCTCTTTATCCGAGATAAAATAACACTTGAGTCACAACAGAATTATACCCTGTAATCTGGTAAATTTAGAGCTTCAACAACCTGAGTGTACATACGATCAGATATTAGGGCTCCCAAAAGTTCCAAACTAGGAATTGTTGTTGTTTCCGTCGGTGCAACCCTTGCCTTACTTTAGACAAGGCTTACAGACGTGTTTCCTTGATATGATGCTCTAAGGAAAACACTGTTGCAAAAGCTGACTTACTGACATCACTGAAACAATGCAGAGTAATAGAGAATTCCTCAATGGGCCCTATCATAAGTCTTCTTGGAATTTTCCAATATCTCAAGAAATGCGCCTGGTTCAGCCAAGTTTGAAACTCTCTCTATCTAGGCTTTGGGGAAGATTTTAATCCCAGGAAAGTTTCATCTTCCATGTTTTTTGCAGTATCGATTTTGGAATCCACGTTGCTGGAGTATTAAATCCTATTGGGTTGAATAACCTTTGTGCAATGGAAAACAGATGCATCTTTGTATGTGAACTCTCAGAAAAAGTGAAAAGGGTTAAACTGCAATAAATTTCATCACTTTCAGTATCCCATGAAAGTCCCAGAATTCCAACGATCTTCTGATTGGATGACATGCTCGTCATTTTGAGTGGTGCATTAACCCATCCTCTAAGGTCTAAACCTCCAGGAGACATCAGGATTTGAGATTCTTCTTTGAATGTGATTACTTGTTGTTCAGTTTCAAAACTAGCTACACAATTGTCGACATATAATGATGCCTTTAATCTAAGCACTGTTCTTCTCAAGTACTGAGGAGCATTATCCAAATGATGGGAAATTGGTGCTCCCAACAAGAATGGACTTGAAGTCAGGCCGAAAAGAACGCGACAGTGCCTATAAGTAGTAACTTCAGTTTGACTAGCATCCTTCCACCATAGGAATTTCAAGTAGTCTCTATCCTTAGCAGACAAATTGATTAGTAAGAATGCTTTTCTTATATTGGTAGTAACATATGAAATAATCAGGAATAACATATGACCAAAAGAATGTTTTCGGGATTGCACCAAAAGCTTTGGAATCATTTCTATTAAGTTCGGTTCTGGGCAAGCATTCAAAGAATTCGATTTTTCATCCTTTAACGATCGAAAACATGTCGAACCTTTGAAGTTTGATTACTGCTTGACGAGCTAGAAAGGGACCGATAGCACCATTATTTGGAGCTATTTCTATTATGCCTTCATCGTGCCAGTTTTTAATTGTATCATTGCTTGAGCTAAAACAAATCGCAAAAGATCTCGAACGTAGATTTCTACTAATAATTCGTCAAGAGCAAATCTGGATTTTAGCTGATTATTAGCTTCTTTATAATTTACACCTGAAGGAAGATAACTATTTAATAGCTCTCTTGCTGGTGAATCGACAACAGTAGCTTGTAATAGGTACTGAATTTTATCGTCATCATCTACATTGACATCTTCATCAATTTTTTTTTAATTGTCCCCAAAATCCTAACCAATTTCGGGTTCCTCCATCAAATTTTTGTAGCTCTAATTTTCGTAACTTAAAAATTCTTTTCATAGAATTTTCTATAATTCCAGGTATAACAACAGGAATGGAATTTTCTATTTTGACTTTCACTTTCGTTTTTAAAGCGATGTATCTATCTTTATATGTTTCATTTGCTTCAAAATCAGCCAAATACTCGCTTTCCTCTTCATCATTTAACAAAATATTAGAGAATTCTGACTGAACTTCATCCAAACTATTGAATTTCCATTCTAACTGAGAATTCAACATTCGGAGTTGATCAATGTCCACGTCAGTCATCTTCCGCATTTCTGCTTCTAAGACATTGGCAGTGTTTGTAAACTTCTGCCAAAATGGAATACGCTTTCTTAATAAGTATTCCATACTCTAGAAATAATTTCAAGAGTCAAGTTCAGTTTACAAACTTACTTGTTTATTGTTTCGAGCAAGCGTTGTTTCTTTTCTTCTAAGACGCCATTAAGTCCTGTAACGGAAGCCTACTTTTTGAAAATTGACGGTATACGTTTATTTCATTTTACTCAATGGACGAATGAAAGAAACCTTTTTAAATAACAATGCTGGTTTTATTTTACTTTTCTTTGCATATTACGAATTTTAACAAAGCAAAAAAACAAGAAGTCACTGATTAAAAGGCAAACAACATAACTGGTAGAAGTATTTTACAAAATATAAACACATCACTGTTGCCACATAATCTTATTAAACTTTGCTGTTGCTGAACACTAACCAAAAACTACTGCTCTGAATCAATTGGACATTTTCCGTCACAACTCTTGCTATATCAGGTCTCAAAATATATAATGATTATGAGGCTTAAGTGTGAAGTTGTATACAAAAAATACAATTAAATCCTCTGTCGGAAAAAATGAAATCACTTTCCGAACAAATCAATTTTATAGTGTTCATATATATCTAGTAATTTGAACTTAGTTATTCTGTAGTATTTGGTGTCTTCAATGTATTTTTAGTGTGTATTTGAACTATATGTGTATATATTTTTTAATATTGAATTTCGCATTTGTTTAATTTAACTTTCAGTTAAGATTAATTGTATTTCTATTGGTACTACGAGCAACGTCTTTGTACTTCCGAAAGACATCACACGGAAGGACAGTATGTTCACGCGAATTAGAGGTGGGTCGTTCGCGAACGAACGGGTCGAAACGAACGGGTCATCTAAGTGAACGACCTGAATCGGATCGCTATCTTCTGAATAAGTCGTTCGTTCGAAAATGGCTGTGTGGACCCGGCTATTCCCGTTTTTAGCTGTGTGGACCTGGCTATTACCGTTCGCGAACGACTGTGCGGACCCGGCTATTCCAGTTCAATTACTGTACGGACCCGGCTATTCCAGTTCAATTACTGTGCGGACCTGGCTATTCTCGTTCGCGACCGACTGTGTGGACCCGGCTATTTTCGTTCGCGACCGACAATATGGAACTTGTTAATTTCATGCTTAACCGCATAGAGATAAGAAGACAGATGTTTGTGGTTATGTCCGCAAAAGAATGTGAAAGCGGGGGGGGGGGACATTATCACTTAGGAAGACTGGTAGTTGACCTTGAGCTGATTACATGGTGTTTGGCTCTTTTATCACTACAAATTTTGGATACTCGTCGAGCAAAAAGGAAAGCTTCAGGAGAGGTAAAAGTGTTCAACTCGTAGAATCAGAAAGTGTGAGATTTTTTTTCGAGGGGGGGGGGCGGCAATAAAATGTTATTTTTTTTATACTAGTGATTTCAGGGAGTTTTAATAGTAAAAGGTTTAGGAATCATTTACGACTTTGCTGATATGATACTAAATTTTACTTTTTGTTTTAATAATGATACTTTTTAAAAAATATTTCATAAATTATTTATGCTACAATTATTGTCATAAAATGAATTACGTCGAATATTTTATTTTACTCTTCTTTTTTTTTCGTATGCTCTTTTATTCTTACCTTTAAAAATAAGAAATAAATTTTGCTTAAATGACGAGCATTGCTATCATAATAAATTATTTATTTAAAAAAAATACTAATTATATCTTGTCTATTACTACACAAAGGAGAAGACGAACGAATTAGCATCTAAGGACAAATAATAAGGGGTAATAATCTATTACAATAAAATAAAACTAAATGTGGAATGGTAATGGCCACTAATTAAATCTGCATTTTTATGGTTAATAATTTTATCTCAAATATCACTGTGTATGAAAAAGTTTTTTATATATTTCTGTACTGTTTCTGATATCAGAAAAGCTACCTCTACTATTTATTTATTTAAAAATTTACAATCATATTCTGCAGTGCAATTTTTTTCCTTCCTTTAACTTTATGTAAAATTTGACAAGTATGGAAATAAGGTTGTGAAATTAGTATATATTGGGAATAACCTGTATATTGTACAATTCTTACTTTTAAAAAACGATTTATTTTGAAAGAAAAGGAAATTGCTAGTATTTAATATTTATCTTATTAAGCTACTACTTCTTTCAAATGAATCGCCTTATTTCAATGTTGTTTTATCTTCATTTCTGAAAAGAAAATCTCTCGATTAGAGATTTTTTTATATAGAACTCAGACATTAATTACACTGCTCTCGTAAATTGCAAAATGTCTTGTTTAATTTTTGATGCTGTCCAAGAAAGAAAACGTTCATTAATTGTAATATAGGCTACAGATATAAAATAAATGTTTAAATAAAAAAGGAAAAAAATGATTTTTCTGTTATACTGTACTATTTTAAATGCATCATGATTATGGGCAGAATATGCAGACATGGAATAAGCTTTGACTGGCTCATTAAATAATGCAACATCACTATCTTCCTATCCAAACATCTAAAACCTATGTTTTTTTTAAACTTAGCCTTTATACAAGCAATTTGTTTTAATATTAAATGTTATAAAAATTTACATACAAAACTTTTAAATACGGTTCATCTTCAAAAAACTTGATTTCAGTGTCTCGGATATAAAAAAAATTAAATTAAAAATAAATTAAAATTAAATAATTAATTTTTGAAAAATTTTAATTAAATTTTTTAAGCATAAATTCAAAGTTTGTCAGAGCTTTTGGTGTATCAGTGATAGTCAGTGACCGATAACAACAACAACAACAACAGTAAAAACACACAAATTTATAGTTCAAATTTGAAAGCATGAAAAAAAAACCCTTGGAAATAATGTTTTTAAATCTAAAAAATTCTTGATTTTAATTTGAATAAGCCCTAATGCACAACTTTCAAAAATGGAATGAAAGTAAAAACTTAATTTCCCCTGAATAAAAAAAAATCCAATTTTTTTTTCTTTAGATGTCTATTTGATTATCTGGACCAGCCTGTGCATACGGTATCAAATCCCTGTATGCAATATTCAAAATTCTCTAGATGATTGACTGACATTGAAACTATAACTAACAGTTTTGGCTCGTGGTTATTTCTTGAGTTGAAGGGTGCTAATTTAAGAATTTGCTGCATTAAATTGCACAAAACCCCTTTTTGCATCTTTTTTAAAATTAAATATATGTGCGTTTACTTCCCAGTCTTTTGAATTGTATTGAAGTACAACTTTTTCCGCTAATTAAATAATTTTTCAAAAAGTTTGAAGTACATTTTTCGGTAGTATTTTTAAAATTAATTCAGATATTGCATCTATACATACGCGCATTACGACAATATAGAAAAAAACTTTTCTATATTTATTGTTTATTATTATTATTATAGGAATAAATGCAATAGTATAGCTCTTAAACAATAAAAATCCAATCAAATTTGGGCAAGTATAAAACAATAGGAATATCAATATTCCAAAAACTCATGGTCTAAGTGAATCCTGCTCTTTATTAAGTAGACAAGACTATTGGCATATATTCCAGGAAATAAAAGTAAATAAAATTTAAAAATAAAAGCTGAATAATTAAAATTATGACAAAATGCTAATTTATAATGTTACTTTAAAATTTATTGAAAAATGTTATAATGATGTAAAATCTCGAAAAACGAAATACTTTTATACTTGGTAAACAGTGGTGAGCTTAGATTTTTAAGGAATTATTTAAACGTGATTGAAAACTTCATACTGTCAAAATAACCAATCTTATATTTCATAATAAAATATAAAATAAAAACTGACCTAAGAAACGTTTCTAAAAAAAGCATTAAAAATCATTAAATAACTGTGTAATCTCAAGCAGTACAATAACTGTGAAATGATCAAAAGTACAAAGCCTGTGTCTTCATTCTGTGAGAGGGGAAGAGAATCATTAGTTATCATTCCCCCATTCTCTGTTTTGTGCATACCATCTTCTCGGAACGAACTACATATGGCTAAGAAACAGCGCATGCGTCAAAAAGTACAGGTAGAAGTTGCCTTCCTTTGACACTCAATACAACCGGAAATTTCCGGTTTGTCCCATGATGACGTAGTGAGTCGAAAGCAATGTATCAGTTCGTTCACGAACGAAAGAGTCTAGATCATTCGTTCGCGAACGAAAGAGCCTAACTCATTCGTTCGCGAACGAAAGAGCCTACTCATTCGTTCGCGAACGAAAGAGCCTACTCATTCGTTCACGAACGAAAGAGCCTAACTCTTTCGTTCAAAAAGTCCTAATCGGTCGTTCGCGAACGACCTTGAACGAACGGGTCAAGTTGGTGAACGAACGACTTTGAACCGAATCTTTCAAATGAACGAGATTTCCCATCACTAACGCGAATGTAGCTTAACGCCAAACTTGGCTTTCTTAAAATTACGACAACCCCATTTACCCGCCTTTCCGGTCTAGTCTTTTTGGGGTTCCTTAGAATGTTGACCCGCATTGACCCCAGCCACCTGCAGATGCTGTAAACAAGTTTCAGCTGTAAGGCTTAACAAAACTCACTGCGATGCAATACCGCAAAAAGGAGCGTGGGTATATTTGTAAATAAAGAAGTTAAGCAAAAGAAGTACAGTCCACTGCTCACTTCGAATCACCAAGTCGAAAAACATTTGAAAAGAAAAAAAGAAAGCTTCAAGAATCGAGGCATCAAATATTGAATAATCAGCAATAATTGCATATGTTGCCAAATGTTTTTTTTTCTGAAAATAAAGAAATTAATCACACATTAACTCAGTTCTCTCCTTTTCGGCGAAATATCTTTTTCTTTTGAAATCCAAATCGCACGAGAATGCTCGAACAAGCTTTAGATTTAGCCAATAGTTTTTGCGTAGTAATTTCTTAAGTACCTCCTGCGAATTTGGATAATCCTGTATTAAATATTTTATTTACTTCCTGAGTTTAACTCATTTTTGGCAATAATATACACTTTATCTGAGACATTTCGTCTATTGTTTATAATAATTATTGATAATGTCGGATGTTTATGTTATGCAACTAATTAAACCAAATGTACAGAAGACATAAAAAAGCATTTAAAATTCTTAATTAATCATTAGAAGTTTATCTGACAACATCTAATTTTTAACATTTTTGAAAACATTCTTTTTTGGTTTTCTAACTGGTCGATTTCATATAGCACTTTTTGCGAGTCCGATGATTTTAAATTAATATCCATATAATCTAGCAATACATAAAAAATTATAATTGTAAAAATTGCTGAAAAAATTGTTTTTATCATTATTCTACATATGACTGACATATTATTTCTATTTCTTTACGTTTAATTATTTAATGAAGAACTAGAAGAGTTTAATAAAATACAATTCATATTTGAAAATTAATCGTATAATTCTTATGTTAAATTCCTTCAAACTTATAAATATATATATGTGTGTGTGTGTGTGTGTGTGTGTGTGTATGTATGTGTGTGTGTGTGTGTGTGTGTGTGTGAGTGTGTGTGCATGCGTGCGTGCGTGTGTGTGTGTTTATATAAATTGAATTGGAGGTATAATCGGATTAGGAGTCATCATTATTAAACTTATAGAAATATATTCATACATTTCAAATAAAAATGCATCTGAAAACTTCCACAACAATATCGCTATTACATTAACCTCGGTTAAAGAAATCTGCCAACATTTAATAATTTCTGAGACCTTAACCATGAAAAATCAATTGTGAGAATTAATGAAAACCATAACCAAAACTATAATTTTACAAAATTTATTATTATGGAACATTAGCCGAAAAGAAAAGTCGATATCTTAAGGAAATTAGTTATGTCTAATAAGTTATAAAATTTGAAATTAAACTTCAAAGTTTTTCACAATTACTTTGCATTAGTCTACACCATTAATGACATATTCTTAATGTAGCGTAGCTTTAATTATTTTGTGCCATAAACTGTCACTAGAGTCAAATATAATTTATACTATAATCCTTCAATACAAACAGTTACTGATTCTGCAACCTGGTTTAAATATCATTAGCCATTTCTCAGGGACAACAATCCGTTTGTCATAAAGGTACATTGGCGATATCAATTAAACATCAAACATGTAGAGGATTAATTATCGAATTGGAGTCGGTGACTAATTTATTAATCATCTGAAAAGGAGGTAAAGACAGACTCGTCAGTCCGAATGTTAACTCAGTTGACTGGACACTGCCTCAGTTTGAGTGTGAATGTTCTAAAGCTAATTAGAAACTGTATGTTAACTGTAACATGTATTTGAAAGGTTAATTTCAATAGCGGGTGATCACACAATTAGAATGAATTTAGAGAAATGAGTGTAAATATTTTAAATGGAAAGTAATTGCTGCTCCACATATATTAAGATGTGTTCTGATTGATAATATAGTTTCATACACACTAGATGTCAGCATTGAAGAATGTCAATTCTATAGTTTTGAAGAAACACATGCTGTCCATAAATTAACTTTTTCTAACTATTGATAGTAGCAGCTAAATATAATGAAATAATTGAAACTAAATCTCATTTCTAGACTATTATATGCGTGGATGGATAAAAGACTTCCAATAAATATATTGTACAGCCATCGGCAAAAAAAATGTCCTTTAATCTTTTATGTTTTTTATCTCATTGTCACAAAATTGTGTCTTTGGAAATGTCTGGAAAGGACAGATTTTTTTTCCAATCAACAAACAAATTTACAAAATTAATTAATATAGTTTACCATACCATTATCTCGAACTTTGAATCACTGCTATCATTTATTTGGAAAGTTGATTTATTATCAACATTACTTTCTCAATGTGATTTTATGGAATTTTGATTACAATTTCAGTATCCCTAGGATTCTGGTATGTCGCTTCCAATGCCAAACGTGTCCTAAGAACTGTTGGCTATTTTTTGAAAACTATACTATAGATTTCAAAATATTTTTCATCCCTTAAAAAAACGATGATATTTCATAAAATAATGAAATAAATCTGAAAATAGCATATATTCATTTTTATACCCATTTTTAAATATTAATGCTGGTAAAATGAAAAAAACAAACATATTTTATGATTTATATGAGGCAAGTTTAGTTTAGTTATATTAACGTCCCGTTCAAAGCAACACGAGAGCTATTTTGGGATGGACCTCGTAATTTTGAACCACGTTCTGATGACGTTATATAAGGCAAAATTGACTTGCTAAAATGCGGAAGGATTCAACATTTTGGATAAATCCCAATTAGTTTTCAAACTATTTACAGAAATTGTAAATTTCTGCAGTCAATTTTCGGACAGTCACATTTTTAGGGACCATATTTTAATTGTGTTTGCATTTACAAATCTACTCTTCTTGGAAAACGAGCTTTAATGTACTATATTATAGTGAAGTTCTCTAAATTATACATTTATTTTCAGATCAGTTGGTTTTATTAATTTTGAATACTGCTTACGAAATTGAATTTTTTTCCTCGCTTAATCTATCTAAAATTTTATTGTTGAATAAACTGCTTTTAAGAATGTTTAATAATTTACTTTTTTTTCTGGCACCTATCGTGTGGAAGTAAAGTGCAAAAATTCAAGACCATTTGCAACTCGTGTTACTTTTGATCTAACATGCTGTTCATAGATTTGTGTATGTAGTTTTAAATATGCTTTTTTTTACTTTAGGTTTGCAGTCACCTGAAATGACAAAATGTGCGAAAATTAAATGATCAATTTATTTGATGACAACAACTGTTACTATTTATTTACTATTTATAATTACGGACAAGATACGGATTAATATAGGGACAAGAAAAAGTTTTGTCTCAAAAATTTTATAAATATTATTTATGAAGGACTTAAACAAAATAAAATGAATATAATTTATCAAACTAACTTTTACTTTTTTAATAGCTTCATAAATAAAAAAAATCATAATTATAGTGATATCAGATATTTTTTAAAGCATTTAACATTGATATATTAAATTGAATTCGATATATTAAAAAATAATAATTTTACTATGACAAATCAACTTAAACTAAATAAATCGTTTATCAGATTAACAATCATTTACATCAGAAAAGGATGATACCTTCTTTTAATAAATAATAGCAATTTCATTGACTTAAAATATGTTGACGACAGTCTCATCTTACCAATGAGTGATTTGAAGAAAATGATTATGCAACATATTTCATAAACAAAATTAACGATGACCGTTAATTTCTTAGGATATTAACTAAAATGGATATAATTTGAACAACAATACTCGTATTAAACGTAATATATCACAATGAATTGAATTAAAACATACTCGTATTAAACATAATAGATCACAATGAATTGAATTAAAACATACTCATATAATTTGAAAAATCGCACTCAGATTAAATTTGAATCAGAATTGCATTGTTTATTTTTTCAAAGAAAATTTCATTGAAGAAAAAGGACAAAAATGTGTTTCTTTTTCCATTAAAAAACTGATATTTACTTAATATAAGACGGTCAGTGGGATGCAATTGAGCTAAAAAAAATTAATTTATTTAAAGAACTATTGTAAATCTGAAATTGATTTGATAAAGAAACTCAGAATATTAAATACTACTTAATAAACAATATTAATTACATTGGTTGATCAATTGTCTATCTGAACAAATCTTACCTTTAGGCAATGAACATGGGTGTCAATAATAAACTAAATTACAGAGGTGCTATATTATCTTTTATTACAAGCAATTGTGCCATAAAGGTAAAAATAAATCCCGCCTAACAATAATTAAAATAAGTATTTTTTCGTGAGTTTCATATACACATATATATTTCTATGTTTACGTTTCTTTCAGTTGAATCTTAAGTTTGTATAATCCATTTAGAATTCAGTTGGAATTGTTTATTTATCTTCATTTCAGACGCTTTTAAATTTCTAATACTGGAGACTTAGTTACCATTTATTGAGGGATTGAGCTTTGTTTAAAGAAGAGGTCTGGAGCATTTTTAAAAATAATTTGACTGTGTTTTCATAATCAGTATTAGAACTCAGATTTCAATCAGCTGATTAAATTTAACTCAGATGATCCCAAACTTACGAAATTATTTACAGCCCACTGTACATTTTAGATAGTTAACTTTCATAAATTATGTTCATAATACAATATATTTTAAAATTATGTTAATATTTCTTAATTTTATTTAATCGTTTATATTTTGTTACGTTACTTACTTAAACATCTTTTAAACATTAAGGTAATTTGTCAAAAATCAAATGAAAACAGTCCATAGATTTTAAAAAAAAATCAGTTAACGCTTTTACAACTATCTAAGACTTTCTTTTCTTTCCTTTGTTTTTAAACCTTTAATAAAATGAAAAGTTTATTTGTTGTTTTGATTTCATTTTAGAACAAATAATTTTATTTTTATATTTCTTTTATAATATTTATTCTGGCATATTTGCTAGAAAAATCTAGCTTCTCAGAAGGGGCTTTCTTTTATTTCTCTTCTATTCCCACTTCAGAAACAAAAGAAGGTAAGAAGTAATCGCATTCATTTGTCTTTAACTCGGACACTTAAACCCTTCCAATTGTTTGGATAGAAGCCAGTCCGAGACAGCTTGAGAGACTTACTCCAATCTCACACAGCATCTCTCAGGAGTGCGCAAGGTAAAGTGCACATGCCAGTTTCTTTCTTTCTGCTGCTGCTGCTGTTTTTGATAGCAGAAATGATTAAACTTGGCTATCAGAACGGAATGTTGCAATATGTGGAACAATTTTGCTTCGTTTCAACATGCAGAATATATCTTTAATTCATTATTCATTATATAAATATGACATTATGTACCAAATATGTGTTTATTTATTTACAGAAAAGATCAACTTATTATTGTTTATGAGTTTTCACTCAGTATATGGATAAATTAGGAGTATCTTATTATAATTGTTGTTGTCGTTGTTATAACTAATGGTACTTTACAAGCCCCCAGGGATTTATCTGTCAGCGATTTAAGCAGAGAAAGCATCTCTTTTTCTTTTCACTAACCGCAAATAGGGCCAAAAGTACGACTTAGGCTACACACGCGACAACCCTTTTTACGAGACTGACTTCATTCATACATTTCATTCACTCATTCACAGACCATAATTTAGACTTGAGTCAAAGAGTGATCACCCCCGAACCAGTTTCCCCAGTGGTATTACTCTCGACGTGAATGACTTTATGACCACGGCAGTTTTATACGTACGTCAGTCAGCGGTATTAGAAATATGAATAATTTCACCAATATCTGAGGAATATTTGCAATAGAAAAATTGTTTCTCAAATCTAAATGTCATTGGATTTGAGGTTAAAGAGATGAAAAAAATGAAGTGTTTCCCACTTTGATTCATGTTCAAAAACATTGCAAAGGTTTTATCGGAATAATGACATGAAGTATTTTAAATGTTAGGATATTTTATTTAGGAACAATTTAGAATTAAGTATGTCCTGTAATTTAATAATTGCTTGCTGCGAGAACAAAAACAAAGATGTTCCTGTATCATGTACGTGTTTAAATACATATAAAATAATATAACTAAAGTATGGATTAAATAAATCATTTATGTGATTTAATCTAATATTTTGTACATCATAAATTAGTATCATATAAACTTGTAAATTTGTTTAATTACTGATACATTTGTTATAAAAAATATGTTATTAAAATATTGATGACCAAATTCATTGCTTATCTCCTGTTAAAATTGTAGCATTTTATAATGGTGTCGTGTCCGTAAAGAGGTGCAATAGCTTCTGAGGGTAAAGACCCCTCAGAACCCAGAGGGCAGAAGTCAGACTTCTAGGTCAGATGAAGATGACACACACATTCTCTTGTACAGCCCGGCTTTTCAGGGGACACGTTCACATGCCTCAAAAATAGAACACAGATAATAAACAACTATGTCGGAACGGTGACTCGAACCTGGCACTTCCAGAGCACGGTAAAGACGCGCTAATTCTAGGCCAGGGCGCAGGCAATTGTAGTATTTATATTCATAATTAAACTAAGAAATTAATTAATATATAAATAAAAATATAATTATAAAAATAAAAATTTATATATATTATGTTTTAATATAATTTATTAATAATAAACACACATTCTTCAAATTTTTAAATAAAACTATAGAAATCAATTTGGGTCATCGGTTAGGTGAGGTATCTCCGAATCTCTTTGAACATCACTCGTCAATCTCTGTCTCTTAGTTTCGTGTATCTACCAGATCGAAGAACATTCAGACAATCACCACTCATCTTCTTAGTTACAAAAACCAGTGCCGATAAATATATCTCATAAGGGTAGCTCATTTCTACGATATCCAACAATTAGACCTTTCTCAAAGTCATATAACTCTGATTTTTTTTCTTACGTAATATTTAAGTACAAAAGGCAAGGCCTAGATCAGAACCGCAGGTATCCTCATTTGCATGTTCCAATGTTTGTTTGTTTTTGCAAATTGTGTATGTGAGAGTTACAGTGTTTATGGAAGTCATATCTATTTTTTCTTTTTGTATATAGTATATACTATAAAAGAAATATGTTTTGCATATTTTCAAGGGATGGCAAAATAATTAACCTTCGAGCGGGCGCGTTTATGTGAGAGATACACTAGAGATGTATTTCGTTTTATACCTTCAGATCTGGTGGCACAGGGAACGCCTGCCTTTGGCTATTTGTCCCCTCCTTTGACCTACTTTCAGCTGTAGTCGTAAGTTTGTGGCATTAATAGGTCTCTGCCGATCAGAAATTTGTATTTTAGAGATACGCGCGACCGTTCATGTAAGTTGTTATTACATCTGATTTTGTATATTTTACAAATAAATCCGCATTGTTTTAGACTAGTGACAGCTGGCATATTCACTTACGAAGGAAAATGTTGAAAAAAAGCATCCACATCTCTAAAAAGTGACTTAAAATTAAAGGAGTTAAAGAGAAAATCCAAACTCGGTATTAAAGAGGTGGAAGATTTGACGTCAGGGAAAAATCCTATCTAAAGAGAAAATCTGATTAAAATCAAGAGGTTCAGTTGTGAGATTTCACAGAAATTTATATGTTTGGAGCACACTAAACACATTTGCTCAAATTACAACTCTGCAATGAAATGAAACAATGAAACTATTTTCTTCCTTTTCACATCTAACTTCCAATTACTTTTTCCTTTTTATACTTAAATTCCGTATTTTTGCACTTTCATATTTTATATGCAAATTATTCTGTCAAAATGTCGACAACTTCATTTATATTATTTTTAAATCAATTAATTCAGTTAACCTGGGGGCATTTTATATTGTTATTGCAATTTATGTGCATATTGTTTCTGCTTCTTTTTAAGTAAAAAATGTTTAAAGTGATTGTAGTTATTAATCCTAAGCTATTTGCAATACAATTTTAATAGTTACGCTTTTGAAAATTTACAATTTTTTATAGCATATGCGGGAAATACGCGCGACCTTTTATATTGGTATGATGGCCGCGCCCACTGGAAGGTTAATTAAATAATTGTGGATTTAAAACTGTTTCAAATCTTTCCAATGTCCGAAATGCTTTAACTATTTTTTATTAACATTCTTATTCATTAGATTTGTAATAAAAATTCAACTAAAATATATATTAATTACTTATTAGACTTTTAAAAATCATTATAATGTTATCGGAATGAATAAAAATGAATCCGTCCAGTTAGCACTTCCTAAACCCTTAAAGTTGTAAATTACTCCAAGTGCTGAATCGTAATGCTTTATTGTCTCATCACTTATTAAGCTTTAAAAAAGTTATTCAATTTTATCTAAAGGTATATAAAAAAAAAAATTTGGTCCCGAAGATCACAATTACTTTCGAAATAGTTACTTCAACAATTACTTTTACCAAATAAAAGAAATGTTGCAATTTAGAGAAAAAAAATTCGCTTATTCGCTTGACAGAATTATGGAAAAAGTTTGTTTTCGATCCGGATCTCATACTCATCAGCCAAAACACAGCCAATTAATCCGTCCAGTTAGCACTTCCTAAACCCTAAAAGGCGTAAATTACTCCTACTGTGCTGAATCCCGAAGAAAAACAAAAGCTGGAATTGCGTGACACTGCCTTACAGCTCACTCCAAAACCAAACAACAACTTTTCGTGTCCAAACTCTTTGAGAAATTGCGTAAAATAAAATACAAATACCAAGTCCGAGACGAAAAAATAGCCATGGGGGAAAATAATCGATTTTTGTCGCCTTTTGCGATTAAGGGAGGCAAGCCATAGCAAAAAGGACCGTACAATCTGAAAATAATGTCTTCCCTATACTTTTTCTTTTTCCTTTCTTAATTTTTTTCAACTTTCTCCCATTCTGTTAACTTTCTTTAGAAGGTTATTGATTACCAATATCTTGAACGACAAGAATATTGATCAGGCATCGGTCGGATTTCTTGGCATCCCCCTTCGTTCATTGCTGAAAAGATGAAGAAGAAAAAAAGATTTAAGAAATAAGATAAAATTGTAAAAATAAAAACTGAGTTCGATTTCTATATCCTGTTTCCTAGATTTATATTCCCCATGATGGCCTCTTCCTGATGCATTTTTTTTTCTGAGAAACTCGTCGATTTATTTTATTGGAGCAGTGCAGATGTGTAGAATAATTTTTTGATATTTTGTCATGGAGTTACATTTTTCAGTTATTTAGAATTGCAAAACTGCATATCGGAATAGAAGTAACTATGTAGATACAGAAGCAGATAGATTCTTATATGGACGTATATAAGTTGCTATAATATAAATACCTATCAGAAATTGAATCATTAATTTATCACTTGTTTTACATTAATATGTGTTGAAATGATAAAATATTACGAATAAAATCATTTTCAAAAACTTTTCTCACACGTAGAAATTCAAATTATTTTAATGCTTGATACTTTTTTTCATAAAATTTTGTTAATTAAAAAATTTTCTTTTTTAATCATTAATAATATTATTAAGTTCTAATTCAATTCAGTCGGGTTGGTTGAGATTTTAAAAACATAATTACATTTTATAGTCTTACCAATGCTTTATTATCAATTATAAAATATGGCTTAAATTTTATAAAATAATTACATAACCTGCTAAGTAATTTTTATTTAATAAATGCTAAACGGAAATTTACATTTAATAGCATATCATATCGTTATTTCTTGTGAGATTAGGGCTTTATTTTGTCATCATAAAAGGGATTTAATTATGTTTATGTGAAAGTTTTAATTGAAATTTAATTCAATTAAGTGTCAAGCAAATTGGTAGAAATGAGGTTTTAAAATAATAATTTGCTGTTGGGGTTTAAAATAATATTAAGAAAGTTAAAATTTGTTTTTCATAGTCTTGTAATTTTATTTATACTAATTGGATTTTATTCAACATATACGAATATTCTTTTAAATTAAATATCAATTAAAATGATTCAAATGAAGCTTTAAAATAACAATTTGTTCATGATGGTTGTTAAAGCATGACTGAGATAGGAAAAATTTGTATTTTCTAGTCTTCTTGTCTTATGCTAGATCATCTAATTGATGATTAATAATATGTTGTGATTTTTTCAAAACAAATCTGCTAAAGATTTTTTTATTTATTAAATGCGATACCATTGTTTTTATTTAAAAGTGTAACATATAATTTGCTCTAATCAGTTTCTATTTCATCAAGTGCAATTTTATAAAATATTTTATTAATGAAATTATTACTAAGAAAGTTTTGAAACTAGTCAAAAAGAAGCATTTTATACTCTATGTAACATAATCCAAGATAATTTAAAGTAAAAAGAAGCCTCGAAGCTGAGATGTAGTTTTCTATACATTTTACAGTTGAAGTATAAATTGCATTCTTTTATTTCTTTCTTCTTCCTTCTATCTTTTATTTTCTAACTTTACTTCACAATCCATCTAAAAACCACCGGGAAACTTTAAAAGATATTTCTTGCCTTCTGAAATATGGTTTTAAGTTCACTGTCTTTATAAGTAGGAAATACTATTGTTTAAAAAATGAAATGAGATTTCCTCCTTTTTTTTACTTCTTTCACAATTTTTTTATAGAAGGAATTTCTTACAACACTTCTCTGCATTCTCCAGTGAAAATAAAGCCGCTTTTTTTCTTTGATAAGACTTCGTACTGTTCCTTTTGAGACATTTCAAAATATTTTCTTTTCTCTAAGCTTCTTTACTTTTAACTATTTTTTTTCTTAACAGGTTGTTTCAGGTTGAAAGTCATTTATTTCTGCTTCCAGTCGGAAGTCAAAGCGATCCTGGGCGTCTCATAATTCAACACCGCGGATTCCGGAAACTCGGGATTGAAATCGACGTATGGGGACTTGTCACAAGACAAATATACTTTGTTTTCATCGTTATTCCGATCACAAGTCACTCCTTTCTTCTTATAAAAGTATCTGTTGTAGAGTAGATCTATTCGATTTCACCCAAGGGTATATTATATTTTTTGCCCAATTTTATTTCCAATAAGTGTTTCTTTATTATTATCAATGAATAAACAAAGTATGAACATGATTCAAAATTTATTTTCGGACTTTTCTGCTGTTTCCAGATTATAAGAAAAATATTTTGCAAATGAACTGATTTTTTTGAACATTGGTTATATTAAAAAATTGACTAATTCTTAACTATTTGACTAAGTTTTCGTATTTTTTCCAAACTTCAATCACTCTCCTGAATGAGAATCATGAGAATCACTCCTATGAAATGAGAGTAAATCTTATTACATAAGTGTTGGGCATGCCCTATGAAAATAAAAGAAATGTAGATTTTCTCGAGGGTTCACGCTTGAGTTTTCGATGTCATAAATTTCTTGAATTGAGCAAAAAAATATAGTATGAAAAAGGGTTTTGAATTAGCTTTTAATCCCTATTGCAATTGTTATCATATTTATCACCACTAACTATAATCCAAAAGTTTTTTTTTAATTCTTCTATTATTATAATAATAATGCACATTGTCGTTGAGAATTATAACAGACAAATTAACCTTAAAATAACACACAGAATGGATCCTATAGCATGTTAAGAAATCGAAATTACAATTTCACGATATATGGCTTTCCACGCAAGTAATATAATATCATAAGATGTGTTTGGTTAAAAAAAAATTAAATATCTTGTAGATTACTCTCTATTACTAAAATTTACAAGCAGAAAACATAAAGTAGATGCTTGGTTACTACTAGTGGTATTAAAATCAATTTATATTAATATGAATGCATGATTTTGTTTCCACTAAATGTGTTTAAATTCAATAATAAGTTAAAACCCTTTATCGGATTTTAATTTAAAATATTTCTTTAAAAATTTCTTATTTCTGAATTAAATATTTCTTAAATTCTAAAGAAATATTTAATTCAGAAATTCACAGAAAGACTTGTGATGAATATTTTTATATTCTTATGTACATTTTAATAAACAATCAACTGTTTAATATGGTTTACGTGCACAGAAATGCATTACAAACAAATAGCAAGATTAAAAAAAATTCTAATATAATTTATTTTTCCTAAATGCAAGCGATTTATTTGAATAAAAAGATCAGAAAAAATATTTTGATTCACACAATATGTTGAAAATTTCAAATAAATGATTCAAAATAGGTTTGCTGCGAATGTTTTTAATATTGGAACGAATAATTCTATATATAAAAATGTTTTCTATACGTTTTAAATTCTCAGAAAAACAGTGCAATCAAATATCAATATTAAAATCCTTCTGTTATCAGTTTTGCTTTATGAATTCTAGTTATGTATTTGAACAAAAAGTGCAGGAAAAAATTTCGTATTGCATTCGTTTGAACAAAGTATTGAAAACATTTCAAATAAATTACTTAAAATTAACTTAACTGAATATTTTTATATTTGTATACACATTTCGGAGACCAAATAAACTTTTCAATACAATTTATGAGCAAATAAAGATAATGCATTCAAATAGAAACATTAAAAAAAATTAATACAATTTTTATTTATTATAAACACAGTATTATTTATGATTCCTAAGTTCAGATGATCCCTTTCAAATAGAAAACGAAATCAAAAGAAACATTTTAAAAACATTGTCAGAAACATTTCAAATTAATTACTTAAAATCTTTAATGGTTCTTTCCGTCTAAATAAAAGTCGAAAGATATGATATGGAATCGATTTAAATGTTTAATAAAATAATCATGATTCAGAAAAAACCATAAAATAACTACACAAAATAAATACAAAATTGTGAGTATAGCATAACAATAAGATACATAAAACAAAAATTAATGAAATAATTTTAAGAAAAATCTTATTGTTCTCATTTTCATAACTACTCTTTCATATCAACTTCTGTATACAATCCCTAATTTTCATCCATTTGCTTTCAAACAAAGAATCAAACTTCGAACAATCTTCAATTTCAAGTATGATATATTTAACATTCCAATCCTTTGAAGAACGTTGGAAATTAAATGATTTCCAATCCTAATTAGGTGTTACAGTTTATAACAACGCACTTCCTGGAAGATTTTATTTAAAAATCATGAAGTAATTCTGTTATTAAAAGACATGCTTAAGTGTAATCGTATATCCCTTATTGGGTCCGCACCGGTAATTTAAGTAGTCGCATTAATTCTCCGAGGAAACTAAAAGTCGGAAATTAGTGTTCTCGATTACCAATTAAAACTTCGAAAAGGAAACAGGAAGAAAATATGGGAGGAGAAGCAAAATCTGATGTTTTCAAAATATTAACAATTCTAGAGGAAAATTCCTTTGCACCAGAGCAATTACCAGCAAATAGCTTGCAAATTAATTCCTTCATCTCCTGCCGCTCACTTTGAAACAGCAATTATCATTATCGACTCTCCCCTGTGCCTAAATGGTACGCTTAGGTGCTAATTTCGGGGAAAACTGTTGTTGCGACATGTCACATAATTTGCTGCGACAGTAGCAAGTGCATGCTCAGTCGCATAACAAATTTAAGCATTTGCTTTAATTTTCAATTTATTCAGTATACGAATCAAGAGAATAGATTATTTCATTCCATTGTATCCGCTAACAAAAGATTCTAAAGCTTTACAAAATGAAAACAATGGTATTTTTAGTCCCTGGTGTATTGTTTTGTATATCTTGCCGGCAAAACGAAATCAAAATCACGCCCTTCGTCTGTTTTGAATTTTAATATTTGTTTTATATAAAATTATGGAAACAGAAACAGATCTGTCGATTAAATTTTTCGAATTAATCTAAGTAAATATGAGAATAATGAAATTATGAATTCAGAGCTCCCATGGGTAATATGTATAACTGAAATTTAAATGAATCGGAAATTATTTTTCTGAATTCAAATGATTAATTCTTGCCAGTTTTTTTTCCAGAAATATTTGATATTATTTTCTATAAAAGATTTGAATAACTTTTACTCCAACGAAAATTAATCTATTCATTTGATCCTTTTTAAAACTAAAGGCTTGAAATGATTGAAAAGGAACTGTTTAGTCTGATTAAATTGAGAGGTTGTGACAAATAAGATTTGTTTTCGCGAAATTATTTTTGATATAATGAAACTTACATTTAAGTTTCTTTTACATTAAGTAAACAAATTAGGAATTGTTTTGAAATTTATTCATTTTAATGTAATTTTTTGAATCTAATGAATATTTTTAACTGTAAGATATTCATGAAATATATTTTTTATGTTGACAAATGATTCTTTATAATTATCATCATTTTATAATTGCAAAACTAATAATTAGAATTCATTTAAATATAATTTTTTCTTTACTTCCTTAATGCATAGCTAGTCTGAAAAGGTATGCTTTTTTAATGAATTTCTAATATAAGAAGAAGAAAAAAATATGGCTTTTTTATATACTAAATTTAAACTAAAATCAATGAAATAATATACCTATTCACTAATAATGAACAAAAAATTGATGTTATTATGACCAATTTGATTTTTTTTGATGCGTCAAACAAACATATATCCAAAGTTTTTTTTTTCGAAATTAACTCTATATAACGAATAATTAAAGCTAAATGTAGACAATCTAAATTTTTTATAAATAATAAGCAATTAAAAGCAAATTCTGTCATATTTCTTACAAAATCTGAAATTTTACCGATAAGTAATACTTCACAAGTTTGAATATTAAATCTTGATGTTTTATTGAATAGCTCTATGTCTATGAGAATATACGATTTTCATACATATTATATCTTATTTTATTAAAAAATTCTTTATCACTAGGAGAAATTGGTTGCATGTTTTTTTTTTGTTTGTATTTTTTATGTTGGTGTGAGTTATTTTCTGCCAGAATATTTAGCAGCATGTGATTTTTGAAGTGCGGGTCTGACATTTTATCACATCTAGAACAACAGAATCATTTTTCAGCCTTCTGTTTCATTCAAATATTAAGAAACCATAAAATTCATGTTAAAATTTTTTTTCTTACAGGGAGTGAATGAAGTAGTGTGTTCTTTTGAATCATTGCAATGTTTTATAGTAATATAAATACTTTTGATGCGATTTGGGAATATTGAATGCCATAAAAATATAAAAGATTTTACTGATAGTCTAAAAGATTTGGTTTTCATTGCAGCTAGAATTTAATGTTTAGTTTAATTTTATTTAAACCTTAATAACAATTCCTATATTACCTACAATAACTTATACTTAATAGAACATTTTAAAGTTTTCTGGCATTAAATTAATTGAAGTTCCTTTCATAAAAAGGTTTTAATTAGACGAGAAGTGGATATTTATGAGTGGATATATTACCGTTAAAGTATGAAATCCGTTATTTTATAGAATACCTAGTTATTCCATGAAATAACCATTTCCGTTAAAGTGTGTAATATGTTATTAATTTGACACTTTAACTAGTTATTTCATAAAATAACAATCTGCAGCCCATTAAAGTGTAAAATAATCTATATCATATATCTCGCTTTTTAATAAAAGGTACATTTACGTTTCGTTAACGTTCGGATAAAGAAATATCGCTCCGGTCGGTTGCTACAGCTCAAAATTTAGGTACTGGTCAGGGATTTAAAAAATGTTCGTGTAAAACTCAGTGTGTCAACAAAAGATTTTTTATTTTAGAAATAATGTGTTTTGTAATTCCAAGTTACATTTCAGTTGTCCTTGTTGTAACAAATGGTACGTTTTCATAAATACCATTTATACTCTGCGTAAATTAGATAAATTGTTTCTTTTTCATTTTAATTGTTTATCATTATTTTATTTATAGAATACCTAGTTATTTCATTTTAGATAAATTGTTTATTTTACACTTTAACTGTCTCTCACTAGTTAATTTATAGAATACCTAATCATTCTAAGAAATAACTCATTAAAGTGTCAAATTAATAACATATTACACACATTAACGGACATGATAAGTTATTTTATGGAATAACTAGGTATTCTATGAAATAACCACATTATATACTTTAACGATAAAAGATACACCTAATATAGTATGCATTGATAATTTAACACATAATAGTCATAATTCAGCAAAAACGAAATGTTATAATTTTGTGATATTAATGGACTGTAAAAAAGATTTCAATCTAAATACGACAATTAATGGTCTAATCTTAAAAATTTGTCCAAGAGTATTTGTGCAATAACCATAATAAAGCAAATTCTTAAAATTCCTTACTTCCAAAACAATTTCTCTTCTGAGATATCTCCATTTTCTGTACGTTTTTGAAGAAGTATTATCTAACATATGAAGAACAATGTATTGAAGAATTGATAATTTAGTTATTCACAAGAAATGATGCATATTTAATATATATTATTAATTTTTCAGCGGAAAATGAATTTTTAATTTTTCAACGTGTCATTAAAGTTTTCTAATAAGTTTTTGGCTTTCCATTTTTAATTAAATGAACATTTCATAGCTTATAACCTATGTTTTAAACTTGTGTAATTATTTGAATATATTAATCCTGGGCTTTACTATTGTATGAATTTACTCATTTCAAAGTTTAGTCACGGATATAACAATATTCTCATGAAGACTAAAAATGTCTTTAAGTTTTGTAATGCTGTAATTTTTAGCTGACGAAACTTCCAACCAGCTAACAGGCTAGACATGCTATTTTGAGAAAAGCAATAAAAAAGTATTGTCCTTATTCACAAAGCGAAAATATTAAAATATTTCTAGAAATACATCTTGTCCATATATATCCAACTTCCAGAAATGCCTGAGAAATGAAATACGATCTTGTTACATGACCTTTGAACAGACGAATAATACCATGGAAAAGACTATGAAAGATCCAGTTAATTGCCAAAAAAGGAGAAAAAGGAAAGGGCTTATAAAATGGAAGTGCTATTGTGTTGCTTATGTCCTAATCATACTCTGGAAGGAACGAAATACTTGAGCTCAATATACAATAACAGTTTAAATAAAGGCAAGGTACTATGTAGAATTAATTACAGAGTTTGCAACATAAACAGAATGGTAGTACAAGAAAAGCAATTACAAACTTGTTATGTTGAATTGAAAATGGTCTAGGCAAATTCTGCTAAATTATAAGTCCTTCTACTAATGCTTTATAATTTAGTTGGATATTAGATTTCTTTTAACTTGTGAACATTTTAATCATTTTAATAATGAATCAGGTTTCAATGATTTTTATTGATTTTTGAATTTCCTTTTGGTTGAGAAATTTTATTACAGGCAGTATATGGTTTATATAACAGATGACAAATCCTGCTGATATTTGAATTATTTGTAAATTTTTAATATATACATAAATTCAAGAGTCTATAAGGCAGAATTTGCACTGGTGCAGTAAAACTCTTTTTTTACATGTGGGGTAAGAAAAAAATTCCAACTATTTACAGATTTGTTGTAATAAAATTTATACAGAAGAATAAATAGTAAATCATGTAAATAATTTTTAAGGGTATTTTCAAAATAACTTGAAAAAAAGTTATTTTGACATTCTTTTTTCTCACAGCAATTTGAAAATTTATTTTCTGATATGACTTATTATCATAAATGTCATTTTATAAATTTTATTTAAAAAAAATTATGGCTAAAAAGATTCTTGTATTCTTAATCATTGAAACATTTTTTTTTCATTGGCTATAATATAATCCATATTTTACTTATCAAATACAAGTTGTCAAGAATTCTGGAAATATTTGAAAAAAACGTATGAATAAAATCTATGATTTGAAATGTATATGCTGTAATTTTATTCGAATTCCTTTAATTTGACTGAAATAGATAATTAAAATTCGTGTACGCTATACGTACAGTTTATGAAATTACTTACCATCAACAAGAAATTTTATTTTCTCAAAATTACATATAATGTTCATGATATATATACATCTATTATATAAGTGTAATACAGTTATTTTCAACATTTATAAAACATATACATATTCGTTTCTCATTAAAATCAAAAATAAAACTTTTTTTTTCAGATTTTTCAAACGTTTGGTTTAGATAAAGTTAATGCAAATAAACTAATTTAATTGGAATTCGAGTTAAATATGTTTTATATACGTTTTCTTTGCTATTTACAAATAGTCGTTAGTAGTATTTTTCTTATTTCTTAAATGGAATGACATCATGAACATTTTTTGACAAAGCATGACATCATAAGCTATAAGCCTGATAAATGAAGCGTTTGAGCATGAGTCAATGCTAGAATGACTATACCGGAGAGCAAGTCGATCTTAAGTTGTAATTGTTTTTTGACAATAACTTAAGAAGAAGTGACCAAAATAATTTTATAAACGCAGAACAAAAGCATAAATCAGCTGTGCCAATGTAAAAATTATTTTTCTTATGATGGAAAGACAATTTTAAATCATTTTCTTGAAATCTTTGGTAGAGGGAACTTACGAGCTTATAAGCCAAAACATCAGAAAGCAAATTCTAATCTTCTCAGTTCTTTATAAATTTAATCGAGAAATCCGATGCTGCATATTATGGAAGCGAAATTCTAAAATCACCGATACATCGGAAACCGTTACGGAATGCAAAATACGGAAAATGAAATCTTGATTTTTTTTTCTATTTGTTATTGTTGAATTTTATCAGGATATCCTTTAAAGTATAGCTCGCCAGCAAAATTGGTTTCCTAGCTTTCTTTTTTAATTTAGATGATTTTCAAAGAAAAATATTAAACGAAGTGAATTAAATCATGTTTGTTATATAAATTGCTGTACTTTAATTTTATTTTTTAAATATAATGAAAAAAGTCTTTTAATTGAAAATTTCAACAAAGAAGAAATCTATCAGGGATTTCTGAATTGATTGTAAGGTATATAGTTTAGCTTTAAAAAAGAATCGATGTCATATTCATCGATTTTACGCATTCATAATTATTATGGAGAATGATTGTTATAAAATGGGATGGTTATTTTTAAATTATGTTATGGTTTGATAAGTGTTAGTTATTAAATTAGATAAATATAATTGCAATAGTTAGATAAATATCATTGCGAAGTTATGTTAAATAATGTGCTATTAAATTGTTAAGATAACAAAACAGGCATTTGGAAGTTGAAATACGTGAAATTATTATTTAAAAACTTATCTCAATGTTTAATTCAAGAAAGCACATAACTAAATTTTAATTGACACTTTTATAATTTTTAACATAATGAAAATTCATATACAAATTGTTTTAAAAATGGATGTACTGTACATCATTACTATATTATGTAGCATAATACATTGTAAACTATTATGTTAAAGTAATATGTTTTATGGTTACATCTTTCAAATTATAATACTAGTAATAAAACTTTTTGTTAAATTAGATTATTTAACAAATGCGATCATTTGAATCCTGTGTCAAAAACATCAAACCTATTGCAAAATTGATCTTTACCTCCATTGTTAATATTAATTTAGTTACTTTTTTTCTTTATATTTATTAGATATAACTTAGAAAAATGAAAGAACCCCGTTGAAGCACGATTGTGCAAAAACATTTGAAACATTATTTAATATATAAATAATGCTATGTATTGTAAAACTTTATGTATAAAATTTGGAACTTACCCGAATTTAACAAAATTTGTCCAATAAGTCATGACGGCTTCAGAAAGGCTACTCTCAGATCTTGAAAAATTTCTGTGAAAATGGGAGAGATTGTTAATCAATGGTGCTCCAAAAACGTAAGGAATATCTTCACCATGTATGCATCCCATCCTTTGAGAATAATAACTTTCTTCGGTTTGGTACATGAATACATACAAGTACGTCCCTTTCTGATTATTTTGTTGCAGTTTGGAATGATAATTTCCAGTTCTTATCAAAGGCGCTACAACCAAGGCATCACCCATAGCGTCTGCTGTTGAATCCAAAACGTTGATAGGATGTTGATCCGGTTTGCTCCAATCTGTGTATTCATTTACAACTGTAAGGAAAATCTCCTGCAGATGGTAAGTGAAAAGGTTTCTTACTAATGTCCTTAAGAGTCTGTCTCTTCTCGCTACTTCTATGCCCATTCGATCTTCTTGACTTGAGAATTTGAAATAATACTCGATTCGACTGACTCCAAGAAGAAGATCATATTGTGCAAAGAGATCATGTTGTTTCTCCATTAGAACAGCGGGTTCACCTGGTATTACTACACCATCGATGGTTGGTCCAAATGCTATCAAGTGATCTGGGACTCTAAGTGGAGCATTCAGGATGTCTTCAACCGGTCTTTTACCGAGGCAGGCGATAAGTGCTGTACTGTCTTTAGTGGGACATTTCAAATGGGCAGCTACTTGACGAGTATAAGTAAGAGCATCTCGTGCGATCGCCCAAGGACTAAGAGCAGATCCACTTTGTAAGATAGCTCGCTGGAATAAACCTGCAAAAGCAATAAATTCATTATTTAAAATCAATCATTTTTTAAAATTTTTACATTCAAAATTAATGAAACCTGTAATTAAGTGATACTTGAAGAAATTTTAAATTAAATATGCTGCAAGTGAGTTGAACAATTTTATTGATGATATTCTCTTTTCTATTAGAATATAATACATGACAAAAAGAATTTTTGAAAGAGCAGGTAATGAGATAAGAAAAATAACACAATTTTAAAAATGTCAGATTGCCTAAATAGGATTTGCATCTGTTAAGGATATGATAATCCATGAATCAAATTTTTAAAGCATTCTCAAAACTTTCCGTAATCGAAATTAAAGGTCTCTCTAAATATATTTATAAAATTCTTAATTTAACTTACGAAAATGGAACTTATAAAAATGTTTCCTGGAAGAAATTATTTACATTAATGGAAAAGAAATTTATTATTTAATGTTATATTATCTTTCCTTTTTATTTTTATATTTACTAATTTAAAAAAATTGTTATTTTGTTTTCAAATTTTAAATTTAGTATTATTCACTGAAATTTCAAACATACTTATGAATTTTTTAAGAATCACAGTCCTTTAATTAAATCTGCATTTGATACACTGTATTTTGTACTTACTTTTGTAAAAGTAATATTTGATTGCTTTGAAAGATTAGAACCTAATTTAACGAAGCTAAAATTTATAGTCGTGGGAAGTTTTTAAAAAGAGCGAAGAAAAAAGCCTTTTAATTACTGCAATTAATTTTCTCTCGACTTTTGGATTTCATTTGCTTATTAAAAATGATGTTTCGATTAAAATTATAAAACTTCACCCCTTATTTCCTTAAGCCAAATATTATTATTTAAAATACAAATAATATATGTGTATTTAAAAAAATAAGTAAGGTATTTTTTTAAATAGTATTTAGTTAAATAACTAAGATTATATGTTTAATAATGTTCAAGAATATATAGCAATGTAGTATTAATTAGAATGAATAGCATTCTTATGTTTAAGTTATCAAGGTATTTTCTTATAATGATGTACAATTCTTGAATCTACTGAGATGTATTGTAAAGGAATAAGCACAGAAATGAATTAAATAATTAATTTTAACGATTGACCAATTTTCATGTTTTTACTGTTTAAGGATATTAGTATACATCAAAAGTCTTTAAATGAAGAATTTTCATAGTTTAAAACAAGGTTGAACCAATACTGTGCAATTTTGATTGCATGTAAATCGTTGAATTGTTTAGTATTAAAACTGTATCATTTGATCCCATGTCATTAATTTTGAAAGCAGCTCTAGTCACATTCAAAATAAATGATTTCTACCATTGCAACATAGAAACTCTTGCTTACTACTGTGAATAGTAACTTTCTTACTTTTTACCTTCATCCAAAATAAAATCATACAATTCCTGCAAATCCATTTGATTGTAAACTTTAATAAAACTAGGTTGCCACAGAAATAAAAATGTTCCATCACTTTCTGATCTTTCAAGAATAAAATAAGTTGTTAGTGGCAGTATACCTACCTCTAGCCAAAGGAGACAGCATAAGGATATTGACAAGAGAAGCTCCATGCCCGTGGCCAAAGACCGTGACGTTCTTTGGATTGCCACCGAATTCCGGAATGTTCTCTTGAACCCAGTGCAGCGCTGCCACCTGATCCATGATGCCGTAATTGCCTCGAGAAGATTCGTCCAAGGCAGGAAGGAAACCTACAACGATAGGAAATAAAGAAAAGCGAGGACTTAATGTCAGTTAAAGGCAGCAGTTCAGCTACTTGATCGTGTCACTGAGAACATTCCTTGGTGTTTTTCTTCTTTGTGGCGTGGTGAAAGATAAAATGAAGCAAAAATGATTGATATTTTTTAAATAATCCAAAATTTTATTCGAGAGAAATTACTTATGAAAAAGAAATAATTTCTAACTCCTCAAAGAATTTTTGTAATACATTTTTTAAATCATATGTTATATTAATCTATACTTATAATAAAGCTCAATGTGCCTGCGTGTGTGTGTTGGCGCTCTACAGGCCAGGCCGTTGGAGCTACAGCTACCACATTTGGTACATTTATACCTTGAAGATCGGGTATGTGCACCTAGGAGCCCTTTCTTCAAATTTTTAATTTGAATTTGAATTAATTAAAATTTAAGTGAAATTTCGACGTTTTTCCGCTATAACTTCCGAAAATATTATCGCACAAACATACATGATTTTTACATCAATTTAAAGATTAAAAAGTTAGCTATCTAATGGTTTCAGTATTTTAATGTATAACTTAAACTTCTATTTTTCACGAATTTTTAAAGAAATATTTAAACCATGTTTTTTTCATCACGTGACTGGATAAAATGAAAGAAAACAATGACGGAAGTTCAAATAAAAAAAAAACTATCATCACAAATTAAATCTAAAGAAATGCAACCTTTTATCCAACGTGACTGGATAAAATAAAAGAAACAAAAAATGTGATATTTTCTAAAAAAACAAATGCAAAGCAAAGGTTTCTATAATCAGTTATATCAATATCTAAATAATTAATTCAACAAATCTTCTTTATTTACGGTAAACCTGATTGAAATTAAACAATATATGCATTGAAATCCCGACTTAACGGCATATTTCTATAATCGTTTGCAATATCTGTAATATTAATTCAATATTTTTTTCCATTATAACATGTGATAGTTTCTAAAAAATAAATGCAAAGCCAAGGTTTGCAACATCTAAATCATTTATTCAATAATTTTTTTCCCTTTTTCGCTTTCTTTTAAAAAACATATTTAATTTTTTGGCAAAATCACCGAAAAATACATTTTTCATATTTTGGAAGTATAATCGATAAATTATTAAAGCATTAAACTCAAAAAGGTTTTCCGAATAAAGTTACCGACTCTTTAACTACTAATAACTGAATCTTTTAACCTTAACCATTTCTTAAATTTTGTACTGAGTTTAAAGAAAAAATAACATATATTTTTTATCTATACTTTTAATAAAGCTCAATGTGTGTGTTTTGGTGCTCTACAGGCCAGACCGTGGGATCTACCGCATTACTCATGGCGAACCAGCTGGTCACCAAAGGCGGCTAGTAAAAAATAAAGTTGTGAAATATAGTCCGATGAATATTGCAATAGTCTTTGTTAACATTAATATAATAAGATTTTATTTCTTTACTTTTCCTTCATATAGTTAGGATATCAGGCAATAAAAGCATTTTATACTGATATCTCTTTTACTTTTCTGATTCTTTTATTTTTGCACTCGATTTTCATGATATCATATTCAGTATATAGTTTCATTTATTCGTAGTATTAATAAGAAAATATTAGATAATTATAAAACAAATATGCTCAAAAATAATGATCTATAACACCGATTTAATGAATAATAATTGAAATCAATATAAGATATCATAGTACATCGCATTGATATGATTAATCTAATTATAGATTCTATTGCTGAAATGATAAAATTCATCCCAGGGCAGGTAATACCAAACAATATATAGGGAGATGCTGGAAGAAATATGTGTCCATTTAAAAAAATTTAACAGTAAATGTTTAGAAAAATAGCAATTCTAAAAACCATGCATTCTAAAACAATTTAACCTTCCAGCGGGCGCGTGTATGTGAGAGATACATTAGAGATGAATTTCTTTTTATACCTTGAGATCTGGTGGCGCTGGGAAAGCCTGTCCTTGGTTATTTGACCCCCTCCATTTGACCTACTTCCAGTTGTCGTCGTAAGTTTGCGGCGTTAGCAGGTATCTGCCGATCAGAGATTTGTATTTTAGAGATACCCGCGACCGTGCATGTAAGTTGTTATTACATCTGATTTTTGAGATTTTACAAATAAATTCGTATTGTTTTAGACTGGAAAATGTTGAAAAAAAACACACACACACATCTCTAAAAAGTGAGCTAAAATTAAAGATGCAAAAGAGAAAAGCAGAACTAGGTATTGAAGAAGTGGAAGACGTGGCGTCAAGGAAGAAAAAAAAAAGATGCAAACTGTGCCAAATAGAAAAGCGGACTGGAATCACGACCTTCAGTTATGAAATGTACCAGAAATTTATATGTTTGGAGCACACTAAACACATTTGCTCAAATTGCATGAAATAACAATGAAACTATTTACTTTCTTTTTATACCTAGCTTTCAATTACGTTTTCTTTTTTATACATAAATTCTGTATTATTTTTTGTACTTCTATATTTTATATGAAAATTGTTCTGTAAAATATCGGCAATTTCATTTATGATATTTTTAAATCAATTCAGTTAACCTGTGGTCATTTTATATTGTTATTGTAATCTATGTTAATATTTTTTTCTGTTTCTTTTTAAATAAAAAATGTTTAAAGTATTTGTAGTTATTAATCTTAAGCTATTTACAATATATTTTTTATAGTAACGCCTGTGAAAATGTACATTTTACTATAGCGTATGTGAGAAATACGCGCGACCTTTCATGTTGGTATGACGACCACGCCCTCTGGAAGGCTAACGTGATTAACACTTCGCTCAAACGCATCGCTTTTAAAGAAATAAATTTTTAAAAAGACACATTTCGTATTATTTTTTATTAATTTTTGTACAAAAGCTCTTAATAAATAATCTAAAGTTATTCGAAAATTCGAAGAATTGAATAATGCATGCATGATTATTTTTCTTTTTTTCATTCTATAGTGCATCTGACAGAAAGGTAATGTCATGATTTTACAATAAAATTACAAGTCAACATGCAATTGAATTCTACAAATAATTCATGATAACATTTCATATTTTAAAATTTGAGTAGTTGTGGAATAAACTGAATTGACTTCAACGCTATACTTTTAAACAAGCAGTTTTTAAAAAGATTTTTATTATTATTATTTTCATTATTTTTCGTCTTTTTATCTTTTATAAATAATTTAACATTTACAAAAATCAAAAATAAAAGGAATCCATGCACGTTAGTAAACGTTAGATTCGTGGCTTTAGTTTAGTTTTTAATTTCCTCCCAGGCCTTTCTGTAAGAAAATGACGACTTAAACGTGCAGTTAGGTTAGATAAACATGACATTAGATGTTGCAAGAAATTCCCAATAGTGCTTTTTTATCTTTTGTAACAAAAATCATCTGAATTAATTTTTATAATTTTAAATTAAAAAAACTCCTAAAATGCATTATTATTTTTTTGAATATTTTAATCATTTTCCACAATATACTCTTCAATAAATAATTTAATATCGTTCTAGACAATCACCAATACAAAAAATTCCAACCATTTAAACTTGGTGACCATATTTAATAACCATAATCTAAATTTTCGTTTAATCAGGAAAATGTGTTGAATTTTAAGTCCTGTTTCAGATAACATGTTGTTATATAAGACAAGATGTTCATAGATAGACGCTTTTTTTATGTAACTAGGAAATTATTTGAATAACACCAACTATATTAACTTAAAAAATCTGTGAAATCAATAAATAATCAGAAAAATGTTAGTTTTTAATATTCATAAAAACAAACATTTATCTTTTTTTTTTCTTTTTCTTTTTTATTCATCATAAAAACAAAAAGAAAAATTTTCATACATAAAAACATCAATAAAGCTGGTATTTATCTTTTCATTTATAAATAATTATTTCAAGTATCCTGGAATTAGGAAAGCTAGCAAACTTCACTAGAACTAGATTACATTTATAACGAACGAAATTATATTAACATTTAATAAAATTGTGAAAACATTATAACGAGAAACGTGTTCCTAAACAAAATTCCAAAACTCAGGAAGGAAAAGATTGGCAGTTTCAAAATACATTGATTACATATATAAAACAGATTCAAGAAAAGTAAAAATAATATAAAATAAACTCAATTTTATGGTGAAAATAAATACAAATGGAAAATTAATGTATATTAAAAAAATAAATTATTTCCATTAACAAAGTTGAATTTGAATAGTTAATTTCCTTAATGATATTGAAGCAAATAAAAGTAGATGAAAAGTTATTTAAACTAGCTTATGATTCCTATTTTTATATTTCATAAATATCAAATGTGAGGGATTTTTATTTAAAAGTGAACTTACCTCGGAGCGAAAATATTTATTGTCATTTTATTTAAATTAGTGCTAGTATGTTTATTTTGAAATTTACTCTATTATAATGAAATACCTAATGAAATCGGTAAAATAACTATTTCCTTTTTAATTTGTTTCCACAATGTTTTCATGGGATGAAGAATTTAGAAACTGAAAAATTTTGTAACTGTAAATGCATTATTGATTATGCTAGTATCTATGTTTCAAATACTATTATCAAATATCTTTAAGTAAGATAATCTACAATCGTATTAAATAAATAAAAATAATATTACCTTAACAATACTGCCTTTATACATAGAATTTTTTTTATGCTTAGTGCCGATATTGTAGTATGTAGAACAAGAACTGTGATGTATCCCCGGATGAGATGACTGAAGAGGTTTAGAAACCCCTGACACCGGATGCAAAGGAGTTTCAGGAGTTTTCTTCACTTTGAATGTGGTTCTTTTGCTTGCATGTGATGAACCCATGTTTACGGAAAGAATGTAATTTTCATAGAATAAGTTAATTAAAATTTATCCTAAATTATTACTTTATTTATTCCTATCAACTATACGCTGACAATGCATCTTCCGAATTGCACACACGGCGGAATTTTGTTTTAGGTAAAGAAACTGTCGTTTATACCTTTACGGAAAGGATTCCATTTGAATCTTAAAATATTGGTCAACCTAATCAATATAAAAGTACTCTACCTTGAATGGAATGTGAAATATCAGCTAAATCAAGTATCTCTAAGAAAAATTAATTAGTTTGTATTCGGTAACTTGATTATTTAGATTTCTGTAGCATCGTGTATTTTCTTAACGGAAAATCAAAAGAGTTGTGAATTTATGCTTGGGTTATTTTATAAGTCCATAAATTGCTAATTTGAAGAAAAATATTAATTTTGAATGAATCAAGTGTTTCAAAATTTGGTATTTCATACGATATGCAATTACTTTCTTTTCTGTCATTCCAAGATGGTGGATGATCCGATATTCCCATAGAAATTTTGTAACTTTTCTGTTTACAAACATTGGAATAAGAAATTCAGCTATACTTTAATGTGGTTTCCGTTCTTAAATATCTGGAACTATAATTAATTTGTTAATATAAAATTTAAATTTTATTAACTGTTTATTAACTGTTTGAAAATTTGAAATATTTACGAAATGTCCTTCATATAAATTAAGATTACTGTAATAATTTGATGCTATTTGCCTCTGATCAATAATTTGATGTATATTGCCTATGATCAGTAATATCATATTATTGAATCATATCTAAATGATAATCAGAATGAGTTTGTTTATTATGTATTTTAATTTATTAACTCTTTATAAGAATTATTTTATAAATTTTGAATGGCTAATGAAATATACTTGAATTGAATTTTGATTACTGCTTGGGTTTAGATAACTGAAAATAACTGATTACTAATATGAAGTGAAATTTTTTAAGATATATTTAACTTCATTTACTTTGAAATATTTAATAATTGAAACAAATTGATGATATGTGTTTAATACTATATATTATTTAATGTGCTTAATTATGAGCTTAATTATCAGTGTCATTAATATGTTTAATTATGAGTTATTGAGTAGGATTATGACAGTCTAATTAATTAGAATTTAGTTTAATTGATTCATGTAAGCCAATTTAATTACCAATATTATCATTGTATAAACAAGTAGTGAAAATTTATATCTCAAAAGGTTATTTTTCAGGTGTCAACAATTTGCAATATTTATTTAATTGAAAAATTTATTTGCAAGATTTGAACATATATATATATATAAGGAATTATTAAATATATTTAGCCAGATCAACTCGTGAAGACCTGATCACATTGACTACAGATTTGGGTGAGACTCTGGGCAGCAAGGAGACTAAAGTTTCTTTAAAGGATGTCATTTTGAAATCCGCTAACTATGAGGAAGAATGTATTGAAGAATTTCTTGTCATCGTAGAGGAGAAAATTGCAATGGCCGAAAAAGAAGAAAGAAGAGATAGAAAAGACTCGGATTGAAATCTTATATATAAAAAAGGAAAAGCAAGGATGAGATGGAGTTCGAGTTACAGGAGTTAAGATAGCCGCACAATACAAGTCTATCACAGAAAAGTACAGATTCAAATTTAGAACCGTTATTTTAAAGACCCAACTGAGATTTACAAACCCTGATCCATCGATACGATCCAAGCAACAACCACCTCATATCCCATCAGTCTAGATCTCATTATCTTCGAGCGACAGGCTCAACGTACAAAAGTACCGAAGAAGTTTTGGGCATCTCACCACATTGGTTTATTAAAAAATGACATAGCACGAATGCCCAGGAAACAGTAGAAGCTGCTCAGGACTTCAACCACATAAAAAGCTTTTGCTTAAGTGGTACAAGACCAGAGAAGTTTCATCAACTTTTTACCAAACATGCAAACTGAACGACCTTTACTTATTAAATAAGGAGTTATTTCCCAGGATGGATCGCCAGTCTATAAATAAAAAAAAAAGTTCAAACATTTGATAGACTTGAAGGTCACCGATCAATTGAAACGTGGAGTACTTTTGGAGATGAGGGAACACTTTCTAAATGAATGAACTTTCCTTATATCACCCAAAGAACTAACTCAGAAACTGGACAACTAGAAAATGACCCGTCAAAACCTAAGAAAAGAACTGTCGTTTGCTGCCAAGAAGTGGTCGAGTAGCAAAAACAACATAATTTCCCAAAATCAGGAAGCAAGACATAAAGAGAAAGCTGAAAACCAAGAATCAAGACTTACAATCTGTTGCTACGTATGTCCTCGACCTGGATACAACAAAGCTAAATGTACACTGGCTCTCCATCACTATAAATTAATAGACTGGCTGTCAACTTTCTGACTCTCCAAGTAACTAGCTCTCCTTTAGCTTTGCTAGATGTGAACATTGCAGAATTAAAGGTTAAAGCCTGTGCAGACTCTGGCATTTCAAAGATAGTTGCAGAAGAACCTTTGTATTACTGTTTATTAAAGCAATGTGTGGCCTTCCGGCCGATTATCATCACCGTCACTTTGACGAATGGTTGTCAAGCCAAAGAAGTAGCCTGCGAAACCCCGGTGACGTATAAAATTGCAAAGAAAGTCATCCGATCCTATCTTCTAGCTCTAAAAAAAGCAAAAGGAAACAGGGCATTTCTCGGAACAGACTTTCTTCAAAAGTCCTGAATAGTACTTGATTTGAAACACAAAAACTGGCACTTTTATGAAGATCAAAAGAGAAAAATCCCTTTTCGAAAATATATACCAGTTAGCTACCTAAGCCCAATAGAAACTTTACCAGATCCTGAGTTTCCCTTACTAGTCGATCTAATAAAAAATGGGACATAACCAGATGTTCGTCAAGAAACCGATGCCCCGACAAAGACTTATCTGCAACTGTAATTAGAAAAGTGGTTCAACTACAGAATTGTCTTTCCAGAAAAGATAAATTAGAGGGCTTCACCAAGCTCCAACTTTTCTGACTGGGAGAATTGTTAATGAAACACCAAAATACTTTTAATCCAAGGTGAAAAACTACGCCGCACATTGAACACAGAATCGATACAGGAAACGCTCCTCCAGTTGCAATAACACCTCATCGAATGTCACCTGATAAACAAGAGATACTTTTAAAAGAACTCCAATCTCTCATTGGTTCTGTAATTATAGAAGAATGTGACTTCCCATCTGCTTTATTAGAAGTGTTAATTCCTAAGTCAAATGGAGAAATCAGATTATGCGTGGAACTGGAATTTGGAAGAACAAAATAGTTTTGACTCTTTGAAGAAATGTCTGTTTTTACCATCAGCTCTAAAATAATTAGTCAAGGGCAATTCTTTCATCATTAGACCTGATGTATCAGTATATACTTTAGCAGCTGTTTTGTGTTAAAAGCAAGGCTCCGAAGGATACCCAATCGAGTACGTCAATCGTCTTCTTATACCAGCTGATAGATATTACTCAAGCACAAAACTCGAAATTCTAACTATTGTTTGGAAATTGGAGAAATTCCGAGGATATATCAAGGATACTGAAATCCGAGTTGTTTCTGACCATCAATGACTAAAGTGCTTACTCAGTTTGAAAACGACAACAGGGCGTCTTGCTCGATGGGCTCTACAAATATAGTTATTTTACTAGAAGCGTGAATACGTTCCCGGGAAATCTAATGTGGTTACAGATATGTTATTTCTACCGGCATGTAACCATGGTGAGATAACTTGTGAGTGATGTTGTGCTGTTATGGTGGGCCTTCCACCAGGTCGTCGAGTGACATACTAGAGGAACAACTTAAAGATGTAGATTTGATGAAGATTATAGAAACTTTTGAAAAAGGCTGAAAAGATAGGAATTTCTTCAATTGGGAGAGTCTAGGCTATCTTATATCCTAAGAAGTGCTGGACAGATACGCACATGAATCTGATTCCAAAGAAACTCAGTTGGAAGTCCCCAAACAAAAATAGAACTACATTTTGAAGGTACATCATGGTGCTCCAACTGCTGGTCATTATGATGATGAGGGGATATATCAACGGATACTACTGGTCAGGAATGATATCCTTTATTTCAGGCTACGTCTGGAAATGCCCTAAATGTAGTGGGTATGAAGCTGAAAATAAGAGCTTACTGGACTATTATGGACCCCAGCTAATTCCCAACGATTTAAAACATTAGCAAGCGACCTTTTTGGTTCTCTCCCAGAAACACTAGGTTGGCAGAAGTGGTTATTCATCATCGAAGATAAAACCACAAAATGGGTGCATCTTTGCCTTGAAGGTTGCTACAGCATAAGAGTGCGCAATAACATTGCTAGAAAAGTTTAACTTGAGACACAGACTACCAACTCGTCTCATCTCTGATAATGACACCCAGATCGTATGTGCTGTCTTACCGCAAATATTCTTATTTGATTCATTTATTTGACATTGAGCAATGTCTGAATCCAGTATACTGTCCTCAAGCAAATCCAGTTGAGAGAAATAACCTTGAATTAGAGCCGATAATTGCAATCCTACTTGGGAATGGTCCTCATTCCACCAGGGTAGAAATCCGACTAGTTTGCCGATTTTCCATGAACTCTCAAAAATGCAGCTAAACAGGGTATTCTGTTGCTTTTCTTCAGTTTGGAAGAGAGATGCTTACAGAAGATGAAGTCAAGCTTTATTTAAGCTCTGTTATACATAATGATAACTTCGTCGCTGAAATAAATCCATACGTGCGAAAATTACAAATTTACACTAGGAAATAAGAGATCGTGTGGAGAAGAAAGAACAACACAAAGAATGTGCTGACAAAAAGGACAGAAATGCTGTGTACTTGGAGACCGAGTATGGGTTACTAATTATCAGAAGAGCAATAAAGCAAATCAGAAATCTTCAGAGTTTACACCACGACGTGATAGACCATATATCGTAACGATCCAACTCTCCTTAACTAGCTTCGAAGTTGCAGACACCAACAACACAAATGACCCATTTGGAACATACCATTCTTCAGCTATGATCCCATGCCTACAATCGCATGTCAGTTGTCAACCTGTACATTCTCTGCGTAGAAGCGGTCGCCCCAAAAAGAACAAATTTATAAATTTCTCTTCCTACTCCTTGTCGAGAGGACTGCGAAGCCAGAGGGGGAATATAATAACTGTGATGTATCCCCGGATAGGATGATTGAAGATGTTTGGCAATCTTTGACACCGGAAACAAAGTATTACGGGAGTCTATGCAGTTCCCTTGCTTGCATGTGAGGTAGCCATGTTTACGTAAATAATGTAATTTTATACATTTATTTGATTAACATTTCTTTTAAATTACTACTTGACTAATTCTTATAAGTACTTAAAATAAAGTACAAAGCCAATAAAAATTAAATATGGTCCTATATTATATACAGAATTTTAAATCTATTAAAATCTTAAAAAACTAAAATGTAATTATTACGAAGGTTTTGTCATGGAAATTGATAAAAATTGCATTATTTTCAATTGACTTAAATCCCATTCGAAAGCAAGAAATATTTTTTCTTATTTTTAAAATCTAGAAAGGTATTTCAATCTACAAAATATGTCTACCAATGATTTTAAAATTACTTTTCCAGCAGTTAGTTGATGATTTATAAATTTAAGTGTAAAAAACTCCAACCGTATTTCTGTGTAATGAAAACTAAATATTTGTTATTTTAAAAACGGTGTTCGAAATTCGTTCGCGCATGCAGTCAAGAAAATTATATCCAATATGCGTGTAAGCAGATAAAATATTGGTTCTAGGTACATTCCTTTGAAAGAAATTTTAATACCACAGGAATTATATTTTGATTACTTTGGCAAACAAAAATGTGTGAAAACATTAAAAAACACCAGACGGAGACCAGACACGAAAAATAAAACAAGAAGCTAGATAAAAAATATACTATATGAAAGTAGAAATTCCATTGGGTGTATGGAAAAAATGAAAACCAATAAAATTTAAAATAACATTATGCATATGAATACCTTTGTACTTCATACAAAATATTGTAGACTAGAATATGTAATAAAGTTTACAGTTTTTTTATTGAACTGAATTCCAATAAAAAAATAAAATGGTGCATAGCAAGAATTTTCCTAAATCCCACATATTAATTATTAGATAGTAGATGTATGAACAAAACAGTTATGAAAATAAAGAAATGCACTTTCTGAAATCTGTAATTCAAGAGAAAAAAATCAGAAATCAACTAAAATAATCAATTTGTAGAGACCTCTAATATCTATAGTAGTATCCATTGGTTTATATCACCCTTCATAAGCCATTCTGTGCCTTCTTAAAATTTAATAAGTAGTGCTGAAATCTGAGAACAAAATCCTCTACTTCATTCTGTTGTGGTTCACTGAAAATAATTTTTTTTTATTTCAATTTTGCCTATTTTTAAAACTATCTCTAAACTCTTTAGTTATTGAGACAATTTTAATACAATGCATTATTTAAACTATATAGTTATACTACGTGACTATACACAAAACACTTCATAGACTACACTATATAGACAATTACACTATGGAGATCACGCTATATAGACTATCACCCCATAGAGATTACAATATATAGACAATTAGACTATACAGACTACACAAAATACATTATTATACTATATATATAAATAAAAACGAAATTTTGTCTGAAACAGCTCTCATGCCTTCCTAACCCGTTCATTCGATTGCTTTGAAATTTGGTAAGCTTATTGTTTGTATCTATGGAATGGTTATAGAGATAGTACAATTATCTAAAATTAAATAAAAAATTTCGAATGTCAACCGCATCTATTTACCAAGGATTAATCTGCAAATAACAAGCCTAGGATACAATATATTCTGTAGGAATGCTAAATCCAAGTTAAAGGTTAGTATTTTGTAACTATAGTGTGCAATTGGCATGCAAGTCATTCTCAGAGGTAACAACTTTATTACAGATTATGAGATAAAGTTTTGGAGGGACTAACCTTGGAGGTTTTATATATTAATTAAATTTTAGCATTTTTCGCAGTAACCACCAAAAATACTATAGTACAAATAATTTCGCACCATCTTAATTTTCAAAGAATTATCGTTTCATCTATATTAACGATATTATGGTATAAATATATTTTCTATGTTTAATCAGTTTTGAAAAAAAAAATCAATCACAATTTCTAAAATTTGAGAAATCTTAACAAATATTAAACGAATCACTTGATTTAATAAATGTCTTTCATTGCCATTCTGAAAGAACATCAAATTTTACAATTCTAATAGAATACAGAAATCTAATATATAAAAATGAATATTTATTTATTCGGATTTTATATACTGCCGTATCATTCATCCTGTTTCGATAAAACATTTCCAAATTATTCATTGATTGCACTTAATATTATTTTTTTGGTGGCAGTAACGCGCCGGGTGCTGACTAATATATATTATGAAGGCTATTACACTATATAGATATTATATAGACTATTATACCATATACATACTATATAGACTATTACTCCAAATACGTACATACTATGTAGACTATTACACTGTACGCAATTACACTATACTGTTCACATTAGTACATTATATAGATTATAACTCTATATAGACTATATTGACCCGATATAGACTATATGGACATGATATAGACTATATGGACACGATATAGACTATATGGTCACTGTATAGACTATTCAAAAAATATCATTTTATAAAAGCTTGATTTTTCTAATTTTTATTCCAAAATTAATTGCTTTATATCCCATAATCAAAAGTCTAATAGCACAAAAAGAAAGGAAAACATATCTAATATATGAGAGGAGATAATATTTCAGTATTTAACTATCTTATATCTACATTTGTCCCTTTAAACTGTTTCAGGAAAGACACTTTATGCACCAAATTGTATTATTCTCTTTCAAGTGGTTATTCCCAAATTCAAAACTGGATGTATAAGCGAGAAAAAGAAGAATTCGGGGAAACACACACACACACACACACACACACACACACACACACAC
>JAPMOQ010034738.1:153236-172233 GCA_026543055.1 Argiope trifasciata
TGTGCGTGTGTGCGTGCGCGCGTGTGTGTGTGTGTGTGTGTGTGTGTAATTATTGTTTCGTTTTTTAAAGAAAAACATCTAAGACAAAAAAAATGAATCGTTGGAGAAGTTACGCAAAATATCACTTCACGAAAAATATCTCGTTACTCACATATCTCGTTTCCAGTACCCGTAATATTTTTTTTTTCTTTCTACCCGCCGAAGAATTAGATACTGTCTCAATGACAGTTTATAAACGTATACATTGTTTTCATTTTAGAAAAGCGAGGTCTTCGTTTTCAAGACAAATTGCAAAATTTCTTTTAGTGAAACGAAAGAAATTGCTTTTTTCCACGTGAAATATTGTTTCATACTTTCTGTATGCACACTTATTTCCGAAATCTTCAAGATACTGAGTGTGTTTTTTCTATTAGAGATAAGAAAAATCTTCTTTGTTTGTATTCGTGTTATTATAATTTAACAAAAATGTTTTCATTTATACTAACAGAATTAATTATATAGTCTAGCAATTGACACAGAAATTTATTTATTACTTTCTTTATAAAACTATTCATAGGTAATATCTTTAAATATTAACTTATTTTATAAAAAAGCAATCCACATATGTGCCTACTATGCTGAGAATTACAGTTATCTTTATTCACATTTAATTAACACAGGACTATTTGTAAATCTGTCTTGGTCTATTTTTGATATGAAATTGGTTTTGAAATGAAATTAAGGGAGCACGATTCTGTTTTATGGTTTATTCGTTTATATTATTTCTAAAAAAATTGAAATTTATAACTTGAACGCAAATTAATAAATTTAGTATCTTTGTCACAAACGTATGTATTAAAGAATAAATATAAATGGTACATAAATTCGTAAAATTTTTTTGAATCATTTTCAAAATTTAATAAGGCATATTAATTTGTTATTAAAAAGTTTTTTTTATAAATTGTCAAGAAATGTGAAAATGATTATTGTGAAAAGGCATATTTTGAAGATATTGATAGAAATATTTATAATTTAGGTTTTAATTAAAAATCTAAAAATACTTTCAAACGAGAATCCTTAATTAAAACAAACTGTCTAATGAATAAACTTCTACCAAATTGGGTAGATGCAGTTCCAATGATTTTCCCTGTAGAGCATTTTTGTGATATTTTTACATGCATACCATTTGCATGCATAAATGATTATCATGTTGAAAAATAGCAAATTAATCACTTCCTTTTTTAAAAATGACTTGCCGTAATTAAATACACTTCAAATTATTAAAATAAAATACTACTTAAATGACGTATTGCTTGTTATAATCAATAATTATAGAAACATTCTTGCTAAAAATTTGAAGATAATTATCAGGCTTTAAAATAAATCACCAAATTCAATACTTGGAGCATCATTTAACAGATTTGAACTAAATTCTTCACTCGGCTTTATGTCTGATTTGCAATTTTATTTAAGATTTGTTTTCTTTTGAATCAGAAAGAGAGCAGTTTTAGAAATTTCTACATATTTGAAATAAAATTAAAAGAGAATGTTTATCTATATCAAATATATTATACGTTTTCAGATTATACACAGTTTACGGAACACACATAATTGGCTTGAATTGTCATGGTGACTTATTATGTTAGAGAAATCTAAAGTTTTGAAATAATTGATAAAAAGCTAAAATTGCTGAAGCCAAATTGAAAATTGAAAGGATATTGCTTGATAAACAATATTTTAAACGCGATCCTTTACAACATAAAAAACCTGCACTCTTCACAATTACATTGAGTTTATACACCGAATATGGGAATTATTATAGACTGAACCAGCATAATCAATAATTTCTCTGAATAATTCTCATTATAATCGGCGAAAATAGAAGATTTGCATAGAGAACAAAGAACTTTAATAATTTCGGCATCTTATGAAATTCACAATACCGTAAGAATGTAAGGCTCTCAAAATAAAATATTAGGCTCACATAATTATAATAGACTGTTAAGAAAGATGTGGAAAGAAAAACTATTACTTTAACTTGTATTTACATTTCTGGTGCAATTTGTGATGCAGTATATTGAATTTGTTATTTCACAATGCAAGTTATAAATTTATCTAGTAAGTAACCATAGCGACAGGTTAAGAATAATAACATATGCGTTCAAAGCAGTAACAACTACCATTAAAAATATACCCCAAATAATAAATATATTTTAAAACATTTCCTACAAAAATAATGTCTTACAAACCAAATCAGGTTTTAAGCTACTTTAAAATTTATCCATAAACTTTTATATTTTACGCTTTCTTCAACTTTATTTTATACAAAACAGACAATGTATTGTTTTATTATTAGCATGTATGGTATTTTTTCCTTCACTTTTCATAGCATAATATTTTTAAGAATTTTTGTTACTATAATTTTGAAATTTTTATTGTTGGACATTATTAATAAATTCTGCAATAAGAACAATTTTTTTATCAATACTTAGAAATTATTTCAAAACATTTAAATTATAACTCATGATTTATTCACTTATTTATTACTTGCTTATCAAGGTATATAGTTCTAAAGCTAGGATGAATTTAAGCTCAAATGTGCTAATATTATTATTGTAATATAGTTTATAAATAAAAGAATTAGAATATAAATTAGAAGAAGAAGAATTATAAATTAGAAATAAAAGAAATGGAAAGATGAATTGAGTTTAATTCTTTATCATGCTATCAGGTTTCAGATTAAGACTCATATCAATTTTAAATTTCTTTTGTGCAGAAAGGTGTAGAAATTAACTCAACCCTCTATGTTTTTAAATTATTTTCAAATTAAGTTTTTCAATGTTTCATATTTTTTTTCGATGTCAAAATGCTAAAAATTGGAATTTTTTTTTCTTCTTTGAAGATGATTTCATCAGTGGATTATCTTTTAACTTTTGATACAGATATTACATTTACATTTAATCAAAATTGGGATTTCCAAAGTTATTTTCGCCATGGCTAAAATGATCTCTAGCTAATTTCTTTTATCCTTTACTTTGATGCTTATCAGCCTTTCAAACTATAATACCTCTTAACATCGCTTTACTGACTTAGTTTTCAGATAACATTTCTTATTTTATTTTCAAAGGAGAGTTATTTCAAAAAAGGCTTCATTACAGCCTTCAGGCTTCTGATATTTATAGACTGTCAACTTGGATGTGAAGTATAGATTTGTCCCATACACTTCAAGTCCCAAATTGTCTAAATACGAGCCCGGTTTTTTCCAGCTTCAGTTAATCTTTTCTCTTCCCTCCTTTTGAGCGAAGGATTTTGCAGGTCTAACTGCAAAATAAAAAAGATAATATCCTCTTTACAAAAAGATTTTTTTTCCTTTCTTCCTCTGAGCTTCAAGTTGGGCGATAAGGTGTGACGAAATCTTTCAGAAGTAAAATCGCTGAGGAATTTTATTTTTGTGAGGCTGATTTTTTTTCCCCTTTTAGTGGTCTTAGTTTCCGAACGCATTCAAGTTAAAGGCCCTAGGTTGATGGTTATTAAACTTTGGGATCTGTCATATGACCCAAATTCTTTCTTTTTTGGATTTCCATTTTTTCGTTCCAATGCGTTTTGGAAACTTATTTTCCATCTGTCAGTTTGTTATTTTCTTCCGACTTTTTTTTTCTTACCAAATGTCTGTCAGAATTTTTTTCTTTCAATATAGGAATTAAAAACAGTGCATGGCAAGTTTTAATTTGAGATAAAAAGAAACTTTAGTTGAAATAAAAAGAATGCTTTATATCATATGACACATACTAAGCCATCATACTATACAAGAAATTGAAAAGCGGGTAAGCTACCTTTAACAAATCATTTTTCCCATGTTCTTGTTATTTCCAATAGCATCCCTCATTAGCAAGCCCGCTGATCGCTGTCAGTGAATTAGCATCCTTTGCTTTTCAGTAGCGTCAACTAGGGCTAAGAGTACGACTTAGATACTTCATGCTTCACATTCACTTGAGATACCCCTTTTTACAAGTGGACACATTCACATTACTCACAGTTAGAACACAGAATAACAACCATGCCCGAACCCTGGACGCTCAGACAACTGGGAAGACAACCTACCCCTAAGCCAGGACGCCGGTTCCTATGTTGTATTTAAGGTAACCGTTCGAAGGGAAAAAATTTAAATTTGATTTTTTTAATAGTATTTTTGGCTTTTAGATATATTATAAATTATAAACACTTTTAATATAATATCTTTATTTGAGAATATATTTTGAAAAACAGGAAAATATAAAGAAGTAGGAAAATTTGTGGTAAATTTTAGTGAAATTTAACCGTAACGGTTAACATTCTAGACAAAATTGTAATGCAAAAATCCCATTTTTCTTTGTACACAAGTTATGTAATGTAATGATGAATGAAATGAAGCAAAATCTAAGAAATATTTTGAGATGCCAAGAAGTTACAGGTATACACAAGTATACGTATATATGCAATTTTTCCATAAATTCGCTACTATAACGGAACTAGTGGGAAAGTCAGCGCCACGGAACGTCGGCGCCACCTGGATATACAACAGTCGAGCTCCAGCCAACATAGAGAGAGCGTCTCGATTGAGAACTGTCTTTTGTTTTTCGTAAATGTCTTAATTGCTTTCGTTATGTTCGTCGTGTAAGTGTTTTCCCTTTTGTTATAAAACTGTTTGTGTTTATGTTTAGTGAATGTCTGCAAATAAATATGTCAAAGGCTAGCCGTGTTGGTTATTGAAGACAAACGGTTATACTACTTAATTTTTCTAAAAACACCTATAACAGAACAAATATTTGACCAACAATAAAACTTTTGGTTCATTTCATTGACCATATTGTTTAAAACACACGTTGAAAGTTTTGTGAAAATACCTGTATTGATTTTTGGGTTATCATGTTAATGGTGGATAAGTTTTGTAAAAATTAAAATTAAAGACAAATTTTGGCTGAAAAATAAATTTTGCTGAAAATTCCTCTGGATAATAGGCTATACCTTCCTTTTCTAAGAAAAAACAAACTGTTTTGGAAAGAAAAAAGTCTGAATAACAGGAAATAACACTTTTTTTTAAAAATCGCCAATGTAGTCGAAAACCAGTGTTTTTAACGTAGTCAAATACCTTAATTCTTATTCATTAAATATTATTTGATTCCTGCTTGTGCACATTATAATTGAATCAATTTTAATCATCGGATGTTAATTTTTACACACTTGGTCATAAAATGCTCCTCACAGTTATATTGCTTGAATTAAATAAAGCTGAAAAATGATGCCTCAAAAGCAATAAATCGAAAATTTGTTGCCTACTCATTTTGAGGCTTCAAACACCTAAAATAAAAATAACATCAATTCCGTGCATGGCAATAAAAATATCATAAGGTAATATAAAAATTACTTTGCAAGGTTACAATTTCAAAATAAATAACACAATAATCGGCTAAAAGGATTAAAATGCGATGAAACTTCAAATTATTATTATAAGCAATAACAATAAAAATTTTATTATAAATAGCATTTTCAATCGTAAAATTTTGATTCTTCCCTTTTTTAAAACAATAATTATCCATTTATTATTTAAAGAATAACTATTCTATCAACACTGTGAATCTAGTATGTGAATATTTTAAATTTATAATATAAAGTTACAGATAATTTCGCGCTTAATAAACCAACATTCAAACGCCATTTTACCTTCAACCACGAGATAATTTGAATCCCAGATAGGATTCAAGTTAAACTTTGAAGAGACGAATAGAATGAATTTGAAATTAATGAATTTAAGGAATGACTTCAAGGCAAGCCATTTTTCGAATAAACTGCAAAGATGCAAAATCTTATTTGCTTTTAATAAGTTGAGACTGCATAGAATTTGAATGGTATTCGAAAATACTCTTAAGATAGAAACAATTATTTGAAATCAAAGAGTATTTATTCCGTCTTGATAATAATAAAGACAGACGAGTCTCAAATTGTTATTTTTAAATAACACAAGAACTTAAATGGCTTTTGCCACCAATTTTTATTTTTAGTGTTGAAATCAAGTGGAATTGAAGATCCTTGTCTCAAGGTTCAGTATCTGTCATTTCCCGAGGAACTTCAGATATGTCACCAACCTAATTCCTGATAGGATGAGACAGCAAATGCCAAACGGTAGTCGACTTAAGTTTTCTCTGAGGAGCTTCCGATATGACAGCAAAGGATTAAGACCTTGACATTTTCCGACACGCTTTCGGCTATGTCATAGATGCCATTCTCTGTTAAAGGAAATATTGTTAATTTTAAGATGTCCGAGACGGTGACACTGAATACGTTGGAATTGTAGCGCATTTTGTAAGAGTTATTTCCTGTATACGCCAATGCATAATACATGTAAGACCCGAATGAATTCATGTGTTCAAAATATGTATTTTCTAGGATGGAAGTGAGGTAGAAACTAAGAAGATATTTTTTGGCTTAAGGGGTTTCATTTTAAAGGCATACATGTTTCTGAATTTTCAAAGAACTTGTATTGTGTATTTGTATTTCTTTAGTTACTCTGCTTTTAATTTACAATAGGCCATTGCAAGACTGAATGTATTATATTTTGAAAAGTGTTAGCATTTAGAGGAACTAATGCTAATGCTAAGATGCTAATTTAAATGGATCATATTTTTAAATAGTCAAAATAACGTATGATTGAATATGTGTTTTACAAAAGAATGGATGTTTGTTCATTTTTCATATAAATCTAGTGTTTCTGATTTGATGAAAGGTGACACATGTGGGCACCTATGCAAAATAATTATCAAAGATAAATTTTCAGTGGCCAATAATTAATTAAAATATAAGTTTTAGGTATTTTTCCACTTTATGTTGCATAATTTTAAAACAAAATTCATTACAATTTAAATGCATAAATTTTATTTTTAAAATTTTCCTCATATCTTGAAATTTTCTTCAACAAAACTTAATACTCAAACTGCGGATTACTTTTATCTTCAAATGGATTTAATTAAATAGTTCAAATAGATTTGTATTGTTTCTTCAAATCAATGAAAGGTTTTTTTTAAATATCAAAATTAATATTAGAATCCACTTCCTTTGCAAATGTACGATAAAAACAGAGTTTAATTCCTGTTTCAGTTCATATATTTTCCGTTTTGCATGCGCTATAATTTGCAGTAAAGGGATTTCATTAAATTCATATTTTGCAGTTTTATAAAATTGAACATGATAACAAATTTCATGATAATCTTTGCAAACTTGTGTTCCTGGGGGAAAAACTGTTACCGAAAGTTGGCTAGTACTATAATAAATAAGAGTTCTAGTACTATAATAAATAAGAGTTTTTCGGTTTCCTCTAACATTAATTTAAGAATGGCAATAACTATTGCCACACACTTTCTTTTTGAATACAAAAAATAGATCATGAACTATACAGCGTTATATTACAATGACACCAGTTAATAAGGAAATAAAATTAGCGTTTCTATTGCGAAAATAGTTGAAAATAGGGGTAGAATGTCTGTTACAAAGTTTCATAGAGCCTTAAATTCAACAATGTTAAGAACAAACATGTATAAACATGCCATTGGTTGGGTAAAATGCTTAAAAATTTATGACTTACGAATACAACAGAGAAAATTAGTTTTAAAAATATTTCATTCATACATTATAGTAAACGGAAAACATTTAGAAAATCGAAAATAAAAGTAGATATAGATATTCAATGTTCAGTTTTATTTCTAACACTTATCTGGCATTAAACATTTGGAAATCGTATCCAAAAAAATCGGTATTTTGCATGTTTTTTTCCTACAGTTATTACGATAGAGAATCCTTTTCATGCTAAATCGAGGAAGGGCTGAAATTTTGTAATTGGAATTTTTTCAATGATCTGCTATAGGTATTGTGATAGAAAAAAAAGAATAACTCCATTATTTACCTTCAGGGGCTGTTGTAATAAATATCAAAAAATAGTTCATAATTACTTTATTATACTTTTAATTTACTCCTACTTCACAAGCTTAGACAGCTTGAGTTACTGTTTATTTCCTATTTCAGTAATCTTAGTTGAACCATTAGAAAGAAATTGTGGATTTACTGGACTAGACTATTCTACACGTTCTAAACAGCCCTATATATAAGATACAGAAGGCTGATAAGTAAATATAGCCCTTAACAAATAATTTGAAGAAAATTTACTCCTACATGATTTTAATGTAATCATGTAGGAGTAAATTTAATGTAAATCATCTTGAAGCATGTGAATTATTTGTTATCAACCCTGTGCATTTATGATATGAATCTGAGAGTCACCTTCTACACAATTATGAATAGATGGAACCAACAAACCATGTGAAATGATATAAAATATAATGAACCAGGGATATTTTAGGAACTATTATTGTTGTAATGCGCAATTTAATAAAAAGGGCTTCGATATATGTATGGAAGGTATATATAAGTTTTAAGACGCAATACGAATACAGATATATAATGATCTATACCGTGTGAGCCTGTTATCTAGTTACGTGCTCTAATAAATGTTATGTGGTAAGCAGGATCAATAAATAGCGTCTTATACCAGAGCCGAATAAGTGCCGTGAGGTCATAAAATCCTCCGAAATATCTCGGTAGAAAGACGAGAATACCAACCTTGATATACGACATACCTCATGATGTAGAGGAAACAAGATTACTAATTGAAGTTACGGCCAAAAAGTAAAAATGTCACAGAGTTGCTGTGTTTCGGTCGTGTACAATAACTCTCTTTTTCCATGACATAGCGGCATTTTTCTAATTTATTTTTCTTGGGAAAAGGTTTCCGAAATATCTTTTAGCTGGAAATATAGTTAAATATGATTAACGCATTGTTGAAGTAATCGAAAGGGTAGAATGTATTATATTTGATGGAAATTTATTATAATATTCAGTATTGAATATTCATATTATAGATATAATCATTCTGATTTATTATTTTGATGAATGAGAGTATAAAACGAATTACTAGTGCCCTGATAATAATGCAGATTCTATATTATCATTTTCTTATTCTCACTGCACATGATGCCATGTACTAAAATGACCATAGAAATATTGAAGCTTCATTTATCCTCTTATCTTATGCCTTTCACCACCTATAGAAAGCTTCATTCATCAATGTCGTCACATTACGGCTGCCATTCTTAGATTAGTAACTTGTGAAAGAATATAATAGTATTTCAATGGAAATTAAAATTACTTAAATATTAAGATATTTAATAGTATTTCAAAGAGTTATTAAGAAATGCAATAAGGCTAATCATCTTATGTCCCGAAGTAGGTTGGATATTATGCACTTTAAAATTAATTCGTGAAAATATCCATCTTATTCCCGCCATGTCTTAGAGCATTCAGTTGAAGTACCAAAGATTCACTTTCAAATACGAAGAAAAAAAATCCTCAAAAGACCTTCTTTATGTACAAAATTGGATCACACTTAAATGAAACAAAGTGTGTATACAAGTTTCTTTTGTGAACTCTGAGGAAGACTACCTGTCTTCCGGAATCATTCAAGATTACATCTGTAACGAGCAATACATGTGAAGGTGAAAGGAAATTTCAAGTTGAATTTCAGGCGTCTCGAGCCACTGCTGTAGTTTCTCTGAATTAACTTTCTGTACTTTTCAGTTTCGATTGAATTAAAAGACGTTTGAAATTTCTTATATTAATATTATGGAGCATAACAAACAATGATGAAATGAGAAAATATAGATTTCTTATATATATAAAATATACATTTTATTGATTCAAATTTAAAATTAACGGTTTTGTCACAAATGAAGACATTTATGAATCATGATTCTATTTCAAATGCTCTTATCAAGATATCAAAAACATTATTTAAGTGAATTGTTAGAAATATTTTAATTATTGGTTACATATATTTAATTAAGTATTATGAAATTAAAGTGGCAAGTGTTTCTATAAAGACTGACATATTTTCTTAATAAATTATAAATGATATTTCCCACACCTAACCTAACCATAATTCTATTATAGTGATAATTATCGAACTTTCAAAATAATAATTTTGGAGTAAAACGGAACTACTTCAATAATAATAGCATTATAATAATAGCTTTTAGATCCATTCCACAGTTATATAGAAAAACTATAAAAATACTTAAGATTGTTGAAGACTTTAATGTCACATTTAATGTTGAAGACTTTAAAACAACTGCAACGGAAATTCTAGTTCTAAATTTGGGAGCCAATTTATCCTCATAATATTCAAGTACTGAAGCAAAGTCACTTGTTTTAGCACACAATTATAAATGTGGGTGGAATTGCAGAATCATCGGCCCATTTTAATAAAGTGGGAGTGATGCATCATTATGAGTCTGTTTAATCAATTAATTAATACACAAATAATTCAATTAACAATAAAATTTTTAAACAGAACTTTGTAACTAGATTTTTAATTCTTCGTAATTAAAAAGAAAAAAAATATGTTCACATTCTGCAAACCATATTTAATTTTAGATATCAGTACATGGCACAAATTAACTGAAATTTCGGGAAGGAAGGCATCTAGCAGGAAAGCATTGGAAATTAAAATTCATTATTGGATTAAGGGATAAATTTTATGTATGAAAAATTCTTAGTCTTTGTTTTTAAATGTATTTCTAATAAAATTATTTATAAATAATAAATGTGTAATAGGAGGAGTACCAAATTAAAATGAATGAAAGAGTACAATCGCCATGGACAAATAACTTTTAGTCATTTGTAAATACCAAAAACTTAAAAAAGTGAGAAAAATATATCTTTATTTTAATGTTATATATGTGAAACACATAAAAGAAACTTACAAATATTAGTTCTTGTTTCATAAGATAGCTAAGTATTTTTATAAACAAATTAACTTGCATAACTTATTTAAAAAAATAACAATTTGCACTTGAATATTAAAATTGTAAGAAAAGTTGTATTTCCGGTTTGATTTTAGTCTATCAGCAATTACGAAATAGAAAAATAAGCTATCATTAATAAATTTCATTCGAATAAAATACGAAATTTATCAGTATCATAGACTTTAAAAAGAGATGCCATATTATTTTTTATTCCAGTCATATAATTATTACCAATTTAAAGCAAATAAAATGCATTGAGTATAATAATAAGATTATATACTCAATATACTCAATAATAATATGTTTATTGTTTAGTTTAGTTTAGTTATACTAATGTTCCGGTTTGAAGCACCACTAGCGCTATTTATATTTTTATAGAATAGTTTTAATTAGAATGAAGTATTACTAATACTTAAAAAAGTAGTAAGCATAGTGCAACTATATATTCTTACACCTTTTTTAATTATATTTAAAGCCTGCCCATTTTGGATTCATTTTAAACTTCATGACATCCTGCCCTGCCTCAGCGTTCCTAAATAATGGAAAACGTTATTTCTGATATAGGTGATAAAAATGAAAGGTTTTGTCAATAATGAACCCTTTATTCATTATATATAAATATTTACGTCGTAAATAATTCTCCGCTTTTCGTTTTGAGATACATAATTTAACGAATAATTTAAAATGGGAAGAATTTGGTTTTAATAGTTATTCTTTCAAATATTATGCAATTGACTTGCATAATTATCTCTTAAAATGCTAATTATTCTTAATAAATGAAATTCTATAGTTGGCATTATAATTCCTAATATTTAGTAATCTTTTCATGCATAATCAAATTACAATTGTCTTTACTCTTAGCTGGAGGGATTCTTCAAACTTAAGTCAGTAATTTTTTTTTGTCCTTAGGAGAAACAGAAGCATTTAAGAATATATCTAAATTCAGATACATTAGAATGATTGATAATGTGTAAACACCCTTCCTGTACAGAAATTTAATAAAGTGCATGTAATCATCACAAAAACAAAGCAAAAAAATAATAAAATTGTTGCGTGATTATTTTCATGTTAAGTAAAATTCTTACTCGAGAAAAAAAAAATAGAAGCATCCATTCTTCAAAACGACTTTAGTGTTTATAACAGCTTTCTATGATGTGAATTCCACAGCTGGTTCCGTTGCAAGTCGGCTACAAAAAGAGTAAATGCGAACATTCGAAGAAGCACTTTTTTTTGTCTATAGCTAAGTATCTTCGAATTTTTCTTCCTGATGTTAAGCCTTGTTTGGGATCTTGCTTTTCTAGAAACACCTGCTCTTCTTAAAGATCAAATGCTCTTTTCTTGCTTTCAAAAATAGATATTTACTTTAGATAATGCAATGTGACCAATTCGATGGAGTAGGAGTCTTTCCCCATATTGATTTGTAATTTGAGTAATGTTAAATAAATATATATTAATTTGATGTGTTCGGTGAATCTCAACTAAAAGAAAAAAAATATCTTCTTTTAGAAAAAAACATATTAAAATGTAAACTAATTAATAAAGGGAATATGTTTATAAAAGTACCACCATTTTAAAACTATTCCACGCACTTTTCAGAACAATAATGTTGTCTGCAATCCTACAAAATTTAAACATGGGATGCCACATTTAGTACGGATCACTTAAATGTGTGAAAATTTGTTTCTAGATTCTATTACTTTTATATATTAACTGACTCATCATATAAAATGATGGCTGTGATTCAACTATTGCAGGCGTTTTTTAGAAAATCAATTTGGATATCACATGCTGTTGTTCTTCATGATAAATGTTTTGAGTGAACTTAGCTATAGAAACTTCTGAAGCCCTTTGAGATGAAAATATGGGAAATGATGTTTAGTACAGATCACTAAGAATGTGTGGCAATATGTATCTTGATTATTACATTGATTTTGGAGCTATGTAGACATAACATAAGATATTCATCGTGATTCATTTTAATTGATGTGTTCCTGATGTTAAGCTTTGATTGGATCCTGCTTTTCTAGAAATACATGCTCTTTTTAAAGGTCAAATGCTTTTTCTTTACCTTCGAAAATAGATACTTATTCTAGATAATCCAATATGATTACTGTGACGATTAGTACGGATCATTAAGAGCAATATATATTTAAATTCTATTATGTTTAGAGCTCCGTTGGCTCATCATATAGAATTTTATCATCTTTCATTGCAATTAAATCCTTAAAGAATGAATAATTTGATATTCAGGATCATTTCAATATTTAAGCATCGTAAATTCAATCGTCTTCTGTTTGCTAAAGATCAGTTGTATTTTCAAGCTAATTGACTGAATAATAATGTGTTTTTTTATATTTTGGGTTTATTGTTCAAAATAAAATATTATTAAATGGTTTATTATAATAAAAGTCAATATAAGCCCAATGAATGTATTAACCTTTCTTAATGTTTATATTTTTATTTCTTTATACTTTTCTTTAAATATTTACAATTTTTTGAACGAAAAATAATGTAAACCTAACTATAAAGAACTTCTATTGCTTCAGAACCAGAATAGATTATGGTTCAACAAAATAATGAACTTCAATACCATCTGAGCTGTCCCTTTCCATTCAACAAATTATCTTATAAAAAATATACCGTTTTACATACCTTAATTCCTATGCTCTTTTAGCAATTTTCTTGGTTAGTAAAAATAGAACTAATTATGATTTTTTAATTTTTTTTCCATCCGATAAATATTAGGTGAATAAATGTAGCTTAGTATAGTTTAATAGATGTGCTGCCCTGCGTGCGTGAAAATAAAATTGGTTAGTATATATATTGTCTTAAACATCTTTTAGAGCTCAAATAAACAGTATTTGCAGGACGTTATATCAAATTTACTTCGTTGAAAAAACTGTGTTAGAAACCCATCGCTTAGTGATGAAATTTAAGGTGAACATGCTCAATTGAATATAATTTGCTCATATAAATTGGTAACTAGATTCCATCTAAAAAAACCCAGTTTTTTATCGAACTTGTTGTAGCTCAAAACACTGACAATTGGTGCAGTTTTTAAGTGGATATTTTAAAATAATTCTCTTTTAAAGTTTTAACAAGAGTATTTTTTGGGGTAAATGCAAATTCATATTTATTATGCCAATATACTCTCTGCAAGAGCATGCGGAATATTTTTTGTTATCTGCTGGAAGATAGAGATCATTTACCACTTTCTCTTTCCTTTTAAGATTTATGGCGAATAAAATAGCACAGTCTCCATTGGAAACTTTGCCTAAGAAAATGTACTAAACCTTTTTAATCATATATACCCTGCTTTATTATATACTTCGATTTATATTTTTATTTTATTTCCACTTAAAAAAATAAATGGTAATTTTGACAAAATGGACCCAATTTAACTAGGAAAAATAGAGTAATCTACAAAAAAAATTGCTGTTTGTTCTAACAAAAAATGCATTCAGGAATTTTTTTCTGTGAGATGTTAGTTGAAAAGGATTAAATGCTTATTTCGCCTAAGTCTCGAATAGATTGTTAGAAATTATTTGTTCCTATTATTTCAGAATTTTTTAGAATTTCTTTAAAGATTTAAGCTTCTTTAATGACAAACCTTTTTTTCAGATTTTTTTTCTTCCTTGGGGGAAAACTGAAAAATACTTTGTACCCTTTTTTAGGAGATGGAAGTCTTATAATTTCCTTTCTCGACTATCTTGAATTTATATCATTATGTTTTTAATGTAAGCATCGAATGTGAGCTAAAAAAACACCCATGTTCTTGACAGGATAAATATCATCTTTAATAAATAGTTCTCACATGAAGCCTTCCTGAATATCTCGTCTTAAGTACTTACTTATTACATGATAAAGAAAATATTCATTAATTTGGTGAAGTCAGTTTTCTGAAAGGAAAAATGGAGGAAAGTTTTATGAAATTCTTAGGTTACAGAGTTAATTAGTTTCAATCCTTTTGAAAATTCCATTTCATCATATTTTTTCCTTTTTTTTTTTTGCAGCCTTTATTTCCAATGCATTTCGTACGTTAATTTATCAATTTTTTTCTTAAATAATATACTTGCATGTATTAACATTATTGAAAACAAATGCAATGTTTTATATCTGTCGTTGCAGTCTTTTTGTTGTACTAATGAATATCATAAAATTATATAAAAATATTTCATATTTAGCCGTTTTCACTTACTCGAAGCTGTAACAGAAAACTATATTATGCTTTAATGTCCACTCATAAAATTTTGAAATAAGTAATATGGTAATATGTAATCATTTTATTAATTGTAAAACACTTGGTCAAACTTTGGTCAACTCATTCACTTGATTTGTAAAAATGCTTGAAATACTAATGGGAATTTATAAATGATTAACTAAAAACTATTTTATGAATTTCGATGTAATTGAAGATTAAGTTGCCATTGTAAGTTTTGATGCATTACTAATAAGAAAACTTAATTTCACCTACTAACGAAAAATTGTTTTACTAACAATCTAGAGCGAAACGAACTCCGTATTTAAAAATAAATCCTTTGTTTCCGAATAGAAATGATTATTTCCTTTAATGTTTATGTATAACCATTAGTAACTAAACCAAACATCTTAAATGTAATTCTATACTTTTGTAGGACTAAACTTAAATGTTTTGTATTACGAAATCTGTTACATCTGTTAGTGATCAGTCGAATTCCTGAAATAAAATATGATAATGTTTTTACGTTTTAAGCATAATGTTATTTTGGCTTAGTAAAGTATTTAATTTAGTCATAGTAGAAAAAATTATATTGGATGGTGAAACTACCTAATGTTAAAACCCACGCACAAATAGAAATATTCCCTTATAAGCATCTTTAGAGATCCATTTAACATCTTTTAGAGATCAAGTAATTAAAAGAATTAAATATCTGGATAATGCAAGACAATTGTCTGTCATTACTCATCGATAACCAATTTAACCATCGCATGAATTGGTATAATTGTAAAATTCTATTAATTAAATTGGTTTATAATTAAAGAGAAAATGAATTATTTGACTGTACCTGTTAATTTATCTATAGGTATGTGTATGTATATATTCACAAAGAATAAATTGTTTAAAACCGCAAGAAACTTCGAGTGATTACCTAAATTATTTTACTTGAAACACAGAAAACGTTTCAAACATCTACATGGGAAAACTCTTTAAAGCCACATCAAACAATTATCCAATTTGTAAATCATGAGAGAAAGAAGAAATCTTGAGTTTCTTGTAAAATGAATAAACAATTTATTCCCGATATACTTGTCAGAGCTTTTCTTGCCTACAAAATAAGTAACCCAAATCCATCTACTAGTATTTTTAATATAAAAAACAATACTTAAAAAATTGATTCGAAGATTTTAATTTATTTCGTAGTTTAGAAAATAAATTCAAGAAATGAGTTATTTAAAGAAATGAGACTCAAAGTTAAACTGATAAATTTTAAATCTGAGAGATATAAAATTTAATCTTATCTGTACAATTTTATATCCTTTGCAATATGCGGTAGCTTTGATAACCAAAAATTAAAAATTGAAATATCTGTATGAGATTTGTGTTTCTTGAACATATATTTGAACATTCAACTGACATAATTCCTTTTCTTCAAACAAAATGTTAACTAGAACATTTTTAAAGTTCTTTATTTTGTTTCATTTTAGGTTTAAAAAAACTCTTTCAGTCCACAAAACAAGTCAGGGAAGTCCTTAGCACACTAAATAGAAGCATAATTTTCTGCTTCGAATGAAACAGTAATTTGAGTACATACTGACAAGGTTATTTAGACTTTAGTCATTACATCAAAAAATAATGCATAGGTATACAACATACATTTTATGTGTTTTATAACGATGCTAATTCACGATTTACTTTCTAAAACTTTTAAAAACATTCTCTAAGTTTGAATTCTTTCATATTTTCGATAAAATGATGTTGTTAATTTTATGACATTACTTTAAACTTATTCCAAATTTTCAAAAGTAATTTTTTTTTTGCACTTATTTTTCTATTGCAAAAAGTTGAGAGAACCATTATGTTTGTAAAGTTGAAAGACATGATTAAGGATTTTTGTATGCTGCATCCTAATTGTAAGAGTTCTATTAAACCTTCTTCCAATCATCATATAAATGGTAACTTGAAGAATCTCAGAGTTTTTGTAGACATATGTACTAATTTCAACTCATTCATATTTCCTAAGCAAATAAAATATTCCATTTTCTGTTAATAAAATAAATAAACAAAAGTTTGTAACCTAAGTAGCACTTGGAAATCCAATTTAGTATAATGTTTTTTTATTCTGCAATTAAAACCTAGCCTTTTATCATCTGAAAGGCAAATTATATAAAATAAGATTCTTAAATAACATTTTAATCCTTTACATTTGAATGGCAGCATTCCTGATGGTGGATCAATTTTATTTATTCTATTTTTCTAAAATTTTGAATTTTAAAAATATTTTAAAAACATTTACATTATTAATTGATAAGAAAACAGAGATTTTTTTTTGAGAAATTATGTGTATTTCAAAGAAATAGGCTATTCAGTGCTTTAAATGAATAACTATGCATCTAATTACTTTTCGAGTGCAAAAATGTATAGTTAACAAATTGTCTTTAAGAAACGTGTGAAAATTATTTCTTCAACTTGCATATATTTCAAAATGCAAAATTTAATGACAGAAAAGGTCATACTTTTTTAGTTTTATAGTTTCCCTTTTAAATTAAAAATTTGTTACACATTTTTTTTTAATTTTTAAAGCTTATCTATAGACAATGGATGCTTAAAAAATATTAGTTAGATTTTGAAAATAGAATTAGTCGTCCTATTGCTGAGGTAGGAAGCATATTTCACAAAATCGGGTTTGCTATGACAATTGAAGGCCCATTTAGGGTTCATAAGCTTTTAACTGAAGCAAAAATAGCGAAATCCTCATTTTAATATATACAATATACAGTATAATAGTAATTAAATATCTACCTTTGATTGTAAGAGAAGGGGCAGATATGACTATTGATGGTATGTTAAGGATCATGAGTTTTTATATGAAACATATTTGGATGAATTGGATTAGTGGTTGGCACTCAAGGGATTGACATTTTGTTTTGTCAATTATTTAAATTTAAGAGCTAATTTCAATTTACATTGTTTTTACCATTTGATTGGCGCAGTTCAACTAAAAAAAACCTCAACTAAACAGCGACTTTACATTGTAAAAGAGAAATAACTAACCCTCGTAAATTCAAATCATAGCTTCAAAAATTTAATCACATTCATATGCAATCAATCTTGTAACATTTTATCTTATATCAAGGGAAATATATATTTTTTTGATACTGCAAATATGTATTATTATACTATATATCGAACATACACAGATATTATTTATTATTTACTTATTAACAAAATAACCCAAGCAAAAAGGAACACAACCGAATCAAAACTGCGATTAATAGAAAAAGAATCCGGCCTAAAAACTTCTTCAAGTGTCACTTCCAGGCAAGGATTCAAAATAAAGGATTTTTTTCTGTGAGAGGCCTCAAAAGATGTCCAAAAGTCCCCCGAAAATTAATGTAAAAGAGACAAACCAATTTAAATAGCAAAAAAACACAAAAACAAAGAAACATTAAAAATATCATCAAATAAAACAAAAATATTCAACCAAAATTAAAACAAGCCAGCCGATTAATTAATTTAGAAAACAAAAGGACCAAGAACACACCAGCAACAGAAGAAGAAATCTATCATATCAACTGCTGTTCTAATTATAATGCAGTGTAAATAAAGATGAATGTAGTTTATCAGCGCCATCTATTATACTAATATTCCTTCATTTCCTTTTTTTAAAATTAAAGTATTGATATTGCAGTAGTAAAGTATGCCTCTTTTACATTACTTTTCGAGGGATTTTAGTGTCACGAGGGGTCAGGGCTTTAGAACATCATCCGAGGTTTCTCATAGAAAAAATTCCTTATTTTGAATCCTTGCCTGGAAGCAACCCTTGAAGAAGTTTTCAGGCCGGTTTTTTTTTCTATTGGTTGCTGTTTTGATTCGGTTGTTTTTTCCTTTTTGATTGGCTTATTTTGTTAATTAATTTAGATTCAGTTGTACT
>JAPMOQ010034738.1:172633-185013 GCA_026543055.1 Argiope trifasciata
TATATATATATACTACAAAGAATTTTGAATTAAAAACAATGACTGTATTATGTCTTTCTTCACAATCTTATTTTATTTCGCAAAACAACATTTAATGTCGTCGCTGGATTTTCAATTATCACTCCCTCTCCTCTTAAAATGCCTTGATTAAATGTAGATTGACTCTGGGGAACAGAACCGAGTGAGAAAGTTGAACTAAACTGATAAATATGCATAAAACACTCCACGAAAGAATTAAGCAGCTAAGGTGTGAATATTGACTTAGGCGTTCTTTTTCACATTCTTTCTTAGTCTCTTTCACAACTTACAAGAGCGAACACAACCCAAAAGAAGTAAATGGTTGCATAGCCGAGCTAACCTTACATTCTACATAACCATGAGACTTTAGTTGAATTTCGGAATAATAATTACTTTACTAAATATTTGAAGAAGGGCTCCTTTATCTTGTTATTGTGTGCCTTTTTAGAAGATATGTAGAGATAGTTGGTGTTAAAGAGATAAGGTAAGATTTATTCTTACATTACTGGTAACTTCAATGTATAAAAATTTTGTTTATATTCATAATAAATTTTCAGGGAATTGTAAATGAAATTGTTTATGGAATTTTTCCTTGTTCATGGAAGAGAGTAAATTTATGGACTTTATTTTTATTCTCGTGAATATGGGAGAAAGGTTCACTAAATAATATTGTTACAAATGTCATCTACCAAATATCGAAAAACTTTAATAAAATTAATTATATGGTTGCTTAATGTAATCGTTTTAATAGGTTTTATGCTTCAGTAGCAATCATTTACATTTACATTATTTTAAATATTTATAATATGTTTTGATACTTTCCATATTTAAATTATATTTTGATCTTGCGTAAAATATTTACTAATCAATGTTTTTAAATGAGGAGATAGAATGCAAATGTTATGAGGAAAATTACGGAAAATAACTTGAAACTAATTAAGAAGTAATTTGTTTAAAAAAGATTATTTAACTAAAACCACACATTTTTGAAGTCATTTTATTATTTTTTCCCCCCTCCTAAAGGTTTTTAACAATCTCTTCTTTATGAAAGGATATGAAACTAAAGTTTCCAATTACCAACATTTTTAAAGTACTGCATCAATTGATTTTAATTACAATAATCACAAATATTCTCATTTTCAGTGGGAAAAAACAAATTAAATTCAAAATTAAAAGTTTTTCAATAACTTCAATTTAATTCAGAATTTTAATTTTATGCAATTATTCCAAAGTAGAATGTATCATAAAACAATATAGGATAGAATTATTCATAGTTTAACTATCAAAGTCTTGCTGGTGTGCATGATCTTATTAGATGGAATGTCGAGCAAAAAATAATAATTTCAATTTATAAAATATCACTAATCTCATTAAATGTATTCATTGCAAATTTGTAACGAATACATTTTACAAATTCGTAATGAATTCCATTTACAAAATCCAATGGATTTTACAAATTCGTAATCATTATATAATGTAATAGTATTATCAAATAATGATTTTAATCTAATAAAAAATCTTTATTTCTATTATTACATAGATTTTTGTCTGAATAATTCATTTCAATGAAGCTGAAATCTGAAAATTAATATAAATTCTGAGGAAGAATGTATATTAATTAATTAATATTAAATCAGCGAGAGTTAATAATAATCAGCACTATGCATTAAAGTCACTTTATAAATATGAAGCTCTTTAAAATAGTGTATTAAAACGGATTAACAGGTAGATTTACATCTAGTTTCTGAAACGAAAAAGCATTTTTCTTCGGCGTTTCCAATCCATATTTCTTCCAGTGCCCAACCTAACGTGTCTGTAGAAGTTTTCCCCTCACCCCCCACAAAGCAAGAAGAAAGTTCCACCAGCGAACCTTGGTGGAATAGAAATTCTTCCCGTAAATGTATTTTCCTGGAGGAGTTGGTAAAATGTTAAGCATTCAGAAGCATTAGTCATGCTGAGAAAGATGGATTGTGCTTACCTAGCAATCCCAGCCTGAAGTTAATAGTGACAACGATTACATTTCCGAAACTTGCTAGGACGCTTCCGTCGTACGCGTTCCCAGAATTCCAGTCGTAAGATTCCCCGTGGATGAACACCATAACAGGGATCTTGGGGTGGTCTTCTTTTCCAACTAAAAGAATCAAAAGAAATCATTATTCAAAGAAATCAATGTTAAAAAATATCAGAAGTGTTTTATTTGTTTTTTATAATGCTTTAACATATTATGTGAGATTATTGAAATTACTTAAATATCTAAAAATATGTTATAAATATAGTTACATCAAAGATGCAATAAACAGGTACTAAAAATGACTATATAAACTTTAAATTTAGCAAAACTTCAGAACATCAGTTTCAAATTTTCTGTACAAATGTCCTAATCACAGTGAATTCTTTAAGAGTCATTGTTTGAAATAATATCTAACTCTATCCAAAAATATTCATTTATTATCAGCTCTTAAAGACAAAAATAATTTAGTATAATTCTTCAGAAAAAATAATAAAAAATAGTCACCAAGCCATAATTTAATAAGTTTTGAAATTTAATTCAATTATCCATTATTCCAAAGGTTGAATAAATATATACTAAAAGGATTAAGAATGAATATTAATTTTAACAAATAGCAATCAATATCAATTTCAATTTTTCCTCACAATGTGCTATGTACAATATATACTTTTACTATTGTTGGTTGTTAAGCATCTAACTTTATCTAATATGCCTATTAATTATCAAATTAAAAAAATAATTAAGTGTAATTCTTAAGAAAATAAAAATAAATGATAAAGTGGGAATTCCAAACTTCAAGCTGATCCATGTAAATCAGAGGTGTCCAAACTATGGCCCGCGGGCCAAACCCGGCCCGCCAAGTGATTTTATCCGACCAGCGGAGGGTTTTAAAACATAATGATGTTTTCGCCCAAACCTTTTCATTTTCATAAAGGTAGATCGAAAAACTAAGTGGCCAACAAAACGGAGTTGTTGTACTTGGCCAAACACAAGTGTCTATTGCGCTGTTAAGTTATAAGACTAAATAAAAATATATATTTCGGTAACTCAAACATAAAAGAAATTTTATACGCATGTGAATTTTGACGATGAGCAGAGTCTTATTGTTTTGTTGTAAATAAAGCATCAGCAATTTTGAGTAGTTCGCTTAAAGAAGCACTTAAGTATAAATAAACAAATATCGTTTTGATTTCGATAACGTTTTCATGGAATTATTGCACGCGCACAGTAGCGTACCTTGATGGCTTAGTTGTGGGAAAGTGCTATTGCAGTTTTTTAAGCTTAGAAGTGAAATTGATTTATTTCTTGTAGAGAAAAAAACATCCTGAATCACTTTTATCAGATGCTGCATGGCTCTGGAAGTTGGCTTTTTTTGCAGATGTTGTGACACACGTAAATACCTTAAACTTAAAGTTCCAAGGGAAAAACAACTTAATTTGCGATTTATACTCTCAAATTAAAGCATTTCGAACAAAACTACAATTATTCGAAAGTCAAGTGACTGAATGTAATTTTACGCATTTTCCGTGCTGCGACGAGTTTAATAAAAAAACTGAAGAACAGTTTCCAATTGCATTTGCAGTAAAGATCATCGCCGATTTAAAAGAAAAATTTCAAAAGCGATTTTCTGATTCGGACATGAATTCAAAAGAAATTCGGCTGTTCCAAAATCCATTTGATTGCGATGTTGCTGAAATTTCAAGCCACCTTCAAATAGAAATTATTGATCTTCAAGCAAACGAACAAATCAAGGACAAATACAAAGAAGGAAACTTATAGATTATTATAAATATTTGGATGCAAAAGAGTTTCCAAATTTGAAGAAATTTCCTCGTAAATTCATTTCAATGTTTGCGACTACTTACGTGTGCGAACAAACGTTTTCTCGAACGAAGTATCTCAAATCAAAATATAGAGCAAATTTATCTGATGAACATTTGCAGTCATAACAAATTGTGTAATTGGTGTAACAAATTTTAATCCCAACTATAAAGACATTCTTCAACAAAAAAAAAAACAGTTTCACCATTGGCATTAGAAGTTGCATGAAAATATTTCAATTTATATAAAATAATTATATAATTATACTTTGTTTGTTTAGTATTTTGTATTTTCAAGTTACAATAAAATAGTATTAATTAATAGTATTTAATGCTACTTTACTCATAATGATATTTTTCAATTTGTATATACATGTGGCCCGTATAACATGGATCTAATTTCAATCCGGCCCGTGCAGCGAAAAGTTTGGACACCTCTGATGTAAATGAAGCTAAAATTTCGTTTCATTATTTTAAATAATTAATTGGGTATCAGAGACATATTATGACATACATTGTTTTAATAAATCCACTTGTTCTTTATTTTTGCTGAGTATTACTGCTTTCCACTGAAAATAACAAGAATTATGTTTCTAATTGAAGACAAATGACTACTTTTTATATCCATATATATTCAGACTGTTTATATAAAAAAGATAACTTTATCTGATAATATGTCTTTTATAATAATAAAACAAGTAAATTTAATCTGAAATCTATCAGCAATCTATCTATTAATTAATCTGAAATATCAATTTTGTATTCAATAACAAATAACATTTAAAAACACTTTATTATGATATACTGATAAAAACATTACTTTGTTTTGAATCGATTTTATTTCATAAAAATGAATATAACTTTGAAAAAAATGATCGCCTTCATTATAAATGTTTAAAAAAAGTTGATTAAGTGAAATTTTCCCCAGTTGAAAAAATGCGAATAACGTTTCAGTTTCAAGATTAAAGAGATTCCAAGATTAAAATAGCTCACAAATGCCCCAAATTCAACAATATTGAGGAGTATTTACTCGTGAATAGTAATAGTTTTAGAGAACCAAATTTCATTTCCTTGTGTAATTCTTTACTATTTAACAAATGTATTCAAAATTTGATCCTTTACTTTCAAGTGAAACAATTTTTTTTAAATCTATGTAAACAAAATAAAATTCAAAATTCTTAAAAATTTTATCCATTTCCACTCCTGATAAAATCGATATCATTTTTAAGTCCATTTATAAAACATACTAATGCATCTTTCCAAAATTTTAAAGGAACAATACTGAAATAGCATAATGGCATATGATCTTGGAATTATTTCACAGAAAAGATCTATATCAGAATAAAATTTCATGGTTTGCATTGTTATTTTATAAATCTTAAAATCCCCTGTACATATTAACTTTGCTTGGCATTTCCTATTTCGTTTCAAGGTTTCACTTTCCGTGAGAATAACAAAGCATATAATGCGTATAAAGCATAATTTAAAGCTTTTAGTTGTTCCGTAGTCACGTACTGCATAACAGTTGTGCCATTCCGAGGAATATGTGTTTGGGAAATGACAGTAATTATGTGCCTCACTCGAGGCTAACTGTTGGCAGTTGAAAGCACATCTCATTAAATTTACTCGGTTATGTTCCTCTGAATCAGACAAAGGTTATTTAATTAAATGAATTTACAGATTTTAAACTCTTCTGATGATGATATGTCGTGATATTTAGTTGGAATTAATGAAATGCTGATTGATTTTGGAGACTTATTGACAAAATTAAAGATTTATTTTGCATATTAAACTCCAAATTCTGCTATTTAACAGCTGAATTTTGTTTTCTTTTTTCTTTTAACAGTAACTAATAATTTTTATTAGATTTATTTTACTATATATTAACTTGGCATAACTATTTCAATAAATGGTTTTAAAGTTTTTAAAATTTTCTATGTACTTTTTTTATTGATACTGAACTACAAATGCTGTGACACTGATTAATTTTAAAGATTTGCTACAATTGAAGACATATTTTATAAAAAGATTCAGAACTATTCTATTTCAAAGGCACTCGTATTATTTTCTAGGAATTAATTTATTTTCCATTTAATCGGTATTTAGTAGTTTTAATTAACATATTATGCTTTTTAAATTATCTATTTATTATATTTGAAACCCATAAATTTAAAATAAAACATTTTTAATGCTACAAACCATATGACATATTAATTTTTGCCAATTTCTAATGAGATTTGAATTTCATCCTTTATGATTTGGAGAGGATGATTACAGAATGGCGTTCACATTTGAAAATTATGATAGAAGAGTACCTTGGTGCTCTATCCGACTTTTGAAAGCGGAAAATGTTACAATGGTTGCTATTGATCGTTCAAGTATACGGGGAAACTGTGTGTCAGACAAGCAAGTAAGAGAATGTAATGTTGGTTTTCTTGCAGATGGTGAGAGTTTGGTTGATGATCTGATACCAGACCAGACAAACTAAGTCCACCAATCTTATCAACAAGATGAAAGTCCTTGTGAGAAGTGATTGGTGTATTACATGGTGGTAAATGTGGATGCCAGCGTTAGAACACTGTGGGCAATTATTCATGGCAAAGTGTGGTATACTGACCAGAGTATGGAGCCTGGTACTTAAGCATCTGTTTTGGTTTCATGAAGATCCCGCTTTCCTGGATAGGGCTGTCACAGGTGATGAGATCTGGTGCCATCTCTATGGGCCAGTGGGACAGCAAGCAGTGGAAGAACCCCTAAGCACCTCTTACTATAGCCATGGCTTTAACCCGTACGTATATCGAAACGTATTAACGTATTAACCCGTACGTATTGTGAAACTTCTGAAGATAAACAGCTCCATGAATAAAAAAAGACCAGGACCAGTGGTTCTGATCCCTGATAACGTGCGTCCACTCGTCTCCAGCCTCACATATGCAGAATCGACTAAGTTCATTTGGGAGAAACTTTACCATCGCCCTTAGATTTTCATGTATTTGATCCCCTGGAGAAAGCATCTGAAATAGAAACACTGCTACTCGGACGACGAACTCAAGGACGCTGGGAAGGACTGGGTCCTCTCACGGCTGCAGGTATTCTGAGAACAAGTAAAACTTTGGCTTGTTAAACTATCTAAGTTCTATACTTTGAATAAAGTTTTCATTAATACCCATAATGCCTTTTCATACATTTCATTTCATTCATTCACATTTCATTTTCATTTTCATTAACCAGCTTTTCTTTATTTAATAATGAATGAAACAATGTACGATATCAAATAATAAGAAACTGGTGAAAACTAAATACGAAAATCAAGTTAAAATAGTTATGATAATTTTCACTCTAGTAAATCTGGATAGTTGTCAGAAAAATTTAGAAAAAAGCAAAAAATAAATACTTTAATCTATTTTAGTGCTTAAATTAGTAAATGAAATCACCGAGTAATCAGCTCTCATTCAAGGATAATTGTTTTCTTCAACACTGATATTTTATTCCGCTTATTAATTAGCTTAATTATTTAAATAAGGAAAGGAAAGTTTGTAATTATGTTAATATGATATGGGATTTTGAATAGCAAGTTATTTTCCAAAATATTCATAAAATATGAAGCTATTCTCGGAATATCAGAGATTTCTAGCAATTGTAATACAAACAGCAACAGTTTATAATTGCTTCTAATAAATGTATTTAATTACAGTTACAAGTATTTCGTTTAAAACACCTTAGTTGTGACAAATTCTTGATCTTTTGCGATTCACTGGTAAACACTGATGATGACTTAATTTCATTTAATTAATTTTCATTCAGTTGAATTTTCTTAATTTCATTGGTTTAGAAATCTCATTCTTACAGTTCGAAATTATTATTGCTGCTCATACTATGAATAAAAATTTGTTTCGAAGATGTGTAACATTTTAAATTGCATTGAGAAACATTTCCTTCATATTGAAATTTTAGACCTAAACATCTATAATTTGTTTATGTATTTTGTATTTCTTTCTTCAGAACAACAATGTTTTTTTTTAAATTTATTCATAGAAATGTTCCAATATTTTATATTTCTCTATTAAATAAATTATAAATTCAAAAATTTCATACTCTAACTTTTTTCTTTCAATATTATATAACAACTATTCAATTATTCAAATAAATAAAATATTTATCGAGCGAATTTCAATTTAGGATATAACAATATCATAGTTTAAGATCATTTTTTGCTCTTAATCTAAGTTTGTTCAAATATTGTGCTTAAAAGTAAAACATTTCGTATCGTACTAATTTCCTTTGAAAACCAAGATAACATAATAATAATTTTTTAAAAATAAATAAAGAAAGAATATATTTGCTTACAGTTAACTTTTACCGATCCTTTCTTTAATTAAAACCAGAATCAATAAGCAAGAAAAAAATCTATAATTTTAAACTACTTTCTTATTTCTGTTAACTTTCAAAATATATCTCGATAAGAAACAATTTGAAACAAAATTTGTTTGCTTCTACTAAAAACAGAATTTTCTTTTTTACCTTTCTTGCTTATGTATAATGATATTCATTGTTTTTCTCTTAATTTTTTTATAGAGAATAAAAACAATATGTAGGTTATAAATCGTAATTACAACCAGTGTCCTGGCATAGGGGTAGCGTGTCTTCCCAGTGATCTGAGCTTTTCGGGTTCGGCCATGGCTGGTATGTGTTCTATCTGTGAGATGCATGAATGAACCCCCATGTAAAAAGTGGTTGTGCAAGCAAATGTGTGTGTCATCATGTGAGCTAGAGGTCAGATTTCTGCTCTCTGGGTGCTCCGGGGCTTTACTCTCAGAAGCTAATGCACCCCCTTTCCGTCGAAACATGGGCATGACATCATCATCATCAAAATGTGATAATAAATTTAATAATATATTAGAAAAACTGTTTTCTGCGTAATATCAGTAAAAGAATTCTAAACATTACAAATGTGAATTGAAATCTGCGTTTTGAATATATTGTTGCAAGGGGTAAATGTGATTATTTGCGATATCAAATTTAATCTATTTGTTTATACATAGGAATGGATAATAATAATTATTTATATAAAAATTTAAAAAAAAAAATATTTTTTTCAGAAAGCATTTTAATTTTTTTCTAAAAATAATATTACATAAATCTCTCAGACGTTCATGTAGAAAATGCCAGGTCACACAAATCTGAACTTAAAAAAATATTCTAAAATAAATAATCTTAGAATTTATTCAAAACCCTTTACGGTAGATTTACTCTTTCTTTTCAAATATGCCAAATTTCTTCAACGTCTCAGAAAATAAATATTTATTTAAATATAAAACAAATTATTAATAATTAATATTATAAATTATGAAGAATTATTATTATTATAAATTGTGATTAATTATTTTATGAATAATTGTTATTTTAAAGGATTAATAATCGTATTTTAAATTATTAATTCTTCAATTTTCAATGATTATTCTTTTCAAATCCACTTCCATTCATTTTTTTCTAAATATGCCGCATTTCCGCAACGTCTCAACTAATTAATACTAAAAATATTATTAATACTTAAATCCAAAATAAATTATTCACGATTAATAATATAAATTTTTAAAATTTATTACATTACATTATAAAATTACATTATAAATAGAAATAAATTGTTAAAATTTAAATAAATTAGTAATAACTATTTAAATATAAAATTAAAAAGTTATTTTTCCCAAATTTTTTTTTTATATTTCTCTAAAAATAATACTTGGAACTCAAATCTGAGCTTCATCAAATATCTTGAAAAATTCAAACAGACAAGAATACAATAATATTACTGAAAAAAAAAACGTATAAAGAAATCTCCAGCTTTTGTTTCGTTTTAGAATCCATTCAAAACCCTTTCCGGCCACTTTACTCTTTCTTTCCAAATATGCCCCATTTCCGCAACGTCTCAACAAAGGTAAATTCCTAACGGCTGTGCCTCTTCAGAATAAAAGAAAAGGATATACGAACACATATATATCTATATGCAACCGGAACAATCTAAACGAAAATACTTATCTATTTGCAATAAAAAAAAAAGAAAGAAAGAATCTTCCTTCTGGCATTGACTCAAAAAATGATGCCACGGTTGAACGGGTGTCACACATTTTAGGATGATGTTGATGATGATGGCGACTATCATCAAGAGCCATCAAATTCCTTTTCTTTAATACCTGACCTTGAAGTTAAACTCATATCTGGCTGAAGGAAAAAGAAAATGCATTTATTTTTCGAGAAATATTGAATTTTTGTAAGTGCTTCCTCTTTTTATTTTTTTGTGTGAGCGCGTGTGAGAGTACTGATTTTATTTGTGATGCAAAATATGTTATATTTGATTGCAGCCCATTGAATACATTGTAGCGGATATAGTATAGTTTTACCAAAATTTTGATTCAAAAATGTAAGAATGCCTTAAATAAATGCATTAAATTTATAACTAATATACAACTAATTTCAATTATTAAGAAATTAATTTTTTTAATAATTTCAAAAAACGTGGTTTTCTTAGAATATTTCTTATTTTTCCTTTAATGAATAAGATCTAGTAGAGATAATGATGAAATGGAAAATGTGAAAAATGAAAATAGTGATCAACTTTAAATGTCTCTATGTATTTAATTTGCAGATTACAGGATGTCTACTTATCATCGAGTACATACTGCATTAAGATGGTATTTTTATTTCTGAGAATTAATTACTGCTTAGCTGGCAACAATATGTCATTATCATTCCATGGGAATATAATTTGATTCCATCATGTAAATTGATTAACTTAGTTGTTATATTCAAAATATTATATGCTACAAATAAATTCATTTTTAGTGTTAGTAAAAGAAGATTTAATATCCCAACTGCCAGGCTATAAATAATAATACTTTTGTAAGTGATATTTTATAAAAATTACATTTTAAGCAAAAATAAAATATTATACATACATAATACATGATTTTTCCTAATTAAAAATCTATTTATCTTAATTGTTGAATAGCAGCTAATAATAATTAGTAAAATATTTGCATCGCAAACTCCATCTTTTAACAAGAGCATATACGAAACTGATACGCTAAAGATGTTTGCATAGATATTGGAATCATAAAACATAGATTTGATTCTCATTAGTATATATATTACATTATTTTAGATCATTTTGTCACAGTGAAGTGAATTTAAAATATCTATATTGAGCATTTATGTATTCGATTTTTATTCTTTTAAAGAAATTCTCAAGAAAGTACCAAACATTTTGCTAGTTTCTCTAATATCTATGAGAAAATTGGTGATAAATGCTTACTGACATTAGGCACTATGAAAAACCGAGAATTAATAATTTTACTTTCTCACACAAAATTTGAATGATAAACAAGAGTGCTCGTATCTCATCTTCTCGACTAATTTGCCATCGCATTCCACACACAAACTGTAAATTTATAAAACGAGTTATAACTGTTACAAAACTGATTGCACCTACAATTATTTTATATAAATTCTTCGGTTACTCTCGTTGTGTTAAAAATGCTCAGTTTTTATTTGCGATAAAGAAAATGAAATTTCAATATAGAACTGTTTTGAGAGTGAAGAAATGCATTACTATATGCTACACATCCACCTACTGTGAATATAAATTTCAGCTCGAATTTCTCTAAATGTAGTCTATAGACACTTACTCAATTCTCAAATGAGAGATAAAAATTACTCCTAAGGTTTTAGACCTTTTGATTTTAATTTAATGCGTGTGTGGTCACTAAAGTTTTGTTCAAAAGTATGGCTTTCGATGTATTGATTAAAATTTTTGGATTTTTATTTTCCTACTCTTTATTTTAAATGAAATATTTTACGAAGTGGAAAAAAATTATCATCTTACCTGAATTATTTGCAACGGACATTGAAAACATATTTTATGTGGAGGAGTCTTAAAAATACGATCTAGGTTTGGGTCATGCGCTGATACTTTTCATTATGTTTACTTCTTAATAGCATATCAGAGAATTTCAAGAAACGTAATTCGATTATGAGAATTAGTCATTTGAATTGACCTTTCACCATTCATTTCATTTATGTTTATTAAATTAATAACGATAAACTCTAATAGGTTTAACTGTTTTTCGAGGGTAAAAAGCTGAATAATTGTATTTTAGATGTAAGATTTACTGCTTTATATTTGCATAAACTATAAAAATATTCACTCAAAGCCATGTTATATTTATACGGAAAAATTATACTTACACTGTGAAAGTCTTAAACTCGCAGGTTTTATTAAAAAAAAAAAAAAAAAAAAAAAAAAACATTAGTTATATGTTGGCGAAGGATTTCTTCTTAGAGCATATAATAAGACGCATTGTTTTTTCTAAAAAATGAGAAATAACATAATTATTGTTGAACAATTTTCCTTATTGAATAATTGTGATAAGTTAACACTTTTAATCAGAATAAAATTAAGTCATTCACCAGTTTGAAACATTCACGTGACATCTCTATTGACCTCTTTCCCTCTCTCTCGTTGTATATATATATAT
>JAPMOQ010034738.1:185113-218160 GCA_026543055.1 Argiope trifasciata
TATATATATATATATATATATATATATATATATATGACATAAATTAATTAAGACAGTTCTTAAGAATTCAGGGAATGAATAATATGGAAATCAAATTATATCTATAGTTATGTATAAATCAGCAACTGAGGCAAACTTTGACATTATTTTCTAATGATCTTAAAAGTGAAAAATAGATGCCTCAAAAGAGATAAATTGCCAATTTGTTGCCTACGTGTTTGGATGATTCATGACAAGGTTGCCTATGCATTTTGAAGTTGCACAAATTTGATATATGATAAAAAAAAAATAATGGAATAATTTTGGCTCTACGTGACTGACTTCGTGAGGTAATTAGTGTCTATACTTACGAGTTAAAAGACAACCAAATGAACCGGAAAAATTAGACAACTGTTTTCGGGGAAACCCGAAAATTAATTCTAAAATATATGAGAGATTCAGAAACACGAAGCGGGATAGAGGTAATTGGGTATCACAAGTTAAGTTACTTAAAAGCAGGTATATTGTATTAGAAAGGAAGTCGAATTGTAATTGAAAAAATAAACACCCTTTACACTGCTTTAAACAATAAAATCAATAAAGAGAATACTATTCTTTATTATTTTAGAAGACTGAACTCTGATTGCATTGGACGTGATCTAAAATTCAATCTCACATGCCAAACAATTTCTAGCTCGAAATTTCTAAAAGAGAGTGTTTTTAAGAGTAAATAAATAACGTATTTACTTAGATGGTTTATTTCTTCTGCGCCATATGCGCTTTTTCCCTTGCGATACGTTAATTTAATTTGGAACAAAATTCCTGTTTTAAGCTCAGCGTTGAAAGCTGCCAGGGAAATAAAAAAAATAACAGAAAATAAAATGAAACAGCCGTAGAACACACCACGTGCCTTTCTAACTTTGCTACTGAATTAAATTTTATTCATAAAGAAAAAAAAAGCAAAGACGAGGAATTTTGTTTTCCATTCTTATGTCAGTAATTCTGTTGAATTAATTTCAATTGAATTAACTCAGGGATCTGATTTCAGACAACAAAAGAAAATGGTCGCTACATTTGTTCTTTTTTTCTCATAAATTTTATTTCTTTAGAATGGTATTCTTTCCAGATAAATGAATAATATTGTAGCGAAAAATGACGATTGAAGTTTAATAAATTTTAATTTTAAAATAGTAAATAGGGGTTTTTTAAATGAAAGGAAGCAAAAATTTGTATAATAAAGTAAGATTTATCAATCAAATTTTGCAAATAATGCGTTCGAAAAATAACTATAAAGATCTGTGGCAATATTTTAAATCCTTTTAAAGAAGTAAATCCTTTAAGATCTTATTAAAATAGTTACAATTTATTTTCAAGGCATGAAATTATTTTTAAATAACTAACAATTTTAAATATTGTTTTCATTAACTTAGAAGTAAACTATTTAGACATAGAAAATCGTTTAACTATAAAAGAAATTCATCGTCTTAATGCGAATAACTCACTAAATATTATATCTAACAGTTTAAAACTATCTAATAATTCAAATGTATTACCTAAATTTTTTCGTCTGATTTATTGCGTTGAAATTATTATATAACAATCATAAGTGCAATCGAAATTTATATCCTTCTATTTTTTGAGAGTATTCTATAATTTTCTTAATTTGGATATGATTATAAAGAAACTATCTTTGGTATGCCTAAACTTCCGGAAATTTTATAACCGTCATAATGCAACCGTCTTAACGAAGATACATCATATATATATACATATATATATACGATGTATCTTCGATGAAGTTCGAAGAATAAAATAATATATAATATTGAATTCTAATCCAGAATGATTTGTATGAGAAATTGTAATAAATACTGAATACATTATTGAATACAATTTTCATTCTAATATTATTTGAATTTTTTTTATAAATAATCTTATCTTTTTGTGATTTTTTAAAATTTAAATAGTGCAATACCTTTAATTAAATAATTCTCATATGATGTTGATTCTACTTAATTTGCCTTGCGCAATAGATTTAGACGAATTAAAATATCAGTTGGCTGGATTTTCATGTTTACTGGATTAAATAATTGAAAATATAATCACTTCTAAACATGGGTATATTTTATAAAAATATAACTTTTAAACATTTTTTTAAAATTATTTTTGAATGAAATAGAATTTAAAGGTAAATATTTAAAAAAGAATATTAAAAAGTAAATAAGCATCTTTTCCCAAGACTTTTTACAATATAAGAAAGATAGCTTATAGAGAAAACTAGAACAACTGATTAAGTTGTGAAAACATTTAAAATTATTTTACAAAAAAAATATTTCTTCCAAATTTGTTAAAAATATTTTTTTGAAATATAACGATAAAATAAAAATTATGTTTTTCATTAGAAATAAAGTGTTTTGCTCTAAATTGTACTGCCAATTTCACATTTTATTGTGGAGTAATTTCGAGTTTTTATTTCATTTCTAATTAACTTAAATCTCAACCAAGATGTTATTGTTTGCACATTCCTTACTTTTTAAAGTTTATTTATACTGAATATGGTAAGTCTAAGGCAAATGATCTACAAAACGTGATTTTACATTAGTGCACATACACATCCCTTCATTATTAGTGAAGATAGATATTACCTAAAAGGAAGATAAATGCTTTTAAACATTTTTACCATCTCATACGATTTCTTGCATATATCAGTAGTACAAATCATTAGCCTTTGTTCTTAAAGCAAATTTATAATCGGGCATTTATTTAAACTATTAATAAAAAAATAAATTTGGCGGATATTAATATTTTTTTTTATATAAGCCGAAATCTTGTTCATTAATAATTATATGATGGCGGTGGTATAATACAAGCAGAACACATCATTAACATCGAGCTGCAACTTCTCAATACTTGATCTCATCGGCTCGCAAGTATAGTTTTAAGCAAAGCTGCTGATCAGATCAAGTGTCATATAAACCCTGTGACAAACTTGGCTAACAGCATATGACTGAGATAAAAGGATTATAAAAATTCGCTTTATTAATGATGTTTTCGTAATTGAAAATTTTGTCGTAACTGCGGAAATTCTAAAGCAAACATTATGTTTCATCTCAGCAACTATTAATGGAAAATAACGATTTGTTTGCATAAAGTTTAAAATGTGTAATCCGATTAGGAAACTCTTTCATCCTAAATCATCCTAGAAAAGTAATGTGTATTTCAGCTTTATATTGTGTTTCTTTTAAACTGCTTTGTCTTAATGGCTTGTGTTATTCAAAGAGGATATTTAAAGCATTTTGCTAAACAATGCTTCATTTTTTAAATTGCGAATAATTACCTGGGGAATGAAACGAAATAATATTACTATATTATATGGTTTTTAGAATTGTTATTAAATTTTGAAAAATGCAAAATGGCTAAATTTTCAGAGACCCAAAATAATGAGTTTTTTTTTTTTTTTTTCGTAATGAGAATACACTTATACTTAATATTCTTGACAAAAAATGGCGGTTCATTACATTACAGGCATTTTAAGCAGAAATTAAACATTTGCTACAACTCTTAAAATTCTATTTTCAAATTATCGAGGGATATGATATGATATAAATGTAATATGTAAATCTTTGTCATTCTTAAGCATGCATAAAACGGTTTACTCAAAAATATCTGTACAATATCAATATCTATTTAAATATGTACCTTTGGTTGTAACAAATGTATATAAGTCTGTTGAAATCCATTATATCCCATTTAATTCAGATACATCTCTGAATTAACTTTGTTAAATTCTCATCTACAATCATGCAGAAATTTTTATGGTAATTAATATTTTATATCCAATTTTATATGCTACAATAAAAGTAAGAAATGGCATGATTTTATAGGGAATTAGGGAAATGCCAGGTATTTTTCTTTAATGCATGTAAAACTGGAATTATTCTGAATTTTCTTTAGATATTTAGGCATTGTAAATAGCATCATATTTTAAAAAAGGATAAATTCTGCTTAGGGAAGTTATCATAAAAAGTCATAATAAGAATACTATTTAAACAGTTTATTTTAGATATGAAGAATGCAAAAAAGTGATTTTATCATCTTTGAAAATATGACATAGACGTGGTTTTTTTTTAAATTCACATGCATGTACGTTATTGGTTCGTTTAAAACATGTACAAAAAATCAATAGACATGGAAATATCTTCAATACGCATGTCGCCATCATGTTGATTTAATCCATCATCAAATAGAATACGTCTTTTTTAAAAAATGGGATCATTCTTTTATTTCCTTGAGGGATGCATTTAGTTTCTTTTAAACAGGAAAATGCATTTTTTCCCAAAAGAATGTCTCAATGTAGTTATATGTATATATAGCATATATATATATATATATATATATATATATATATATATATATATATATATATATAGTTGTTTTAAAACCAAATGAAGAGTTTCATCTTTTCCTAGTTCAACTTTATAAACCCACAGAAATCGTCATAAAACCTTTTGAAAAATAATTCATTCACGAAGTACTGGGGAAACTCTGCAGGATAGTGAAGGGAAACAAAAAGATATGACATAAAGATAATATATTAACAATTAAAGTATTTTTAATTCCGAATTGTTCATTGAATACAAGAAAAAATGATTAATTATGGCTTCTAAATTTTTAAAATCTTCCATGACTGGTTTAGTATAGTAAAAGAAAAATTAACTTTGACTAAAAACCTAAAGTTAGATTACATTCTAACTGAACTATTTTTTTCTTTTTGACTTTAACGATGAATAATTATGTATGCTAAAAAATTACTTAAGTTGGATATTATTAAAAACCATTGTTTGATTCAATTTAAGTTCTTAATGGCGAATTGGGAATATTGACTGAAAGTTATGTATAAAATAATAGTTAAAAATTTCTTGATTTATTTTTAAATGACTGCATATGCTTTTATAGAACACTGCATGAAAATCCCCTAAATGTAAAAAGAATTAAAACAGAAAAATATTTAGTATTAAACTAGTACGATGCGTATAAGTTAAATTAGCTATGCATCAGCTATTAAATGTCTTGAACCAATAATTTCTCTCTGTTTTTTTTTTCATATTTTCTAAATATAAATAGCTTAAAATGTATTGAAATATTCCAGGTTATGATTATAAATAACAGTTATCATTAATTTGCACATTTTATTCCTTATTAATACTAATCCCCTTCCCAGATGCTAGGACAAAGTATTTAATGGCTTTCGAACAAAAAGAATGTCAAGTTTTACACACAGAGATTTACTGTTACTTACATACAGACATTTTTATTTCCTTATGTGAAATATAGTAAATATTTCATAACATCAAAATGATCAATGCATTTGCATTTTAAGTGTTCCTATTGAAATATTAAGAATCACAATGTGTTTAGCGATTATATTTGTGCAGATGTCAGCTTCCACGAACGACAAAACTTGCAAAAAATGACCTAGTTGAGAAAAAAAAATTTGTCTATGTCTAAGTAATAAATCCGAAACAATAAAGAAGAATGTTCTTTTTTTTATGCTGATGAATCATTTTCTTTTCAGAACTGGCTACGACCCCATAAAAGGCGAGCAAAATCATATTGATTGAGCTCTAATCTGAATTTGATGGACATTAATTTTTCCAGAGAGAAATTACTCATTTCTAGTTCTTGATTAGAAAAGATGTTAAAACATAAAATGTTTTGCAGAGTACTTAAAATGAAATAGTTTTGGGAGTTTGCAAAGTTCTTCCCAAGTGTATCAAGTGCTTCTATCTTGAAAGAAAACGAGCGAGAGTTTCTTTCAAGATAAAAATAATCAAAGAAACTTGCCTGATTTTCACTGCTGCACAAATTTCTTTACTTTTATCCACAATTCTTTAATAATATTGAAAGAAAAACAAGAAATAAAACAGAGAAAAAAGTACAATTACAGTGTTTCTTTCTTAGAAATCTTTTTCTGCTTAAGTCCTGTCAACTGAGATTAATCACTGTGCATTTTATAAAGGGAACAATCATTAAAGTTGCTTTTTTCGAGATTAACCTTTTCCTGCCTTTCTGATGTTTCAAATAACATCACTCGGAAAAGGACAATGCTTTAAAGATCGAAACATTAGTGGATGTCGTTTCACTTTCAAAGCTTTGTAGAGCTCTGTGAATATCAAATTAAAGTTTTATTTACTTTTTTCTATTTTAAATACAAAAGAATTCTCAAGACATTCTTTATTTTATGTCTTTATATTTTTAATTATTCATCTTTTCATAACATATGTAATTATTGATACCAATCTCATGTTACTTTTATTTATAAAAAAAACAATATATTGTTTTCTACATAATAGAAAAAAATCAATCATATATTGCTATTTTAGTCAAGATGATATAGCGTATTTATAAATTTTTTAGTCAACAACCATTTTTAGAGCATGATATTTGGAAATTTACCTTAGCATGTGTATGCTGGCAAAATCTTTTGTAGAGATATTCATAAAATGTTATCCAACCAATAACTTAACAGATAATTCATACAAGGTTCTTTTGACCCTCCGACTGCCAAATTTGTGGACTAAAATCATTTCGAAAATTGTGTATTTATTTGCATATTTTAAGGTTATATTGGAGATTTGAAAAATACATTTTTTTCTTTCATTAAATTTTTTTATAAAAATTTTATTGCGAGAAATTAATTTGCCAGAAAAACCAATTTCAGATGTTACCAACAAAAGATTTTTTTAAAAATAAATTTCAGTTGAATTACTGTTAAATTCTATTTATTACAGAATATAAAAAAGTCAAATGTATAAAATTTAATGAGGAAGAGGAGGAGGAAGGAAATTTTTCATATCAATTTTGCACCACTGCCTAAGGATTTGCAAGTTTATGTCATCATGATCAGAATCAATGATGTTTGAGGAGTAGTCCAAAAAATTACAAACACATTTAAAACTAAAATTACTTTCAGAATCTTATAAGTCATCAGATATATGCTCTCTTTCAATCGCTGAAAGATTTCTATTAGCAACTTCTGCTACCATGTATTTCTAGTAGCTTTTTCTGACGGGACGTAGCTTATAACAGTAAATAAAAAAATCCACATTCATTAATACATTAAATTAAGTATCATTTGGAAGGATATAATAATATATAACTTCCAATTCTAAAATCTGCAGTTTTAATATCCTTTTGGTTGTTACAAAAGAAAAATAATTTATGAATATTTGAAGAAAATTTACAATTATTGAGAAATTTAGAGTTTATTTTGAAATATTTCCAAAACAAGAATTGCCGTTCTTAAAAATCCAAACCACGGCTCAGTATAATACTTTGTTTAAGAATCATACGCCTAAGGCAATTTCAAAAAATCCTGCTCATCAATTTACACTTTAAAGCAAGAAAAAAAAACACACGAAAAACTGAAATATAATTTATGTTGTTCTTTACTAAAGCAAAAGATTTAGACTCGAAACAAAATTCCTATTGACTTAGTACGATATAATGTAAAAAAAAATCTTCCGCCTTGAATTGAAAAAAAAATGAAAATAGAATATGACATATTTAAATACCTTTTGCACCCTGGATAAATACGTCTGTCTACTTTCTGAGCGTATCTGAAAATTTCATTTCATTTTACAAACTCGATTTCATAACAGGACATTTTCATATTCCATTTGAAATCTCGTCTAGTTTTAATATTCAGAAATATTTGTAAATATTATATACCTTTCTATGTTTGATAGAAACAAAATTCCACACAGAGGAATTACAAGGGCTGCTGAATTTTACTATGGAGAAGGAAATTTATGGTGAGGTTGAAAAAATTGCTTATCATGAATGCTAGATAAGAAGTTATCTGTCTGCTTTAGTCACTAATTGTGCAATATATTATGACCTCATTATTCACATATTTAAAATAACACTATATTCATTAATTTTCAATTTTAAATATTGTAAATATACCATTGAGCTAAAATTACTATTCTCAACAAATGACTTGAAGTTAAACTTTACCCACAATACTATTTTGAGAGTTTGGTATTTTAAAATTTAATTCAATCCTAGTTAATTTCCAAAGTTCTGTCTTAATTCAGCCCATATTGACTTCGTTCTAAAATGTTCTTTTATTTCTTGATTAAAATTCCACGTTTTTTATTTAATTAATTCAATAGGAATATTGAAATTGCTGATGTTGAAAAATTCCCATACAGTGATTGAAAGGATAAAAGTTTGTTGAGCTAATACATTCATTTAAAAAATTCTTTAAATTCTTTTCTAAAATTTATTTACCTAAATCGACATCTTTCAATAAATCCCAATTTCACCACTTAATAGTAATCGCACCACATCTTTGACTCTAGGACTTGTCCTACCCCTTAAAAAAAATCTCAACCTTTGGTCTTTAAAATTCGGGCAAAATATTTCATTCCTTTATAAACTTCTGCTCTTGTGCCTCGCTATGAGAGGAAGACAGTTCTTCATCGATTCTTATGCATAAATTATGCCTTCCGGTATATATATATATATATATATATATATATATATATATATATATATATTATTTTATAAGATAATTCAAAATAAGTTTAGAGGAAAACACAAATGTATTCAAATTTACTGAAATATACCTGTGACAAGACGCCATATATTATTTTTAGCTTGAAAGCTCTCCAATTGTGCTGAATTATCTTAATCCTACTTTATATCATAGATGAGAAATCCTTTTGAAAATTAATAATAACATGTTTCTTTTCTTTTTTTTTTTTTCGTCAACAACATTCAAAATATTTTTATTTATTTATGTTAAATTCATGGATTTAAATTGCATCAAAAACAACAATAAATCTATCAAATAAAAGTGCAGCTCATGCAATGGCAGTTTAGAAATTTTTGAAAATTGTTTGAGAAATTTTTAGAAAAAAACTTTTGGCACATTTTTGCGTACTAATTATAAAAGTTGGAAGTAGAGTAATTTTTGTAATTAGAATATATATAATTTTATTGCTATTGTTTCGTAAAGAATTTTATTTCAGCGAATACATCGTTGATAAATAGTACATACATTTTAGATAAACAGTAGATACATTAATCAAAAGTTGCGATGTTGTAGAAAGAAATATCTTGGAGCATATGTAGTGAATTAAAGATATATCTTTTTGATTTCATTTACATTTTCATTGCGCCCTGCTTAAATTAAATAAAGTATATAGTACAAAGAGCACATTTTTCTTTGATTGTAGTGAGATTTTAAGCAGAAGCTTATACATTTATTTATGCCTTTGATATTTAATTCAATTCAAATGTTTTTCTTTCTTTTTGATTAGTTTTTATATAAATGATGGAATGGAAAACAAATCTGATTTCAAGAAACCTTCAAAGAATTCGTAACTAACCAGGTTATATTCTTTTATAAGGTTCTAAGGTCTTTGAACACGTGCAATGCATTCTAACAAAAAAAAAAGTATTGTGTTTAACATGCATGCATAACAAAAGTTCTCAGGCATCCTTTACAAGCCCATTTGTAATTAAAAAAAATAAACCGAAAAACAAGAAAATCTTGTTAAGATAAAGAAAATTCGCTTCTCATGTTAGTAAATCCGTACGCAAAACAACTAAAGTAACGTTATTTGTCTTTTTTTTTTCACATCCTGGACTTTTTGTTCATTTCCTCTTTTTTCTATGAACCTGCTTTGACTTGTTTTTCGTTCCACTTCTCCTTTCTTTTCCGAAAGGCAAGAAATTGACGAGTATTTAATAAGATTAGTTGTGTGCTAATGGCTTCCAAAACAGTTTTCTCTTTCCTTTCGTTAACCATTAACAGCAAACGGAACAGCCTTTTTTTCACTTTGTTGGGTAAATGGATTATGAGAAACTCAAATGCTACCTAAGAGAATAAAATAAGTAAATAAGTAAGAGTAGTTTTGGGAAATGCTGTTTAAATGCTCAAATAAGCAGCTAAGTTATTTAAAATATTTCTTCTGTCTCGATTTTTATTTCATATCAAGGCCATTGTTTGGGGAAGTATCTTTCATTTTTTTTTCTAATAACAAACTGATGCCGATAGTGCATTAAAAAACGAAATGATAGATTTATTTCAAAAATATCCTTCATCTCTATTCTTACAATATTGAACAATATACAATTCAATAAAAATGAAAATTTCTCAGATTTTTATTATCTGTATTATGTACACATATATTATCTGAATTATTATGCATATGTATGTTATCTGTATTATTATGTATATTTATATTATCTGTATTATTATATATATTTATATTATCTGTATTTTTATGTATATTTATATTATTTGAATTAGTATGTACATTTATATTATCTGTATTATTATGTATATTTATATTATCTGCATTATTATGCATGTAATCAGCAATGATGGATCTATACAAACTAGCTTATTACGGAATGTATTTTAACTGGGCACGTCTGTAAATGTACTCAAGAATTGCAGTAATATTAAATATTTATGTCTATAAATATAGTGATGGATTGCTGAAATCTTAAATGCGCATGCCTGTAAATGTATTCAAGGGCTGTAGTAATATTAAATGTATATGCCTGGAAATATCATCAAGCCGGCGTCCTGGCTTAGGGATAGTGTGTCTTCCTCCTGTCCTGGGCGTCCTGGTTCGGGCATGATCGCTATTCTGTGTTCTATCTGTTAGTGGTGTGAATGTGCCCCCTTTAAAAAGGGGTTGTGCAAGCGAATGTACTCTCGGTCTTAATTGAGGCTACTGAAAAACAAGGGACGCTAATTTAGGCTTAAAATTGCTGATAGTGTTCAGAAGGCTTGTCAACGACAAGTGTCATTGGAAACAACAACAACAACAATATCATCAAAGATTGCAGTAATATTAGATGCTATGGAGGTAAATGTAGACAATGATTGTAGTAATAATGCCTAAAAATGTTTATGCCTATAAATATACTCAAGGGTTGTTTTAATATTAAACTCATCTGCCTGTCCTAATAATTTCTAATTTAAGAAATAAAAATATTATCTGTTTGGAATTTTTCCTTGAAAACAAATAAAGAAGGATTAGAAGGAAAGTCAGACTCTCATCGTTACGAGATGTTCCTCGACTCACTTCACTTGCCAGTATCTTAGAAAATAATTATCGCCATCCCACGTACATATTAAACCTGAAATATTCTGGATTAAGAATGTTCGTATTATTCATTTTAATTACTGATGCACATTTAGTTCAATTTAGGAATAATTCATTGAAAATGTGTGCAAAAGTATGCTATTCTTTCAGCTTGAGCTCCAGATTTTCTGCAGGATCGGTTCCGAAATTTTACGATCACTCTAATCTAATTAATCTTGATGAATTTTTTGAATACATGATTTGGTGAGAGATGAAGCGCTGGTGAGCCAGTTCCCTTGGTAAACGAGGATTTTAGGGGGATATAGGCATTTTGAATTTCAAAGCGAGATGGAATTGGTGATTGTAAACATCAATTGACTCCGAGTGAATTTCGTCTTCTCATGCCTTACATTAATATGTAACATTTTATTTTTTCTGCAACTTTTTCTGTTTACTACTTTTAGTATTCTTTTTTATAACTTGCAAGCTCATTTAATTTTTTATAATTTCATGGAATATTAGAAAAAAATTATACTTTTTAAAAGTTTTCTGGAAAATAAACGTTTTTGTTTTATAATAATTTCAAATAATATAACAAAGTTTAGTTATGGATTTTGCAAGAGTAAACCAAAAATTAAGATTTTATAATGCTAGTATTTATTTGTGCCATTTTGGATAAAATAGCTGAAAAGAAAGTAATGATGTCGATCAGCAAAAGATCAGCTTTTAGAAAATAACAATGTAATATACACAATCTACTAAGATAACAATGCAGTTGATTAAAGTTCTGGCTGGTAAAAGCCGAGTTATATCAGTAAAATATTTAAATACGATATATTTTTATGCATTTGCATGTCTTGAATTTATTTTCACAAATAAAAGTAGATAAGAACTAAAAAATTATGAAATAAGGTTATAGAATGGGAAAAAAATGCACATAATTCTAAAGAAGAAAAAATGTATTTTTCCTTATGTTTGTTATTAAATTTATGAATAAATAAGGTACTCTTACATTTAGTCAAATAATTGCGTTAAATAAATTGGGATTATGATGAGAAGTATTATTATTTTATATAATAATCAGCATGTGACATTATATGTTAGCATAATAATATTATTATGTAATAAAATAAAATAAAATTCTTGTAACATTACCATTGATTCTACAAAACAATGAAAATATATTAAAGAACTCATTAAGAACGTTATAAAACTGCCATCTGAGTGAGTTATAAAAAGAAAAATATAGCGATGAAGCAAATTAAGCCCATAATATGACATCCTAAATCCAAAGAATAGCATAACCATAGTCCGAAGGTTTCTATTTTATATTATTGCTTTATACCATATAGCAAATTCTCTAGTTCCAAGTGGTCTCTAGACTTCAAATATTTCCATTGTAAATTTAACAATAAGTAATTTATATCGAATATTTTCAATGTAATTTTCCTACACAACAACGAACTTCAAAACAATCTACATTCACTGTTTTAATTTTGGTCTTTCTAATCCATTCACAATTGTGAAAATTAACCACCCATGAACAGTTTGTTTAAGTGAACCTTTGTTTAAGTGTTCTGTTTCAAAAGACAGGCGCATGATGTTAAATGAGAATATCCTTGGTGATAACTCGTTTGATATTCTGAACCTGACATTGAAATAGAAAATAACTTACCATAATAAAATTTGCTCTGTCAGCTGAGATGGATTGGTAATAAAATATATAAAAAAAGTTTTTTTTTTGTAAAAAAAAAATAAATAAATAAAAAAAAATTTTTAAGGATTTTTTTGAATTTTAGTCATTTAAACAATTATAGTTAATGCAGTTTTTATATCTGGGAATCAAATAAAAAGTCTTGAAAAAGTTTCTTTGGTCGAAGTGCCATCCTAAATTCCAGATAACTTCATATTTCTGCTCATTGAAATCAAAAGATTTAATTTCCCAATTATATAAGTGTCTTTGTCTTATACACTGCTGGAAAAAAATCCCAACACCAAGAAAAAATTTATTGTACAGTAATGAAATTTTAGGAATACATTTGTCTAGGTAACATATTCAATTGATTAAAGTTTCAAGATCACAGGTAGAACCATTGGCGAAAAGAGGCATTTCAAATGTGAAATGTTGGTACATTAGTAACCGGTGTAACCGCCAGAAATTTGAATGCAATCATGCAAACGTGCATGCATTCTGTCACACAAGTGTCGGATATCAGTTTGTGGGATAGAGTTCCATGCCTGTTGCACTTGGGAGGTCAATGCAGGGACGGTTAATGCTGGTTGTAAGTGACGCTGGATGATGTCCGATACTTGCTCGATTGGAGAAAGATATGGTGATCTAGCAGGCCGGCAACATGTCGACACTCTGTAGAGCATGTTGGGTTACAACAGCGGTATGAGGGCGAGCATTATCCTGTTGGAAAACACCCCCTTGAATGCTGTTCATGAATGGCAGTACAACAGGTTGTATCACTAGACTGACGTACAAATTTGCAGTCAGGGTGCGTGGGATAACCACGAGAGTGCTCCTGCTGTCATACGAAATTGCTCCCTAAACCATAACTCCAGGAGTAGGCCCTGTGTGTCTAGGTTGCAGACAGGTCACTAGCAGGCGTTCACCTGGCCTCCTTCTAATCAACAAACGGCTATCACTGCGACCAAGGCAGAACCGGCTTTCATAAGAAAACCCAACAGATCTCCACTCCGTCCTTCAATGAGCTCTAGCTTGACACCACTCACGTCACAAACGGCAGTGGTTTGGAGTCAGTGGAATGCACTGTACAGGGCGTCTGGCTTGGAGCTGTCCTTGAAGTAACCGATTTGTAACAGTTCGTTGTGTCACTGTGGTGTCAACTGCAGCTCGAGTTTCAGCTGCAGACGCAGTACGAGTAGCCACAGCCATACGCCGAATACGACGGTCTTCCCTCTCAGTAGTACCACGTGGCCGAACGGAACCTGGTCTTTCTGAGGCAGTACCTTCCCTTGACCTCTTCCGCCAATACTCATGCACAGTGGATACATTCCTGCCAAGTCTTTCAGCAATATCGCGGAAAGAAAATCCACCTTCTAGTAGCCCTACAACACGACCTCGTTCAAATTCAGTGAGCTGTTGATAATAGCTTCTTCGTCTTCTCAGAGGCATCCTCTACTAACATGAACCCACTATGTCAAATCTCAACTGTAAATAGCGATCACGAAACTTACAGCTCTTATTTAAAGCAAACCCCATTTGCATGTTCATAGTGTCGGTACTAGCACCATACTGACGCTTGTAGCTCGAAATTTGAATCGACATACATCATTCAGATTTATAAACACGCCTACCAAATTTCGTTTATCAAACACAGCTCCTTCCTAGTGTTGAGATTTTTTTTTCCATCAGTGTATATGCCAGTGGAAGTTCATCAGTTTGATAGACCCACAGTCAAAATCCTAAAATGCATTCCTTTCTATCTCAATGAATCTCTATCTAGATTCCGAAGCAAAATAAAATTCAGAGCATTAATTATTAGGAAGTCGATGAAACAAAAATATACTTAAAATACTTTTATTTCAAACCATAATATAAGTATTTCAAACAAATATACAAAATTAATAAAAGATAGTCATATTTTTGACAACAGAACCTTTACCAACATAACTTTAGGATTTGAATATTCAAATACATAACAAATGCATTAATGAAAACGATATTTAGTTTACTACTAAGGCATAAAATAACGTTTAATGATTGATTGGAATTTTAAAACTGAGGCATTGCAAATAAATAACATGAAAACATTCTCATTAATAATGTCTTAGAAATAATATTTTGTTTATTAAAACGCTTCTTGAGTAAAATCTATACCTTTGGAAAGAACGAATGGTGGTGATATATTTTTCATCGAATTTGATACATAATTAATGATTTTACAATTGTTCGTTTTTTACTATCACGTATATGAAGTATGAAGAAATTCTTGTGATTCCTCAGAATATTCGCATCGGGATTTTGCAGAATCCATACATTTTAGACCACCTTGATTTTTTTTAAAATTCATTAAAAAATTTGTATGTGGGGCAAAGATAGTTTTAACGGTTTGTGCTAGGTGAATGAAAATTTTGCTTATAGTTATTACACCAAATTTCTAGATTTCTAGCAAATTTTCGGCAAAATTCATACCATGAGTACCTGTCTGTCCTGCTATTTGATTATAAGCTAATAAGATGTCTCCTATCGAAAAGAGATAAACACATAAAATTCAGCTCCTAGCTTTAGCATTTACAATGTAGCGCATATCAAAAATTTCACTAAATCCAACACATGTTGGTTTCCAGTAGATTACCATTTTCATCAAAATATAAACACGATAACTTAGAAACGCAATTGCTTAAACATACCAAATTTATTATGCGATTATTAAAAGTGTAGTTTTGAGGGGAATTTTGTTTCAATCGGTTGGAAAAGGTATCTAAAACATAAATCAGTATTTCTAATACTATGAACCGTATTCCAGGGTTAAATCGCAAAAACATTTGCAAAGAGATCATATGATATATTCAGTAAAATTGGTAAATTCACACCAAAGGTTAATATTTCTTAACTTTTGTAAGCATATACCATTCTCTGGACTAACACATTTATTAGATAGCATGCATTTGACAAAATTTTGGGATGATCCCTCTAGATGGTTATTTTACATATTTTTTTTACAATTTTTTATGCGATTATTAAAAGTGTAGTTTCGTTCTCCAGATCATATTTTATTTGTTCTGGAATATTATTTGAAAATAATCTCAAATTATTCTTGTTAAATAGTGTTGCTTAAAAATCAATAAATATTATTAACCTCTTTCATGTCTTCAGAATAAAAACGAGCTAAAATAGGAGCCATGTATATTTGCAGCAAATGCGAGCATTGTATTATGATTTCGCATTTTTTGATACAGAAGGCAAATGTGTTTTCATTATGCCTTTAAATTTGATTTAAATGAAGTTGTTTATAAAGAAATACCAAGAAAGGAGATTGCTTCCATCTTAATAACCATACTAATTCGAATAATGCTCTTTCAGAAACATTGAAAGTAACTGCATATCAGGTAATAATATACTGTAAAATTAGACAAATATTTCTTAAAGTGTTTTAATAAAAATACACTTTTTGAGAGGCTTAAATGTTTTTATCACTATATTATTTATACAAAGTTAGATATGTATTACTCCCAAGAAACAAAGGACACAATTATTAATGTAAAAAATATTATTTAACTTAAATTTTAAAAGATTACTCTCTTGAGAAAAAAAATCTTAGTTGTTTTCATAATTTTTTATGCTTCAAGTTTATTTTAAAATGGAGAAACAGCTTATGGGAAAGAAAGTCTTTTCCAGTGATTAGACTTTTCAGAAAACACTAAACTGGTTATTAAAATCTTAAACATTACCAAAAAAGGAAAAAAGCGGTCTCCGTCAAATGCATTTTTATAGTTTCTTTAACTGAGCATTTTAAAACTGGAAATAAATGAAGACAAGTGAGAATACCCACTTTATTTTCCAAAAACTTCTATCTTCCGAAAAAAATATCAGTAATTCAATTCATAGAGAAATGGAACAAAAGCATAGGAATACGAAGCTTTTTATGGCAGTTTCAGTTAAGATGACAAAAAAGAATATCATCATAAATCTTTTAAACAGCGAGTGGAGACAATGAAGATGGCATAAAAAAAGATCAGTAAATGCAAATGAATATTTTTTGCAGTCTCCAGACAATTAACGTCGTACTTTGCAACAATATTAGTCTTTTGAAATTCATTGTTTGGCGAATTTTTCTCATTTTCTTGGTTATTTCACGCATTATATCTTTATGGAAGCTTTTATTGGTACAATTTTTCCCTCCAAGTATGAAATCGTATCGATTGAATTTGTTTTAATTACGGAAAAACCCTTGAGTTTTCACAACCATTACTGAAACATAAAAAAGTATACATTTTTAGAACTTTTTTCAATTAAATGGGAGATGATTTCTGTTTTTTTAAAAGGTCATCTTTAACAATGATAACTTAGCGATGTCATTTAAGAGAAGAGGAAAAAAGGAAAAAAAAAGGTAAATTATTTCATTTTATGTTTCAACTATGAAACAACATTAAAAATATCAAAGAGTTTTTTTTGAAAAAAAAGGAATTCAGTCGTTTTAAATACAACTGTTTTTGGTTTTAATCAACGTTTACTAGCAATTTTTTTCTTTTAAATAACGCTTTTCAAATAAGAAATGAGAGGAATTTTACTTCGGGGAAAAATCAATTTGAAAACTGTAGAATAGAAAGTAAGAAAACTAGCCTTAAATTAAACCATAATTAATATATGAAAAAGATAAGGATTAACGAAATGGAAATGACACACTGAATAACGAAATTAATTATCTTGCTAAGTAGCAAAATGAAACAATTTATATTATTTGTTTCAAAACAGTAACTATTGTTATAAACATTATTGCAAAGACATTCAGTAACGCATATTATATTAAAAGACAATAACTAATTTCTTTAAAAAAAGCGTTAAATTTTCTTAAATTTGTTAGAATGGCAACTAGAAACAAGTTTTTCAATCATAACAATTAAGTTTTAAAAAAATTCATAGTTATAAATTTTGCTTTTGAATATTTATATGCATATAATTATCTACCTATATCTCTCCTTATATATATTGGAATTTAAGTGCATACGTAAATTCAAAGTATTGTTATATACAAATACCTTTTGAAAAGAAATTTTTGATATGAAAATATATATTATTAACGAAAGACAGAGAAATATGCAAAAACATTTGTGAATACAAATTGTAACATTAGTTTATATACAAACGTTAATTTAATAACGTTTAGTAAACGTTAGTTTATACAAACTGTGAGTCAGAAATATTGAAAATTTAACAAAATTTATAGGGTTTGTATAAGTTCTTACATCTTTTTATATTGATGACTAAGATACTATAAGGAATGCTTATTTACTTTGATTAGTTTTGGAAAAATTAAACAAGCATTGCAACATAAAAAAAGTTCAGCCTTTTATGCACAAGTTGGCTTACAGAATACGCTAGTGGGTAAATGTTGTTAAGCAGAATAAAAAAGAGCGAGAATAAAAAACTCACAAGCTCTCTAACTTCAAATTAGCATTTTATGCATTGTATCTACTTACATAAATTCTTCCAAATGACATTGAAAAAATTTACTCTATCTGGACACACGCATGTGCACCAGCGAGTTAACATGCCCTGAAACAGTTTGTGGATTTTTTTTTTGTAAGCCGACCTGAGTATTATGAAATATGCAAGATGCAGTAAATTTTGAAGAATAGATCTCTGAAAATGTCATTTTTTTAATAAATAAAAACTAAAGTATTTTTGCGCTTAAAATTAATTTCAGAAAATGGATGTATTAAAAGGTTATTGAGATCCTAGTCTTTTACATGAATCATCAAAACAATATTCCTGAGTCAAGCACCAATTCAAAAATTTGGTACTCACTGAGAAGAAATAAATATTCATGTCTATCTCACCTCGCTTCAAGTTTTATAAGGTTTCCGTATAGAGGTGAATAATAATGATGTATTGTGCTAGTATGAATATTGGAACCCTTATTCTTTCAGGACTGCCATGTTTTAAAGAAATAAATCCTGATCATAGAAAATTCATTTATTGAAATTGTTTTAGATTTAAAAATTCCTTTTGATTAAAAAATGTTAAAACTTTGTTTTGAGGGGTTTAACGTAGTTTATTTAATTTTTAAGAATAAAAAAACTGATATTTTAGACCTGAGTCATCTATCCTAAATTTATTGAAACAAAAATTAATAAAGATGTCTATATTTAAATAAGATTCGATTTCAAAAACGTAATATGAGCTAAAGGGTCTACCAATCAGTTCCGAATGTCCCGAGAACTAAATAATTTAAAATGTTAAATATACTCAGATTCAAAAAGCTAAATATTAATGAATATAAAAAATAACAACACAGTACTTGAGAAATAAGTAGATTTTCTTTATTCAAATTACAGGCATCATTGTTGTTCCGCTGATGCTTACATAAGAAAAAAATCTGTACTGGACAGTTCCTTAATTTTTGACAACAGTTTTTAGCTGTAAAGTCAATATGTGTTAATTGTTTATCCGTCTGAGTTTAAAATATTAATGAAAACATATGAACACTTTTTCCCCGAATACATACTTCTAAAACTTAAAATTAAAAAAATATATATAATTTAACTTTAAAATATTATGTAATTTTACTTAAACAATTTAAAACTTTTCCCAACTGCAATAAGTTTCCATTCGCAGAATTTCACCAAAAATCTAAGTATTAAGGAATTTTTGAATTTATATTCGAAGTTTTTACATAAAATGAAACAAGCAAAACTGATCCAAGCTCAGCCATTCACTACACTATTTTTAGATCGTTTCTTTAGCGCAGAATAAAATTTCAATATACGGGAAACACCGGTATTGCTTTTTCTGAATATTGAACAAATATTCTCCACTTTAAATCGAAGTTAACTTTCTAATATTTAACTTCGGGTGCACGCCACAACCGTATTTTCCCCAGCGTAAAATCATAAAAAGAGATATTCACTTCTATTCTTAGAATATTAACCCTGCCTTAACTCCAAACTTTTATAAAAAAGCAGCATAAGAGAAGAAAACGATTCGGTTTTACGATGTCTGTTTTTATGTTTGTGCGAGAGGCAGTCAAAAACTATACTCCTTCACTGACTACAAATTACACTTAATAGGGTTGGATTGGTGGAGTCTTTGTTAGAAATAGGAGATTGGGAATCAGGCGGACATGTGAAAAAGCCTTCTTGAACAGATATGGAATTCGTAAAAGCGTCGTGAAATCTAATTTAGATGTTTGTGAGAAATAGGACTACTTTAAGGGCATAAATATTTACCGAAAACTTTCTGAATATTATATGGGGACTATATTGAAATTGAAAGAGCGATTTAGCTTTTGGAATAGTAAATTCTTGTGGTAATGTTTAGAAGGCTTGAAGAAAGGGATTTTTATTTTGAGTAATTCTGGGAAAGTTTTTAGCTATTAAAATGATATAATTTAAAAAAAAAACTGATTGATTTTAATGTTCATATTCATTTATTGGCAGTATTTCCTGCTTATTTATTTATAATATTTCAAGTTTATTTACTTGTAATCGTTTATATTTATTAACTTGTAATTGTTCATATTTATTTATTTGTAATACATTTGAATAATTTGTTTTATTTAGGATTTTTTCTTTTCTTTTCTTTTTTGTTTTTTCGTCCATAGTAATACATAATATGTACTAAAAATTCCTAGAAATAGATATCATTCAATAATTTTCCTAAATATAATTACCACGTATTTTTCATTGTATTTTTTTCTTTTCAGTTTTACCTTTGTTTATATATTGTTTTGTTTATTCTATATACTAAAAACCATTGAAAAATTATCTACCTCACAGAAAAAAAAGAGTGAAAAATTCAAATTCATATTTCACTAATAATTTGGATGAGAAGGAGCAGCAAGTGGATTGATAAAATAATATTTGCATTTTACATTGCATATTAGTGGTATTTCATTGAATTCAGTGATTCATTTCACTGAATATTTCATTCAGCGGTTACATGTTTAATATTTAACTCAGTGTAACATGTAATGTAATGTAAACATGTAATCATATGTTTAATATTTTTATCACTTCGAAACAATAAAGTAACTTGATTGCATAAACGATATAATTAATGATCGAGTTATTAATGAATTTTGAAATAGTTGATCGATTACCTTGGGAATCATGATAAATCGGAAAATAATTGTAGATAAATCTTTGAATCTAATTAATTTCTTCTTATTTTTTAATCAGGTTAACTGCATGGACAGAAAGAAAATTCAATACTCTTTTTCGAAACTACAAAATGATCTAACATTAAGGTATATCAATATCCAATCTATTTGAAAAATATGAAATACATTTATTTTGGATCCAAAAATCTTTGTAAGATAGCGAAAATTTCATTCGTTCGAAGTCTTATTTTATGCATTATTGTGTATCGATTTTTTAAAAGTTGAAATTTGTCTGGAAACATTTGATTTTATAGACAAAATCTATCAAAATAAAACTGAAAAAATGCAATTTTAAAACCCTTTTTCACTTTAATACTCATTTTACCTTTCAATACTTATTTTCCCTAAAATATTTTTTTTAGATAAACATTCAGTAAATAAATATAAAAACATGTAAAACCTTTCAGAACAATAATGATCTTTCAATTTCCAAGATTTTCATTTTATTGGATAAAATTTTACGTTTCCACCCAATTTTTAAGGCACAGAACTGTCTCCCCTACAAAATATGTATTTTTTGTCTTTAATCTTCTAAGTATAGAGGCAAGGGTGATGGGGAAGCTATTTATTTATTTATTTCATAAGTTTCATGAGTAATAGGCTTTTGTCGATGTAATCCTCGTTCAATTTTAGGTTTTGAATATTTTTAAAATATTGATTTTAAGATTGAAAGTATGATGGCTTTGTTTGTTTTGTCATATATAGATGCAGTAAGCATACTGAATTAAAACAGATACATATCAGCACAAATATTATACGCTAGATGATATATCATATTTCTTCTTTGTTTGTATCATTTATTCGTACGTTAAAAAACTAGGAGTTGTGTTTTCATTCTTTTTTTACAGAAATGGGTATTTTTATATTTATGGACATACTCAATTTGTAAAGAAATTTATTTTAATTCTGTCATTCATTTTTTCCTAACTAGTTCAAAAAGAAACATTTATGTTTAATAACATTAAACTAAAGACATCCAATTAAAACAAACCTAATTGTTTCACCAATTATTAGTATTTTTTGTCTTTAAAAGCTTTTCCCATAATTTTGTAGAGTATGTAATTGGCTATTTTCTTCCGAAAATCAAAGAAGGAATCTATTTCTTTGGAAGACTTAGGATATCTTTAAAGACATTTTAAGAAATTCTGTTCCTTTGAAGTTCATAAATTAGTATTGAATATGTTTTTCTGTTTTATAAAAATCATGTGATGAAATCGTGATGTGTTAATATGATTCGTAAAAATCTAAAATATATTTTGTTTCCAGGATTTTCGATTGTTGAAGGATAGTAAATTTTTATCTGCATAAAACTTGAAATAAGTACTGATTAAACCCTACCCAAAAATAAGTAAATGCTGCATCAACTTTTGATCTGATTTCCGATTAAGAGATTCAGGACAAAAAAAATTATCGTCATTGATTGTTTGAAACTTCTTTGGCTATTAACAACTCTAAAGAATTCATAAACTAAAACTGTATTAATATCCACTTAATTTCAGTGCTTCCAAAATCGGCATATCTAGCTTATGTTTTTGCAACATTCAGTTCTTTAATCAGTCACAGAGGTTTGAATCACAGCGATCATAGATGGGAATGAGAAAAACTATCCAAATAAAAACCACAGGAATGTAAAGAAATAAATAAAGAATTGTGATTTGTTGATGCTACTAAACGTGTTATTTAAACAGGTAAATGCCACATTGAGTATACATCTGATTCCCTATAACAATTAGGGATACAAAACTATAGTATATATTTTATGTTTATATAAAATTATTTTGATTATTTATTAAGAACCACAAAGAGTTCATAAAATAAAGCTCATTGAAAATTTTTCGATTCCATAATTTTCAAAGAACATGCTGCCTCTATCTCAGGAACTCTCAGTTAAGCACACTGTTGCAGTCACAAAGTTTAGAGCTTTCTTTTGTTGAAAGAAACCATACAGATAAATAAAAAAATGGGAAAATCCATAGAAAAAAAGATTGGGAATTTTAAATAATATAAAGGAAAAAAATTACATTAATTTTGACAAACATGTAACTTAAGATATCCGATTACGTTCGAAGAAAAATTTTTGAAAAACTGGATCTTTAAAACCTATTTATGATTTTTAGATGTATTATCAATAATAAACACACATAAAAAATTTGAAATTATGATATATTTTGATAAATAGGAAAATTTGCAGCAAATTTTAATGAAATTTAACAAAAACGGTTAACACTTTACACAAAATGGTAATGTAGAAATCCTATTTTTCTCTGCACACAAGTTATATACTATAATTATAAATGAAATTAACTAAACTTTAAGAAACTTTTTGAAATCTAACAAGTTATGGGTAAAAATATACATATGTATGCCTTTTTTTCTATAAATGTATAACTTAATTTTTCTATAAACACCTATAAATATATATATATATATATATTCTATAAACCTTCTATATTCCTAAAATATTCTATAAACTTATTTCCCCAATGATAAAACTTTTGGTCCATTTAATTTCCCATATTATTTAAAACACTCTCTGGATTTTTATATAAATACCTCTGTTAGCTTTTGAGATATAATGTTAACGGTGGAGAATTTCTATGAAAATTAAAATCTTTAGAAAATTGAAGTCAAAGACAAATTTTAGCTGAAAAATATATTTTGCTTAAAATTCATCTGAGTGATATTTCAGGCCTCCCTTTTCATAGAGAAAAAATGTTTTGGAAAGAGGAAAGCCTGAACTACAAGAAATAACAACAACCAAAAATCATCAATGTTGTCGATAACCAGTGTTTTCAACGTAGTCAGATATCTTAAAGAAAAAAAATATTATTTTGCATATAAATCTGATTTCCTATTAGACGTATTGATTACCCAACTATATTTAACTATTTTCTGTTTATGCGAAGCCCCTTTACTTCTCTATTAAGATCTCCGAAGACTTCATAAACCTAAGCTGCACTAAAAGCCTCCTAATTCCAGAGTTTTCAAAGAACATCCGGTCTGTGTCACTGCAACGTTCAGATAAGTACAGTGTTCCAGTCACAGAGCTTTTACGCCGGAAACAACCACCACAGATGAGTAGGGAAATGAGAAAAACTATCGAAAAAAACACACAGGAATGTAAAACAAAATAAAAAGACCCTGCATAAAACCTATCGTCGCGTTCAGTAATGTCTAACGTCTCCAACATTCAGAGCCATTTTGAAAAGCACGCTAACAGCAGTCATCAGTTATTATGACCCAAAGGAAGAACTATAACTAAGAAAGGGAAGGGATGTTGGCGATGCAGGGTGAGTCGGGACGTATCATTTAAGGGAGGGAAGATGAGGGACAGTGAAATGTAAAAGTACGTATCAAGATGTATGTCGGAAACGATATATCTCTCTTCCCACCCCCTTCTCTTCATCTCTGAGTTTTGCGTTTTTTATGGATTTTGTGAGAGGAAATTTGCAGCGATGCTTGGAGTTACGACTAACGAAGCAGATGTCGCCTCTTTCCTTTTAACAATTTTGGCTCGGTGACAAGAATCTGGTGAAAAAATTGTAATGAATAACAAGCAAAAAATGTTCTAAATAAATTTCATGCTCCCGTGAGCAAATTATGTGGGAAATAAGAGCTAAAATGTTAAAAGAAATTAAAATTGTTTCTTTGTTTTGGGATGCTTGATAAGAATCAAGAATTTAAAACGATGTTATCTATTTAATGTATGTAAAAGTTTAAACAGATTTTATTAAGATATTCAATTAAACAGTCTTTAAGTCTTGGCTAAACTAAGATATAGTTTTAATGAGGGAAATCATTCATTAGATGAAAATAATTAATTTTAATGACACTAATAAAAATGAAACATCCAAGAATTTTAAATGAAATTAATGAAAGATCTAATATTATTTTATATTTAAGAGATAAGCAAATTGGCAAAACCATAGTAATTTTCTTAATTGCAAAAAACATAATATAAAACGTTCATGACACTCAAAAGCGTAAAATTCTTGAAAAAGAATTTAACAAAATTTATGCACTAGAAACCTTATATAATATTCATTTATTTAAATATCTACAACAATTCTAATCTTAGATAAATTCTTAATAACCTTATTATTTTTATTTTTATAATTTTTATAAAAAGGTAACAATCAAACCTATGAAATATTTTACAGCAATGGGGCTGACGCATGATATTTTTTTTTAACACAAGGTTGTTTCTGTAATATGTGTTTGCTTGCTAGTATATATATATTCAGCCAATCTTAACATATTAGTCTTGATTAGCTCACAATATTTTACAAAACAATCAGTCAATCAGCACTAAAAATAAGACAAATTTTACATTGAATAGATTAAAAAAAAAGTCAATACCTTTACTTTTTTTAGAGAATAGTACTTTTAACAAAAAAATTTTACTTGATTGAGAAAATATTAGATTAAATCTATAGTGCATAATTCATATTGAATACTATTAAAGAAACAACTCCTTTGATAGATTCGTAAATAAATAAATATTATGAAGACATTTACGAACTTACAAGTGGCTTCACTAAACAATTTTTGATTCTTAAAAATAACAGTTAATCCACTCAGTACACTAATTTTCAACTACTTCATACATGAATGCGAAACATGTCTGTATTTAGGTGCACACATTTAGTTTTTTCATAAATTGTACAAAATGAATGAAATAACTTATAAAGCAAATATAACAGTTTTAAATATTATAAAAGGATTATTATTAGATAAATTTATAATATTGTATTATTTGTATTAGGAACTTTCCTTCACTATCAGGATATAAAGTAAATATTTATCTCAGAAAACTACATATTAACAAAAGACATAATTTAAAACAAAGCTAAATATTCAAAATTTCAAAAAAATGTGCAAGAAAGTAAAATTCTAAGAATTTATTTTCGTTTAGTATTTATCATTTCATTTAGTATCTAAGGATACAAAATTATATAAATAAATTCATTTAAAAAACACTCTCATTAACGTAACGAAAAACTGATTATTTTATTATTTCGTTTTTTACTTGAATTCTTTCATACGAACATTATGGATGTCAACATCATACCTACAGCTAAATATCATCAGTAATATAAATAAAATTTAATTAAATTCATCGACTAACTGATTAAGTAATAAAAATAGATAAAATTTGCGTCATATAGTATGAATTTTTTTAAAATCAAAGAAGTGAGTGGAAAATGAATAAGGAAATTACACTCTTACAGATCTAAAATAAATTAATCTAAGCACTTGTATATAATTAATAAGGATTCATTAAATTTAAATGTAGAGTCCTCCTCGCTTTAAAAATATAAAATTATTCTTACATTCAGTTATGATGTATATAATTAGAAGCCATGACCCGATGTAATTTAAACAAAAAATAAGGTAATAAAGCAATTAAATCTACATTTTCGAATATAGCGTAAAAAATCTTCTTGCAAATCCTTTCGTTTTCATTTGTTCCTTTAAGAAGGAGCATGGATTAATAATGTCTGCACTTTCTCGTTCTTTTCTAAGCTCTAAAAAGAAGCTTTTTACCGCTCATCCATTAAGTGAACAACACAAACACTCAGAACTTTTCGAATTGCTTTTAAGAGTTTCATGTGTATGTGTGCATTCTACTCCAGAAGTATTCTCTATTTCTCTACCCAATCGACATTTTTTTTACAGTTACTCGTTACTCTTTTCTTATTTTTTTTACATTTAAAGGAAATGAGAGAAAAGGCGAGAAGTTTACATTAAGTTTAATGATCTTTCAAGTTTTCACATGAGCTGTTTTATACTCTTTTAAAAGCAGAATTGGAAATACGGTTTCTTTTGAAAACAGTAAAATTTTTAAGAGGATATCATTTTGATTATCCAACAGAGTTTTTGTGATTAGGTGCTCCTTTAGAAAAACCTGTGAATTTTGTTGTCGATACAATTTACAACAAACCTATAGGAATGGGATATGGCTATTTATACAATTTACCAAAATAAATAACCATTATGGCTGTTTATAAAACTTCGAAAGGCATTGAATATCTAGTTTGAAGATGCAATAATTCTACGAAGTAAAGTTCTAGGATTTCAAAAGATGGAATACAGATATTTCTAAATTATTTTCTGATATTTGCTCAGAATGTTTAGTAAGCATGGGTATGAATCGATAAAAATGGTATATTCACATCGTGATTTGATATCTTTCAGGGAATGAGAAAAAAATTGCAAACCATTGCTTTTAAATTTCTTTACATTTTAGTAAAATAAACCAGTTTGAAAAAACGCTTTTTAAAGTTCTTAAAGAACGAATAAACAAATTTAAATATATTCAATAAGAAGGTAAAGAATTGTGGATTTTTAGAGTAAAGAAAAGTTTTAGAAAAAATTAGGAATTTTACAATTTTATATTAATAAAAAATAAACGGCATAAATCAAACAATCTTTCCAGAATACAGCATCCATAAAAACAAAATTTGTTTGCCACTGAGGAAAAAGATTACATTTAAAATTGCAAAAAGCGTTATGTATCTGATTTTCTATGTTATGTATCTAAAGCAAACCGGTCTTCTCTGCTATTTTTTAAAGCATTGTATAAAGGATTAAGATGGAAAATAAATTTTATTAACTAAACATATAAACGTTTTTGTCGGTATTTCATACAAAATTACTATCTATTTTGATATAGAATACCAAATGAGCAGCCTTTACATTTGAAACTGGCTGTCTCTAAACATTCTGGCATCACTGCAAATTATAATCCTGAATTTCGTTTTTATTTTAAATAATATGTTTCCATAAAAATGCTTTTATGAATTTTTTTAAAAATCATTGAATAAGCTTAATATATCTTGATAAGAGTTTTTGCATATTTTGTAAGGCCAACATTTATTTTATATTCCTTTACTTTTTTTCCATCCATTTGATTTAGTTATTTTTTGAAGATGTTTTTCTGAGCAAGTTATATAATTTATTTTTGACTTTAAAAAGACTGAAAATTAAAAGGGGGTAAATGATTATCTTCAACTGTTCTTGAGAAAGGAGATATTTAACTAATAAATTGAATGTAACAATTTAGGTATTGCACTTTATTTTATAAGAATCTTTATTATATGAATCATGTTATGGTTAAACAATTTCACATATTCCCTATTATTTATCTCTAATGGGGTTATCTTTCATTTACTTAACATATATAATTTTTGTACACAATTTAAGTTTTTCTTTACATACTTTTAGATTACATTCCCCATACTTTTTCCAAACGCTTTTATACAAAAGTTTCTACCAACTAGAATCCCTTCTGAAATTACGAAAAAAAGTGTGAAACAGAAATCACCAAAGAATTTACCATTAGAAATTTCATGTTTTATTAAAAAAAGGAATCTATAACTTTAAATAGAGTTATTTTTAAGCATTTCAGAATTATAAGCTTAAAATATGTGAGTAAAAAATAAAAGATGATAAAAACTTTATTTGAATAGGGTAGTAGGAGATGTAGGAATACTATTTGTTGTTCTGAAGCTATAAATTATTTAAACTAAATATATTTAAACCCAATCCTTGAAACTGTATAGGGATAATTAACAAGATTTCCAACCTTTTGCAGCTTATTTCAAGAAGGAATACAAAATATATTTATGTGACATAGATATCATCTCCAGATATTGGAAGATTAAGGAGCTCTACGTTGATTTCATGATTTAAGCCAGCATGTAAATAAATATACTTTGCTCATACACTTGAAATCGACCAAAAAAATTATCAACTTTTGCTTAAATTCATAACAAATATTTATTTTAAATTTAAAGTATTTTTATTTAAGTATTATTAAAAATTTATTAACATTATTATACATTACATGCTACTTCAGAGATTCTCAGTAGAATCTACAATACAAAGAAACAACAGAAGATCTTGTATTGAAAAAGTTACTATGGTTGAAACCTGATATCATTGCAAATATTAGAAAAGAATATTTCCTTTAAAAAATAAAATTCCAGATGTAGAACTAAAATTACATGAACTGAAACGTTTAAAAAATTTATTTAAAATTTTACAATAGGGGAAAGTAACGTTTGACAGAGCTCAGAACAAAAAGAATTTGATTTAAACTGATATGGAGAATTAGATATATTAAATAATACGCGTACTTTAGAAAACAATCAAATGCAACTCTAGATTTTTAATTTCATGTAGCGCTTCTGTATTAAATATATTTATTTGAAAACTATTCTTTTATTTTTCATTATTTATTAATAGTTTGCAAATAACTTTAAATAATTATAAATTAATAATCTAAAGTCAGCAGATTTTGATTATGTATATCATAACTGAGCTAATTCTTACTATGTAAATTTTTGCATTCCATTTATACCTAATGTATTTGAGATATTGGCTTATTTTTTGATATTTCTGTATAACATATACGCTTTTTTTCTCATATTTCAGGGCATATGCAAAAAGAAGGATTGTTAGCACATTTATCTTTAAGTTTGAGTTCAAAAAAAGGGAAATTTCTTTATTGAAGATACTTTATAAATGCAAATGGAACTACAATAGTTCTGAATTCTTTACCCTCCTTGTTTTAAAAACTCTTTTCTTCAATATTTTGTTGTTTGGTAAAAATGGATAGAAAGTCAGCCTTTTCAATCATGTTCTTTAAGCTATCTGATTGTCATCTGGATGCATTCATGATATTTCTTTCAGAAAATAAAAGATTATCTTTGAATTGCAAAAGGTTTCTATATCAACAAAAGATTTTTTTTTCTTATATTTCTCTAACTGCATACCAGCAACTAAAATCTTTTGAACTTCAATCCTCAAAACATTAGAAAAAAAGAAAGCTACTAAATATAACCCAAACATTCATCCGATCCACCAGACACAATAACTTCCAGTACTTTTTTTCTCAACAGAAAATCAACATCAGAATTTTCATACACTCTTATTCGTTCTTAAAAACCAAAACCGAAAACATTATCATTAAAACACTCCTCGAACGATTGAAATCTGCAGAAGTCATTTATTTTTGCTAGTGCTTTTGGAAGGAACGTGGTATATTTCAATAACGCGCAACAACATTAACACAGAACCACCTCCCCAACTTACTGAGCCCCTCCCTTCACGTTTTTAAAATGTATTTACAGACATAATATCACTTTTTCGTGACAGTGAATCGCACATACTGTAAGCTAAAGTCCGTTTCAAAGAGATATTCGCCGCATTCTTTAGCGCTCCGGAATGTGCAGTGCAAATGGATTTTGTCGTAATGTGTTATGAATAAAGTTTATTTCATGGTGAGTGGTATGTATTTCCTGGGTTTATTTATTTCTTTTCGCTCGAAGCCCCCAAGGCGTTTTATGCATTTAAATAAGCATTGCGGTTGTAATGCTGCGACGCTCTTTCTGCTGCTCTGGTTGCGTTTACAATTGAAGGACTGATGTGGATTTTATGCTGGCGCAGTGGAAATTTATACATGACAGAATTTCTTTCTTTTTTTAATATTTCTTCCACTGGAATATTCTATGCGATATCTAGAAACGACTTTTATTCAATATTGCTTTAAGGGTATTAATATTTATGTATACGGAAAAAAAATCGGAATGATTTTTTTTTTACCATATCTTTCAATATGCTTAAAATGTATGCGAAAAATTATTTGCAGCATTTCATGTAAATCACTAATATTATTGCTATTAATTCTTTTTTGCTTAATTTTAATGAGCTCTAAACTAAATATTGAATATCTTGATTAAAATAAATAAATTAAAATACATTAAACTTAGTTTTTGAAATATATAAATGTGATTAAAATTTTTGAAATAAATTTCCCAACTCTGGTGAATAATTATATTCAATACCAATCTATTTTCATTTACATTGGAAGGTCTGATTTTTTTTATTGCGAGTTCGGTATTAATACATGCATGAATATCAATATATGTAAAACCTGAAAATCTATGTTTGATTTCGGTGAACAAAAACCGTATAGTATTATTTAAAGCTCATTAATGTTTGCTTCTTCATGAAAAAAGAGGCAAATTGAGGAAGTAAAAAAGACCATAACTAAATCCTTCATTAAACATCAGCGGTTTTTGTAAATTTTAATAAAGATTTACCACAAAGATTATTTTTATGCCTGTGTAATTAGTACTTAACTAACAAATTCCTAGTTTTGATTTTCTAGTTTATTGCATCCATATTTGGGAAATTCATACTTAAATAAATAATAATGTTTATTTTCTACTGTAAAGTATCCATAGTATTTACACATTATTTATTTTTGCATTTATTGGTATATTTTGATCAGATGCGGTGTAAAGATGTAATAAAGATCAGATGTGGTGTAAAGCTGTAATAAAGATAAGATGTGGTGTAAAGATGTAATAAAGATGAGATGTGGTTTAAAGATATAATATAAATCAGGTGTGGCATGAAGATATAAAAAATATCCGATGTGGTATTAAGAAATAATAAAGATCAAATGCGGCATAAAAATAATAAAGGTCAGTTGTTATATAAAAATGTAATGAAGATCAATTGTGTCATAAAGAAATAATGAAGGTCAGACGCTATATAAATATATGATAAACATCACATATGGTACAGAGATTTAATCCAACTCACATATGGTATAGAGACTTAAAAAAACTCACATACAGTATATACACATAAAAATGATCAATTGTGCTATATAGAAATAATAAACATCAAATGCGGCATAAAGAAATAAGTACAGGTCATGTGGTATACAGATATAATAAAGATCTTATGCTTTATGAAGGTACAATAAAAATCAAATATAGTATAAATATATATAAAGAAATCAAATGTGGTATAAAGATATATAAAAAAGATCAGATGTGGTATAAGGAAATAATAAAGATCATGTGGTATAAAGATACAATAGGAGCAGATGTGGTATAAATCTATAATAACTATTAGATTTGGTTTACAGATATAATAAAGATCAAATATAGTACGAATATATTCAGTCAAAAAATTTATTAACTCTCACTTTACTCGATTTTTTTTTCTCATAAAAATATTTTCTTTCCTTATTTGAATATTATAAAAAATTTAACATAAAAATATCTCGTTTAAGCTTTCACGATTACTTATTAATGCTAAAAAAGGAAAATAGAGTTTTTATTTTTATGTATAAGAAGATAATTTTCCAGATTATCAACAAGAACTCTTTATTTTCTACTACGGTATAAATCATGTATATCAATATACTTAAGAGCAATTTTCTATCAAGTAACAGATTTCCTAAGACCTTACTAACATTTCTTATATTCCTCATAAAACTGCTTGCAGTGTCGCGATGTGAAGATAAAGGCTCTTTTAAACCTGACTCCTGGCTAACGAGCCAATGTTTTAGTTTGGAGTTCAGCTACAGAGGTCATTAGTAGCTGCTTACAACCCGTCTTGCTTACTAATGAGCCATTTTTCTCTGCAGCAAAGACCAAAATTCCTATTCTTTGATGCAGCACTTTACTTTCTTCTGGCTTCCATTATTGAGCTCAAATCGAAGTTTTGCAGCTGCGTTCGAGGGGGTTCTCTCTCTCTTTCTGAAAGTGATGCATGTCGTTGTCAGAAAAGAGAAATCCCTCCCGAATATTCCAAGAAGACTTAAACTTTTATATCGAAAATAATTCTCTGGTGTAGGCCTTAATATTTCTTGTGAGTGACGGAATAAAATTCCAGACGTCGTATATACAGTTGTTTCGAAAGCAGGATTTAAAAATAAGCAGGATAGAAAAAAATGAAAGAAAGTTCTAGTAAAGGATTTCTTAACATTTTTCCAAATCTTTGTAACTATCATAAAATAGGTTTCAACACCTGCAGTGAGGAATAAACATGCTCTTCTTTTCTTCCTAGTTCTTCTAACTTTTATTTTATTTGATTTATATTTTCTTTTTCTTTTTTATAGCACCATGACAACATTTTTCAATAGACACATTTGTATGTCGCATCAATGAATCTTTTTCTACTACAGCAGGTTTTCAAAAGAGATTTAAACCATTGGATACAAACTTTGTCGATTCTTGATATCCTTCCTAAATCTAGTTTATTTCTTCCAAATGCGCCTTATGTATATATATATATATAT
>JAPMOQ010034738.1:224243-278125 GCA_026543055.1 Argiope trifasciata
TTTTTTTTTGCAAAGAAGATATATGGATTAAATTCAAAGCAATCTAAAATGTGTATCTGGAGAGATACATTGGTCCTTTGAGATACCAAATAGTGCTATCACATCTCACATGGGACCAAGCCATTGTTAACCAGAAACGCTGAACTTCGGAAACATGTTCTTTCTGTATTGACATATTTGTCTTCTTGTATCATAGCAGTCCCATTCGGGGAAGAAGTCAGTGGCGCGGAAAATGGCGTGGGGTGGATATCTGAGAGTCAGGTTCCCTTCTTGATTGCCAAAGCGGATCAAATATTCGCGTTTCGTCCATTGATCCTAAACGAAGCTCTGCTGCTTGAGGATGTGAAATGGAAGTAATTGATGTGATTCAGTTGACTCTCAATTCCTGGTGTCGAAATTTTATTGAAGGAAATTTTGAAAATATGTTTCTTAATAGTTTGATAAAATAAGGAATATAGTTTAAAATGTTAAATGAATAAGATATGTACACGTTTTGCTGAATAACTGATATTTAAATTTCTTAAATGATATAAAAATTCAATTTTGACAAAATAATTCGATTGTTTTTAAAAATTATGTTTCCAGTCGATTTTTTTTTCTTTTAGTAGAGGATTTCCAAACTATAGGCCAAGAATCGCTGATGAGTCCAGAATTTAGTATTAAAGAATAACTAAACAATCACGAATAACTATGCACCTTATAGGAATTCCTCAAAATAAGATGTGAACTAAGATATTGTGAAATTGAGGAAATATTATTTATAGTGAAATTGATGAAATATTGAAAAATATCTATTGTAGTCCAACATGACAAGAAAGGCCAATGTGTAAACAAACGACTCGTCTCAGATTCATAATCCCAACCAGAGCGGAATTACAAAAGATTCTCTAAAGTTCACTTCTTTGCTTTGAAATTCGGTTACTTCTTTCTTTATCAAAAGGAATTAAAATATCTCAAACTTTACCGAATATATATATATATATATATATATAGATAGATAGATAGATAGATAGATAGATATAGATATAGATATAGATATAGATATTATTTTTATTTATTATTTGCCTGCCTTTTAATTAAAGAATTATTACGATACTTCTTCATTTATTTTAATAAATTAATTACTACAAAATTTCCAAATGTCTTTATAGGAAAGATTATTAGAAGAGTAGAAACAATAATTGGAAACATATCCTAATGAAGTTTGATATGTCCAGCGTCAATTTTCGGAAACAATTATAAAAATAATGAGTCAAAAAATGAACTCAATATTATGAAAGTCTACAGAAATCTGGTCATTTTCTCTTTCAATTTGAAAATATCAATTCAATTTATTTTAGATCTAGAATCTCTAAATTAATTGAAATAAACTTCAAATATTAACCTGAATTTTTTGGATATACCACATTAATTGACTCAGTTTAAATATGCAGCCATGCACATTGTAAAGTTACAATAAATCAAAGTTACTTTCAAAATTTTAGTTATCAAGTCGAAATAAATATCTACCTTTGAAAAAAATTTATTCATTTTATTATTGTTTAACTTCGAACCTTTTTTAAAGAAAAATAAAGTAAACTAAGACAGCATTTAAATCTTTCAGGAGCTTTTTCATGAATTGCGAATGTTTTATGGCATAAATTTGAAAGAGCACTTTCTTCTTATTCAATAAAAAATAAACTTGTTCCGTTATTTTATTTCATAGCATTTTTCCACTTTTTCTTTTCCTCGAAGATAGCATTCGAGTCTCCTTTATGAGCTGAAACTCGCGGTCAATTGGTTTTTATTACTTTAAGCAATTTCATTTCTCTACCTTTTCAAACGGAAGGAAGGAGAAAGTGCAATGCAACACGTGACACAATTCATACGCAGCGGGCGTACTAAAAGTTTATTACTCAATGTTTTAATTTCTTGCCAAATATTTCAGTTTTACGGCTTAAATTCTCAATGGGGCAAGTAATATTTAGCTCTCTTTAAGGAAGCTTTTATGTTACTTAGTGATCAAGAGGTTCAGGAAGTACAAAGCAGTTTTTACTGCATGGTGAATAAATTTTAAGTAGCCTAATTAATATTAAATGATGATATTATTCTTAATTACAATTGAAATTACATTTAATATTAACGGTGTTTGAGTTGTCTCATTAATTTAAAAAAAATCGTTTTTTTACTGAGACGGTTTTTATCAAAACAAGCAAATTTTTTAATTTTTGAAAAATGATTGTTTTAAAATTGTAATAATATAACTTAATCCGGTATGTGGAGCCCTTATGCTTATTATCATAATCAAATGTTGGCTTAAAATTTATTTTCTTTTTTTGTGCCATAAACTACAAATAAATTTTGTTAAAAATTGAAAAATTATTGTAATATAATTTAGAGTAAAAAATTGAATTTCCTGATAAGGGTAAAGAATTTGAATATTTTATCACAGGTGATGGTTTGTTGGCCAATAATAAGTAAGAAATTATAAATAGAACTTTTTTGATATTTTTTATTAAGTCGATTAAATATTCCAGATATTTCTTATATATACAATTCTTGAATAATTTCCGATCTATTAAGTTATAGTTATTTAAATAAAAATATATAATTTTAAGATGACATTGTTAAACGTTTGATATGTTATCTTCAAATCAAAATATGGATGATAAGAAATTCTTGCAAGACTCCTCAGACAGATTGGGACTTTATTGATACTAGATTTTGTAAGTATTTATTTCATGATTGGTAAATGCCTCTTCAAAAATTTAATGAGGTGTGCATTTAAAAATCAATAAACGTTTTTACACTGTGTTCATTATTTATCAGTATAACCTTTTATTAAAGCATTTTTAACATGGAATTTAAATTTAAAATATCCTACCACGTTTGGAACATATTTTTTAGAAAAAAACTGATGTAGACATACTTTAACCATATTTATGGGTCTAACACAAAATTAGTAATAGAAAGTCAATATTTCGAATAAATATTAAAACATTCTGAAAATTGGCATTTAATAACATAAATTTAAGCAGATTCTTATAAAACTTCAATTGGCTACACCAAAAGCTATCATTCTCATTCTAACAAAACTTATACCAAAATAATCTACATAGTTTTCTCTAGGGAATGAACTGCAATCATATAGTTCTAATAATAAATAAAAAATTTTACAGCCGGTGGAAGATTTATCATGAAATTTTTAGTAAATTTATGATATCATTATTTAATCTATTCAAGGATATCATTATTCAATCTATTCAATGATATCATTATTCAATCCACTCAATGTTATTATTATTCAATAATCTGTAAATTAAAAAAAAATATTCAATCGATCACAATTATTTTAGTTCATTCCGTAGAAACTAATATAAAAACAAAGTCCATTAAATTTGATAGTAATATGCTAATTATGTTTTGAGTTATTTGATTTGAAGTGAGCAAGAAATGAATAAAAATCAGTTTGGAGAAAAATGCTTTTAAAGTATACAATAACTTGTTTTAATAATAAATTATGAACGTAAATACTTTAAAAAATCTCTTTTCTTTAATTATCTTCATTTTTTAATCATTTAATTTTTTTTTCTGGCAATTTTAGCATTTGGCAGAGAATGATGCTTCGATTCATATATTTTGTCTTTGTCGAGCTCAGCAAATACTGTAACTGAATTTTGCTTTAGAATACATTCCAATAACCTTAAGGATATTCATTAATCTTATAAAACCTTCGTTAAAATGCATTACACGCATAAATCCTCTAATCTGAGGATTCAGAACTCAACAAAGACATCTTTAGATACAAATTTTCACAAAACACTACACAACACATTGGCATTTTGTGTTTTTCTGTTCCAAACATTTTCCATATTTAAATTTAAATTTGTGTTTATACAAATTTTAACATGTTTTGGGGGTTTTAAATTGATATTTCTGGTTATTTAAATGTCCACTTCCAATTTACCGATCATTATGAAAATATTTATATCTTGACTTCTAATTAACGTAGATACAAAAGTAAGTTATTTAAGAAACTAATCAAACATAAATAAGATCATTTTCGAACATTCTTTGACTTGCAGTTGAAATTACAATTACGGTACCTTTATCAAAATTTCTGATCACCAAATAATAAGATGTAATACATTATAAATAAATAAAAAAACTCGATCTTTTTAGATCATAAAATAAATTGCCAAATTTGATCTATAATTAATTCAAATAAATATTAATCATTTGTGATAAATAATTTAAATCAAATGAATTTTTTTTTAAATTAGAAAAAGAACGCTTTTTATAATATAATACAATATATTTCTGTGCAAAAGAAATATTTTTATTAAAAGATTGTTTTTATATAAAAGTAAGCCTTAAATCCTATTTTGGAGATTTGAAGAGATAAGTATAATAATTTTTAACATCATCGTTTGATATAGCTTTAAAGCCTTGACACATTTATAGCAGTATTTCCCGAAGTGATGTAGATGTTATGAACAGAGCTTTATGTCCCACGAATAAGCATTTCCCTTACAGCGCAGTCTATTAGTAAAGGTCAACTCAGCGACATCGACCATTATCCACCGTTACTCTGAATTCATTACAAGCATTGGCAATATAAGCTTTTACATATGTATTAGAAATTCTACAGTAAAGCATATGATAACTAGTGCCTTATAAAATATGAGTATCTGAAAATAGCTATATATAATAAATGTGGTAAACTCAATAACAAACATTTTCCTTCAAAATGTACCTCATATTTAGAATTTTATTTTTTGAAACCAAATCATTACGTCGAATCAATCTTACTTATAAAGAAAATTTATAAAGAATAAATCCATCTATACGAATATAAGATAAGTTATCAAAGAAACTGATAATCATTCACGAACATTAGAAGATGCATGGAAAGATTTGATTTGAAAAAATATTATATAATAGTCAAATTTAGGGCTTGTTCCATATTTTATGTAAGTTTTATACTTATGAAATGCAAAATAACTTCTATTCATTTTTTTGCTATGAAATAAGTAAGTCGGGATTTTTTATTTGTTTTATCAACTGGAAATACAGCAGTCTAAATTATTCTATCGATACATAACGAATAGCCTTAATTTACGAAAAAGAGAATGCATTAAATACTTAAAATCAAATTATATCACCATTACCCAAATATTATTTTAATCTGCAAAAAATCAAAATACAAAAATAGCTGAATGATAAAATCCAGCAACATAATATAAAAGGTAGCATAAAGTATTTGTAAATCAAATAATTTCGATCATAAGAGAATTTTTTATTGCAAAATAAACAATGATGCAAAGCTTCGTTATAAAGTATTGCAAAACCTTATAAGGGTAGTAATATAATTATCAAGCTATTATTTTTTTACTAATTATCACCATAAATGTCCAAAAAGTAATAGCAGAGGCAATAAAGAGAAAAGTGGTAATTAACTTAAGGAAGGAAACAATGATGCAATGCCCCGTTATACTAAAATGTATAATTTTACATGGCAGTAGCTATATAATTATTAAGTAATAATACTTAATTGCTTACACTATAAATGCCTATATGCTTACATGCAAATGTAAAGAATATGATAGTTACCTAACAAAGTAAATAATGATGAAATATCTCATTATAATAAAATGAATAATTTTATACGGAGAAAGTAATATAATTATTAAATAATAATGACATCCTTAGTTTTCATCATAAATGCCTATAAAGTTCTATGTAGATGCAAAGAATGGAAAAGTGGCAATTAACTACGGAAGGAAACATCCTCAACTGTCTTGAGATACCCGGAATATTCTCCAGAACCCACCATCCTCAGGGACTGAAGTTAGGAGATAACATATTCATCATACATTTCACAACTTTCGCCGCAGCGACACAAAATCCATTAGAAACGTTCAGAGCTGTGAGGGACTGCTTGTTAAGGGCGCTTTGTGTGGCTAGAAGGGTCACGAAAGCCCAGATTATGCTTGTGCAGAGAGAAACGAGAAAAAAATTCAGAAAAAAAGGAATAAGTTCAGCAGGCTCGGGATTTAAGAAAATGCTTCTGGAAGAAATGGAAGGTGTACTTAAAGACCCCTGTGAAATTACTTTGGAACTATAGCGTTAGACTCTTTAGGATGTTTTGGAAAGTGTCAGAAAAATTGTTTGAAGAAAGGGTAATTTAGTGTTCCTGCTTTCAGTTTACTTAATGGTTGCTTAGAAATAGAGGCAAGCAGCATATATTTTTTCCTGCAACATTGAATAAATTTAGTATTTTTTTTTCATTTTGTTATACTTTGTTAAGCTAAAACGCGTTTTTTTTAAAACTGAAAAGCATTGTTTTTTCTATTTGTCAAGATGAGGATTTCAGAACTGAAGGATGTATGTGGAATTTATAATACTAATTTTTTAAATTTTAATTTTTTTAAAGTTCTTTGAAACCATTTTATCAAATATATATTCATATGCAATTTGAAGTTACTTATTTAGGGGATGAAGTTACTTATTTAGGGGATGAAGTTACTTATTTACTTATTTAGCATTTATTTTTGCATTTATTTACACAAAAATGGGAATATAAAACATATTTCATAAAAATCGCCAATAAGGTATAACTTATAAAATACAATTAATTTTTAATGAAGCAGTAATTATAAGTAATAAGTTTATTATGAAAATAGTAGAACAGCAAAGGAAACTTTATTTGAGCAATTTCAGGAATTCATTTAAAAATTCTCAATTATATGACATTCTTTATCGACTATTTCAACTAATTTTAATTACAAAAAAAAAATGAATTATTTCATTGTGAATTTAACATATGAGGAAATAATAACACATGCTTTTACAGACAATCATGAAAATTCAGTTTTTTTTACAATTGAATTGAATTTAAACATTCAAATCTAAAAATGAAATTCAATGCTAATATTAACTTGCACATATTATAAAAACACTTCAAATTTATACTCAATCTTTATTTTGTCTTCCTCTAACTATACAAATATAACATCTTTTCATTAAAGTAGCAGAAGGATTTTATAAAAAATAATTATAGACATGTTTTTATAATAATGTATTTAAAAATTATTGGTAAAACATTATTTTAGACAGAACTAATGGTTTCAAAATGAAAACGTTTATCAGAATAATTTCATCAATGAGTAGGGTTAAATATAAGAACGTCTGAGGTGCAATGAAAATCAAAAGTGTTTTAATGCAAAATTTATCTAAAATTCTGAAATTACACTCGTTTTCCTAGTTTGAATATTTTACAGCATCAGTTGTTACAGAATTCTAGGAAAAAATATTTGTATGATATTAAGGTCTCATTATTTATTTACCATTTATTTTTCGTTATGTCAAATATAATCACTATTATTGTAGTTACACTGCTCACAGGTGGGTTTTCTGAAAGTTTTCTAAAAAAGCTTTCTAAAAAAGAATTGCTTCTCATTGTGAATTTCCAACTAATTTCAGCATTAATGGAGTAAATAACCACATATCCAGATCCTTTATGTTATAGACTGAGATGCAAGTCTAATCAATTACGAAACAAAAATAATTGAAACGAGTAAATGCAAACTAAATCAATATCCCTACAATTACACTGTTCATAGTTGACTTTCTGAAGACATGTGCTGAAGCAGCTCCTCTTAGCTACTTTCCAACTAATTCTAGCAATAGTGATTTAAAATAACCATCTATGCCATTTCTTCTTATTCTAGACTCAGATGCAAGTCCAATCAATCACGAAGCAAAAAGAGATGAAATGAGAAAATGTAAACTTTGGATGTCCCTTGTGAAGCAATTAATGCACATGTCTCAAAGTCGGCTCATTTCTTTATTCGTAAGAGCAAAGCGTGCAAACGACAGGAAGACATTAGTATGACTCGCTTGTAAATTCTAATTCCTACTCGCATTTCTCTTTTCCATTACAGAACTGCATCATTACGCTAGATGTAACGGAACGCGGATTTGCAAATCTCTCCAAGCCAATTAGTGCAAATGGCAGAGATTTATTAGCGTAAATCATAGATCGATATGGCAGTCAAAAGAGCATTAATTATTCTCGAAAATGAAGTGTTATGTGCCAGAAAGTTCACTGATGGTGAAGAGTTCGCCAGCGTTAGTTTGTAAAAACATTGTATAGAGTTCCTGTCATAAATAATGATTTTTTAAATAATTTCATAATTAATATTAAATTTTTTTAAGTATTAATCAATATAAAGCAAAACATGTGTCTGATAATTTTGTTGTTATTTATCATCAACCAAAGATACTTTATTTATGGTTGGTATGAAATATCGAGTGCTGAAAAGTTTACAGATGATCGGCATATTCTATTTCCATTCGTTTTTAAAACGTCGTAAAATATTTAACATAAATAAGGATATCATTCTTTTCTCAAATAATTTTGCTTTTGATTTTATTTTCACATGTATTAATCCTTATTTATTTGGATTATTTCATTATTCTTTACTATCATTTCAAATGATTTAGAACAAATGAAATTTTAAGAACCAAAATGCTCTTAGGGATAATTGCTCACCATGCTTTTCAAAATATCATAAAATGTATCCCTCTTACAAATGAATTTTTAAAAAAATCTGCAAATGATTTTATTGAAAAAAGTCATTAAATTTACCGTTACAGTTTCTTGATTATTTTATTATTAATTGAAAAAAATAAGGAAATAATGATAATAGCTGTTAAGACGAAGATCTTGTGTACAAGAAAATTCACTTAGGATAAAGGCGTTTTCTGTTTCCTTTATTTTTTTATTTTTTGCCAGCATTCTTTTTTCTTTTTTAAGTACGTAATTTCAATTATTTTTAACATTGTTTAAAGCAGCAAATTTAATGTAATGCTTCGTATGTAAGACTGATAAAAGAAACATTCCCATGTGTCATAAGGATATAGAATTTATTTTTAATCTATTAAAAACATGTGAAATGTCAAAAAGAGTACTATGCTGATTCTTAAAAATATACAAAAAATAAGAAATTCTGATTCATTTACAATAAAATAAAATGCTTTTTTAAAGCCTTAGAAATTTCTTATGATGTACTGTTTAATAGCTATTTGTGACGGAGTGATTGATCGCTTGATTACTCCAGTTGCTCCATGATTATCTTGATAAATCAATAATGTATGGAGGTGTATTGATAACCTTTAATTCTTTGTTGTTCAGATATTTACTGGCAGAAATTAAGCAACACCTCACCAAAATAATAATGGAATGACTTAACATTCTATCATTTGACAGATAAGGATCAATCGACATTTATATGAGAAATCAGTACAAATCGTAGAAAAATATTAAAGTAAAAATTTAAAAAAATTCTTTAATCATACTCTAGCTGTTATCATTTTCTGCACGTTTTGATTTTACACAAATGCTCTAATTCAATAATTTTAACGTCTTTCAATTTATAGTTACTTATGCCACAAATACTATTTGCTATATGTATTTAAGGACTGTTTAATTTGCATATTTTATGTTGAAAATCACAATCCGTTATACTAAAAAACATAACTTTTAAAACTGTTCAGGTTTATAAAAAATATAACGTAAGAGGATATTCCATCAGGCATTCCAGAAAAATGGATGGTTATTTCAAAGATATAACAAACCATCAGAAAAAAGTCAAAATCTTATACCCTAAATAAAACCAAAAATACATAAAAAATTTGTTATTCAATATATAGAGGAACGGAAATAGTATTCTACAGAAACCATTTGTATTCAAACTTATTTTTTTGAATTTTGTATTGAAATGGCAATTTAATAAAGAAATTCTATATAAAGTTATATTTTCCATGTTTTTTTTTAATTCTTAAATTAAGTAGTATGCCGTATGATATTCTTTTTTGAAAAGTTAGAGATTTTTTAAAAAAAATATATAAACTGAAATTAAAAAAAAAAAAAAAACGTTCTCTGTTTAATGGTACAAAATGCGTAAAAATTGTCATACATAAAACGTATTAATGATTTTTGTGCATTTTCAAATAGAATTAAATTATTAGCAATTAGAAGTCAGGAAGACGATTTTTTCCTTCAAGTAAAACTTTATTTTAACCTTCGGTCGATACTATTTGGTTACAGAAACTATCTGTTATTTAATACCTATACTTCAATCTTTTAAATGCTACAAACTTTTTCTAATAAAGACGATAATAACAGCCAATAAATAACAGTCATAAAATTCTGTTTTTTTTATTATAAGAAAAAAGCAAGTAGTTTTAGTTTTTACTGACCAAGATTTACTAAATTTTAACTATAAGTATTTTTGAAATTTCAGTTCATATATTTCTAGGATAACTCTTCAATATCCAGACAAAATGATACTCATGACATTATATCCTTTATTTCTACAAATAAATTGGGTTAGTTTAAAGTGATAAATGAGATCATTCTTCATATATCCCTTTTAAAGAATTTGAAACTTAAAATATGTCTCATCGTTGTATTTTGCTTTTAGATATGAATAAGAGACAAAAAATTCCCAATATTCAATCAGACATTTTATTTGAAAAATCTTTCCACATTTAATCTTTAAAATATCAAATAATTACAACATTTCTAAGTATCTAATTATCAGAGAAACTTATCTTTTCTTTCGATGCAGAAAAAGTAAAACTGCATCATCACCATCAATCCATTAATCATGCACTCATCAATTCATCAAATGATATCAATTGGTGTAGACAGCCGATTGGCAACGAAATTGATTTCCCTGAATGCATTACAGGGTGTGCTCTAGCATATGCAATGATTGATGCATAAGCCAAAGGTCAGGAGACATGTATTCCATCTGTATATTGATAATTGTTAAGATAGCCTATGTTTATCATGTATCGTGTTCAGCTATACAATTAAGTGTTAATTAGAGAAAGTACACATTAGACTATATAATATTGACTACGTCTTTATAACATATTCATGGCTTAATTATTTGGGCATTTAATACAACTGAATTTATTCGACTATTATTCATATTTTTAAGGTATGAAAAATATCAAATGTTTTTTGATTAATTTCCACATTAATTATCATTATAAGGTATAACTTTTGCATAAATGTTTTATTTCATTTATAATAGCATTAAATTAAAGTTTTAATGTAGAATATAAGTTCATAAAATTTTAAGATCGTGAAATTTTTAAATAATGTAATGACTTAAATAGAATAACATTTTTTTAAAAAAAATGTTCTTTTCTTAAAAATGATTTTTAATAATTCCATTGACATCAAGAGCGCAGTAATATTTAATATAAAAAAATAATGAAGACATTCCTTTTGTCCTTGGAGCAATAATATTGAAACTGTGTGCAGTAATTTATTCTCTTGTGTGCAGTGACTAAGCAAACAAAATTAAATGAAATAATACTTTACAATTATAATTACAAATAAACTAATGAGCCATCATCATTTTAAAGGAGCCCATAAAATAATCAATATTTAAAACTTTTAATCATTTGACAAATTCTTTTAGATACACAAAAAGTTCATTTCCAAATCATTGTCGCATAAATTTATCTTCTTGCATATCATTTCGAGTAGCTTTTGTATTACTTTATATAATTGTAATAAATAAATTATTAAAACATTTATGATATAATATTTATATATATTCATAAATATAAAACAAATTATGAGTACGATTTATTTTAAATAAATTATTAACCAGAACCTTTGAAATTTTCATATGTTTTTAATTGTCACATATGAAGGAATTTAAATTCTTCATATTCAATAAAAAATAAATAGTATTTAAATTTAAATTATCAAATATTTCATTAATATATTTGATAAGACAGTTGCATGATATAATTTTCAAAAGAATATTTTAATCCAAACTTGGAACTTTTTAAACATATTCTTGACACAGTTTCATAAGTTTAAATTTAACCCTAATTAGCTTTGGATAACAATTACAAGGTAAAAAAGCTTTATCTATAATTATTCCATTAACGATATTTTGGGTCCATATTTTTACTTTTAATATCCTCAAGGAAAAAAGGCATAGTTTCATTCAACTCCTTTAGCAAAGCTGTTGGCTTAAGGAGGAGGTCACGATTCGTGACAGATGGTGTTTCAAGTTTCCCCAAACACCTGCATCTATCATTAATTGGAATTTAGCAAGTTATGATTACTCGATCAGCCAAGTTATCCTTAGTGCTGCCACATAAAGACGCAACATTTTCCCTGAATGCAGAAGAAAAATACTACTATTTAAAGTATCCGAACGATGAACAATGTTTCTCATCATCGGAAATTTATTAGTCAGGTGATATTTATTTTTTGTGATATATTTTCGGTCTATTCTGAAATAAACATTTCCGAAATTTTATTTTGCCTTAATGGATAAGTTTCTTTGTTCATCATCATCATCATCATCATATATATATATATATATATATATATATATGAAATTGTTAAAGGTTAAAGAAACCGAAAACATTTAAACTAATTCGTCGTTTCCGGTCTCTTTTACGGAAATAACTATGTATTTTTTCATTATGTTCCACTGTCCATTTGTAATTCTAACCATTTGTCTTTGAATGTCATGTCTCAATTTTTTTTAAGCTGGATTGATGAAAGATAATATGAAGTATTTATATAATGGTATATCTTTGTGAACGTCCGCATCCGTTGAACATTCTAATTAAAATCCCCCATATAAATAAAATTTGATACAGAAATTCATGAATTAAAATGTCACATCCAAGCGAAATCTGTCCAACAGTTTTCCCTTCTACATTTTCAGTTACATGCTGACGCGATAACTCAAAGGCACAACGACTAAGACAACATAAAGAAATTTGATGTGTAATTTACGCACTTAAAATGATAACCCTTATCAAATTTTGAATAAGATATTCAGGTACTGATTCGTTGTTTCTTTGTATTTTTGCTGGTTAACACAAAAAAGCAACAACTTTATTTATTTTTTATTAAGTTTTTTTTTTCAGATTTATTATTTAAAGAGTCTCACTTTGATTTGATACTTTAGATCTAACGCATTATCTAATATTATGTCATTACCGCATTTTCTAAATTTATATAATTTTTTACTGCCGTTTAAAATGCTACCAAGCAAATAAACTAGCTTTTATAAGAACTTACATGCTAAATAATCTTAATTTTAGTGAAATTCTAATCATTTATTTTGTGATCAGAACGAATAATTAGAATATGCACAATAATACTGCTCCGATATTCTGAAAAAATTGCTTTGGAGGCAGAAATAAGTAATATTAATAATCAATTATTCATTCATAAGATTTCACATATCCTTGTTAATCCATTATAAATTTAACAAATCATGTTTACCTTGTACGCAAATTAATTATTTGCTATATTTCACAGATTTTTTCAATATTTTAATATTTTATTATATAATCTTTCATTCTTGAAATTAAATCGTTTTCTTTTTGTCCTTAAGAAATCTAAATTTAAAATGGATATTTTATTCCTACTTTAAAATTCAGTTCATATTTTGACATTATTTTATTATTTAATTATCCTTATTAAGCTTTATTTTAGATTTCAAAACTAAGCATATCATAATATCACAAAAATCTCTGAATCGAATAATTTAAATCAAATCTTATTTCAATTAATTAATTAAATTTGTAAAGGTTTTCTCAGAAATGTGATATGCGATTTTAATTTTTAATGCTCTTTAAAAAGTCATTTCAAAATGCGAAATATTTTTTTCTGCTTTGCGAATTTTTACTCCATTACATTAAATACTAGAAGTATACCTGTAATATGGAGAGAAGAATTTCGAAAGACTTTAATAAAAAGCAAATACAAATTAAGTGAACAAATTAAAGTTTTCTCAAAATTGCAACATTTCTTAAACTGCTTTAAAGAAAAAAAAAGTTACGAAGCATGATTTTTTTTGTCTTTTGCTAATTACAGTGATTTTTTGCGCCATTTTTAGGTAGCTGAAATATTCTTGTAATACGACCGAAATATTGCAAAACATATTGTTGTGGTTCTTTTGAGAATTTATTGCTGCAATTTAATAAATATGGCAAATTTAAAAATAATGGCATCTCGAATAATAATTATCTTAAGTAGTTTATAATGTCTCTGACTTTAAATTTTAATATGTAGTGATTTAGTTATAACTGTCTGAACATATTCTTAATTAATTAATGAAAATCGAAATTATTTTGTGCATTGTATCAACGATTCCAATCGTTTTGAAATCTTCACTGAAATGTTTTATAATTTTTTTATAAATACGCATACGATAACGAAAGAAATTATTTAATTATTTGCTAAAAAAGAATTAATTTCTGAATAAATGAATAATTGAGTTCGAATATAATTAATTTATTTTATAAATACAAATTTACTTTCATTCATGACTCATATTCAGAGAAATCATATAAAAGCTAATTTAAAAAGTATATTAATTAGTTTCAAATGAATTGTGAACTTTAAGCAATTGACCTTATTTATGAAGATCATGGAAAAGAATTGAATGGAGCAAGAAACAAAAAAAGGAAAGTTTTGATTATGTATAATTATGTTACAGAAAATTATCCAAATAAGGTGGATAAATGTGAACGTTAAAACAATCAGAAACTTTCTAATAAAGAAAAACAGAGCTTTAATCTATAAAAACATATTAGCAAAACATTTTTAAAATGTGTCGAAGATCAGAACTCGTAATAAGCAGCAGCTCATGATTTGCAATCGGTAATTAAAAACCTTATCAGAGAGAGGTGCCGAGACAGAACTTGCAAGAATGAGGCTTTAATCAACTATTCACGTCTCTTAACTAGTATGTTACTTTCCACTGATACAATACCTCAATCATTTCTCCACCCTTTTTATTTCTTGTGTGACATGAAGCAGAACTTCAAGAGTATATGCTACAATTGGAATGCAAAGGAGCCATAATTAAGATTGTTGTAGAATCTGGTGTATTTGTTTTATAGAAAAATAGCTGCCAACATTAATGACAAGGCCGGGGATTACTCATTGACTCAATATTTGTCATGGTTATGTGAAAAATTATTTTCATTACCTGGAGACTTATTGTGTTGAGTATCATTATAACAAATTCGTAACAGTACAATTAACATTAGTAATGCATTAATAGTTGCAGTTGTAAAAAGTCTTTTTGGGAAATTGAATATAATTTATTAGATTATTAATATCTCACAATCTACGGCTATTACGTTTTCTTACTTTATTTCTGAGCAGCATTAAATAAAATCTAATTTTAGATTATAATAATTTAAAATTAAATAACAATTGACAGACAAAAGAAATAAAAATAAATATTTACTATCAGAAGTTCACAAACGATCTAATTTCAACATACAAGGAGCATTTCTTTAGAAAATAAGAATCTTATTCTTAATTCCATTTTTTTCTCTCTCTCAAAAACTGTAACACGGTTCCCCAGTCGTGATGAATTTCTGCATCTTCTTTCTTTGTCAGATCATTTATTATACATGCATGAGTCTCGCCCACTTTATGCAAATTAACGAATTCATACAAGTCAAAGAAACTTGAGTAATGTAACTAATAACAAAAACGAACAGCGTGAAATTCAAAAATAACTCATCACCTCGCTAGAACTGGGAACAGGAGGATGCGGATATGGTTATCGGTCAATAAATCTTGGTTTTCACTGGAAGATTTATAAGCTGAAAAAATCACTTTAAAATCACCAAAAATATTTGCCACCACAAACTTGAGAACTTATTACGACAATAAATCTGTTAAACTATAAAAAAATAGATATTTGCAATTTTTCTTCACCAATATTAACACACAAATGGGATATTCATTTAAAATGTTTACCTTGCATTTTTAATGTGTATTAAGCATAGTTTTCATAGCCTTTTATTTCATTATATTACCTTAATGGGATGGAATGTATAAAATTTCATATCTGTAATTACATTCATTTGAAGCTATTATATTCTACTTACCCATTATTTTAAAAATATCGCATTGATGCTATATTAGATGAAAAATCTTAAAAGTATAAGACAAAATAATATGGAATATTTTCAACATAAATATATTTATCAGTTTAGAAAGAAAATGTACTTCGATTGAAGCACTTGATGGAAGATTGAAAGACGAATATAATTAATTAAATATATAGTAATAAAAATAAGAAATAGTATACTTTAAATATTTAGTTCAGCACAAAATTTGACAAATATATGAAAGAATGCTGCGTTGGAAAGTACTACGAAATGATTCTAGAAATAAGACCTTATCAGCTTATAAATAAATTAATCTAGTTAACACATTGCATTATCAATTGCTTTAAATTTATTTGCACCATTATATGTTAATTAAATAGATTAAATCGTGTTCTTTTCAATAGCCTTAACTTTTTGATCACTAATTATCAGGCAATCACGATTTTACATAAGGGTGTTTATATATTTGAAATTATAATGCAAAATAGTATTAAAATTTCGGAAATACTATTTTTTCTTAGGAGTGTGACGAAATCCTTCCCAGAGGCATCAGTTTTAAGTTTATTTATTCCAGGATATATTAACTCCAAAAAATACTATATATACAGACAAAGAAAGAGATTTGAATTCATATCAAACTTCCACACTCACCACCAAACTTTTCAAAGCATTTAGAAGAAAATAAAATAAAAACAAAAACGCCTGATGCATTGAAAATATATTAAAAAAAGGGTCTCAAATCCGCAGCAGTATCATGCGCAAGCCTTTTTAAAAAGTAAATAATTCACAGGAGTGAAGTAACGAAAATAAACTGCTTAAAGGAGGCTATTTGGCATGCAATAAATCAATAGTGTTAAAAAGAGCTATCAGCTCTGACTCCCTGGCTTGGCTGACAAGCCTGAAATATTGATGCTTAGAAGCGAATGGAAAAGGGTCTCGAGAGGGAATTATGTATTTAGGTCGAGAACACGCTGCTCTTGGCCTAAGAGAGCGGCAATAGCTCTTAAACTGTAATTGGGGCTCCTGATTTAGTAGAAAAATGATGTTTACGGGGTGCACATTTCATGGTCAATTTCTGAAGGTATTCATTGTGTTAAATATGGGCAAAGCAATTTTGTGTTCAGGTTGGAATGCATTAGCTGATGGTTGCTAAGCGATTCTTGATAGCATTAAGGAGTGTTTTAGACCAGTCATTAAATCTTTTCCAAAGAATTATTTCAAGTACACGTCCTAGAATAAAATTTACTTAAGATTCAAGAACCTGAGCTTCAGTTACAGAGATAAAATTTCTCTTTATAAGAAAATTAGAATTATGTTTAGTTAATACGCATTTATTTATAGAAAAAAATTATTATTAAATTTCATTATTCATTGCAAGACATGTGGGGGGATAGTGTTAAAAATCACGGAATCGCCTATTTTGTGTAAAGTTTCGGGAAGAATGAACCGGGTATGAATTTGTTATGAACCATAAAATATTGAAAAATGTCTGGTAAAAAGACAGAAAGGCTTCCAAATAATATTTCAACATAAGATGCAGGCATTGACAGTTCTGATTCAGAATCAAAATGTAAAATTTTTAAATCTGAAAAGTTTCTGCATTATTTTGTTTCATACGTTCTATTTTAAAACCTATCCCTGTTGATATTAGAATAGGTGTGACCTAGATATCTGAATAGATTTCTTTTTTTTTAATTCTAAATTATCTCATTAGTTTTTTCTTCTTATTTTTATCGACAGTCGCAATGAATACTTTTTTTTCATTTTTAGCCACATATTTTATTTCAGCATCTCGCCGTACTTCTTTATATTCAGGTCGTTTTATGCACATTTGATAGTCTTTTCGAAGGTTGATATATTTTTATCTTATGATTTTCTTACAGTTTTTTATATTTATACTGTTATGAAGAATTTTTAAAGAAAAATACCGTGGTCAATTTTACATTGTAAGATATTCCCCGAGTAAGGAGAGGAATTTTTCAGATTGGTGGTTGATTCTCAGCTCCAATGTAGATACATAAATGAAGTGGAGTCATTACACCCAGCCTCTTACGGGATGTGCTATTTACGAATGAGCTATGTTTTGTTACTTGTGATAATGTTTATTTCGTGGTATTGATGACCTTTAAAACTGAACGTCATCAATGCTGTACAGTCAGTGATCAAACGGCAGAGTTTTCTGTTTGTATTAGGACATGTTGGAATAGTCAGCTATGATTTACTATTTAAGATAAAGACAAAACGGAATGAAACACTGGCAATATCGCGTCAACTATCAAAAAAAAAAAACCAATACAATAAAAAGAACTAAAGCAAATATATCTTAAATAAAAAAAAATATCTACATTTCTGATTAAGTTCTTCAAATATTGGTGATTGTAGTAGATATTTTCAGTATAATAATTTCCTTACGGATGCGAGTAATGAGACTTGCGAATTAATCTCAGTTTATGCTAATTTCATTATAAGGCAATCAAATTATTTCATTGTATGCCTTTTAGTACTGTTCTTGCTAAATACTTGTAAATACACGATAAAATTGTTCCCATTCAATATATTTAAGCGAAATCGGATTTGAATTTCATAATGAGATTAATTATTCATTTACAGAAAAATATTTACATCTCATATCAAGAAACTTTGGGCAGATCGTGTTTAATGGGTATCAATAGCATATAATTATATATAGCAGTAATTTTATAATAGTAAATAGCTCATATTTAGATTTAAAATAGACATGAGAAAGCATCAAAAATTCATCCAAGCATGAAACAAACGCTATTGAACACTATTCCGTTTTTATTTCATTAAATGTATTGAAATATTATTTCTTTTTGCTAAATACTTATAAATACATACCAAAACAGCTCTTATTCAGTCTTTTAATCAATGGCATGACTTTCTTTTTTCTTGACTGACAGCTAATTCCTTTTTGATTGATTTGGTCATTCTGATAATGGGAAATTTAACACTTTCTGTTAATGAATATGAGTAATAATTTATTTTGCTAACTGCAATTGAAATTAGCTCACAGCATTCACATTTATGAGCATTTTCTATCATTTTAACACATGGGATAACAACATAAATTCACGTAGGTAGCGAATCAATAGCCTAGGGCAGCTATTTCTCTGCTAGATTCCAAGATGCATTCGTATATGAATGTATACATTAAAATAACCCTGGAGCATGTAAGGCGGGCTGTGGCAATTGCGGCGTTAAAATGGGGAGATTCTATGTAGAAGCTTTCATATCTATTTGAGTGTTTGAATAATTAAAGTAACGAATGACCAATTTGTTGTATGCATCCGGCAAGCTCAACATATTAGTCAAAAGAATCAAGTATTGGTGCAGAGCGTTTCACATAACTATTAGTTTAACATTGAATGGGAGAAATTAATATTGGGAAATACATTGCATTTTATTCCATCAGATTACAATTCTAGTTTGCTTCAAAATAAATTATGCAGTACAAAATTAAACGAACCTAAATACTAATTATGAGCAGAAATCAATAAACGCAACCTCAATTTGTTATTTTTTATTCAGAGATATGAAAAACTTTAGTGGATAACTTATTTATCAACTTTATACTTATTACGGTGGAGAGAATTTAAAAAATTATAAAATAAAAGATTTATTAAGCCAACATATTTTTTTAAATTTTTTTTAATTTAATGAAAACATTTCATTCAATAATTTATTTGTATAATTTTTCAGTAATTTAAAAGTAGTAAGAATAACATCTAAGTTACAGCTATAACCAATTATCAAATTAAAAGTCCATCTGATAATGAGTTTTTTTGTATACTTAAGTCTCAAAAGTTAAAAGGCAAAAAGCAAAGCAAAAGTCGAAATATATCTTAATAATTGATTTCATAGTGGAATATAAATTGAAAAAATAAACCTTGAAAAATAATGAAATTTAGTTTTAAAAATAATATTAACTGAATTACTAATTATGATGTGAAATATGAATTATTAAAATTATATTACTTATAATCAGATAATATGATAGGAAATATGAAAAGGAGATAGAAACCCAAAGAAATAAATTTGAACCATTTTTTTCCAAAATTTAAATACATGCATGTATTTTATTATAATATTGTTTTTGAATTGATTTCAGTTACAAAAGGATGCATGCATTGAGACTTTCTTCCGTACCCTAGTAAATTTATTTACAAATGTCATACACAATTTGAGACAAAACATGCTTGTTCCTATTAGTCTTCTTTCTTACTTGAATAAAATAGTTAAAAATATTACTGATATAAAAAATAAATATTACACAATAATTAACGATTGAATTTTGTTCAAAATTATTGATTTTTTAAAATTTATTTTAATTGTCGACACATCATTGAATTCATGTTCTATATTTTCAGAAAAAAATGAGATTGTTGAAAATACATTTATTTGATAATTCAACCACTATACTTTTCAATTTTTCTTTCAAACATGTATCATATCGAATATAGAGCATTTTAATATAATTACAAACTGCATTTCCTTCTCCTAATTTTCTTCATTTTTTCAAATAGCTACCTATTATTTTAGTTGCTTCGGGAAACCATCACCACGTTGTTGTTCCAACAGTTTAGTTTTACAATTTATACAGCAGAAATAGGGAAAAAACTGCCGTTTCATTACTTCCGAGGCAGTAACTGCAATATATCATCCTTATTTCAATTTAAAACACATGGCCCTCTTTTTCATTGCATAGGGATACACTACATCCCTCTCGTAAAACTTCTATTGCTTCTTCTAAAAAGTTGAAAGAGACCGTATACAGGCTCTGGCTAGGGGTATTCAAAATTTGTAATTTAAAAGTTCACTGTTTTCGTTCTAGAAGAATATGGCGCACAGATAGGTTGGAAACCATCCAAAGAAACGTTGTGATAAACTTTATCACAGTAGCGAAATCTTCTAAGCCTTCAGCCCCCTTGGCACATCGTTCTACAATTTCACTTTTATTTTGCTTTAGAACAAAAGATTCTTTTTTTTAAATTTATTTGTTTGAATACTTTTTTTCTCTCTTCAAGTTATCGCTGCTAGATTGTAATCGCACACATGACTGATGCTCGAATGAAGGGGAATGTGGGAGGGAGAAAGGGTTGGTAATTTTTCTTTTGTTCTTAAAGTTTCATCTAAGACTTTTTTTCTTTGATTGTTCCCAGAGATCTCCGAGTCGTGTTCCATGCTTTTTTTATATTCTCAAATGTTCTAGAGCTTGATTCTCATTCGTCGAAATTTATATAGTTTTTTTCTTACTATTATTTTTCATGTTTTATGTTTTATTTTTCCTTTCTTTTCCTTTTTCTCATGATTTGCGGTTTCGTATTCTTTTGAGAGGTTTGAAAGAAAACATGAGATAAAATATGTTCCGATTTTTAAAGATCTGAAAAGGGCCTTTTCTGCAGTCAGTGACTTTTTGATAGAATAAATTAATACGATTTTTCGAATGATACTCTTGTTATTATTTTACTAGATATGTTTCACGCTAATTCCTTTTCTTTAAAAGCATCTGTTTATTATTACTCTTATTATAATTTTTGAAAATATATCAGCTATCATAAAGAAAATATCTGCAATGAATACACTGCTCAAGATTTTTACGAAAATCTATGTTTCAGAATCCTTCCAACCCTACACACATAAACGCATTTCAAAAATTATATTTATTGGTGTGTCTTCATAACTCGTAACTGATAAACGCTTTGAGTTAGATGGAGGAAATTTATTATATTATATTTCCGCTAAATTTGTAAATGTGCACCAAATTTAGAAAAAAAAAAAACAATCGTAGAAATATGTCTGTTTTACGACCCGAAAATGGGGTAACCACAAAACAAAAAAGTGAGATGATAAAATCCGATAAACATATTTAACATCTAAAGTGTAGATATGCATTAAGAGCCATGTGTTAAAAGACTGATCGCTTGTCAGGCAATACTTTTTGCAAAACAAATACAGTCAGATTATAACATTTAATAGATATATATTTAACAATTAAAGTGTAAATATGTATTATATTTTGTGCCTAACATGTTAAAGGATTAATCCCTTGTCGGATAATACTTCGCAAACTTGTAAAGGCGATTATTCAAAAGCACATAAAATTTAGTCAATGAAATAATTATATGATTGCAACATATGTATGGTACCTGATTTCGAGATTATATTTATAGTACTGAGACAGATTTTGGTTTCATTCAATATGAGAAGACAGTTAACCAATTATATTTTCAATTCTACGGAACTAACGAATCAACTATTTCAATGATTGATCGTCACAATATGTTTAAAAGTCTGAGATAGGCGCTATTGAAATTTTTTGTAAATATTATTCGTCAGTTGCATGCGATTGATAATGCATGGATATATTTATTAAACAGCATCTGGCAAATTTTAAGGAAGACCAAGCTCGTTGACTTGTTTTTGACTTAACTCTACATTTAATGCTTCAAATAACAGGAAATGCAGCTTACTTACTTCATTTAAATCATAGGTTTGATCGAATCATATGTATACCTCTAAAATTTGGAAGTAAGCTCATTAGCCATGATTAAAAGTGGTCATTTTTTTACTTCAAATGCATACAATTTAAAATATTTGATTCTCAGTTTATTTCCTGTGGTACGAGTTAGGTATCTTCACATTCGATATTTTTTTTCTGAAAAACTTTTTTAATTAAAGCGAAATTTAATTTTCAGTGGATCTTTAAAATTAAAATATTATTTAAAAAGGGATTTGAAGTATAATCATTAAAATTTTTAATAAACGTATTCTAAGTATTTGTTAAATATTAAATCAAAAACAAAGATCTCCGCATTTCTGAATATAGCCTTTTAATGTATTCTATAAAGAACAAGAGGGTGGAATGCAATGAGAACATTTGATACGGAGTCCAAAGTAAACAATCGAAAGTTTTTTTTAAAAAATAATTTCAATACCAAAAATACAGAATCCTATTAAACATAATTTTTTTCAATAAGTAGATAAATTTCACTTAAATAATTAGGAAATTGAAAAGATAAAATTATACTTTGAGTTAATTAAGTTAAAGGTAACTTTTTTATGAAAATCATGAATAATGTTTTTTTTATTATGTCTAAATCTCGATGAAATTATCTATATATTATTCTGTTTTTTTTTAATAATATTCCGCATTCAAATATTTTTCATGCTGTCTGCATTGTATTCAATGCCTTTTTTGCATGCTTTTACCAGCTATGTGTCTGGCATTTCTTTTATATGCATTTTTCAGTTAGAAATTTTGTATTTCTATTGAAAATAATTCAAAAAATATTAAAGTCGTACTTTAATGACTTTCATTAAGCTCCTATTATTTCAAAAATTAACTACTTATTTTTATTATGCGTACCATAATACAAAATCCTTTTTTTTTTCAAATAACTATGCAGTCAATGAAAATCTCATGTCGATTTTTTCTATTAAAACAAAAAGTTATATGCACTAATTAATATTAAAATATAAAGTTATATGCATTAATTCATCTTAAAATAGAAAGTTATAATCATTATTAAAAATTAAAAATATAAATATGCGTCTATTGAAATAAAAAGTTATATGCACTATTTAGTATATTCGTATTGTTATTTATCATAATATGATAATTCATTCATTATTTTCTGAAAAAAAAAACACGAAAGTAATTAAACTTCTTTAACTAAAAGATATATATATAATTTCTTTCAAATAGCAAATTTGTTATGAAATAGAAGCAAAAAGAAATAACACATTTAAAAGATATGTATAATACATGTTTGGAATAGGTAGGCATAATGCATAGTAATTAAGTTTGAGTAAGCATATATTACTGTTGAAAGATTTATAGCGCATATGATTGTTCATGATAGATACTGTTATTGTCAGTTCCTACGGCAGTTATTTTATTTACCATCACATCATTAACGCAACATTTTACATAATATAATTAGCAGCACATTTTATTTAAAATAAATTTGGTTTCTTTAAATTTATCAACTAAGCAGCATTTTATTAAACATTTGTATGAGAAAAATGATTAAATCAGAATGAAAGGGAAAATGGTTAATAATGCGACATAAATAAATAAATAAAATGTATAATAAAAGCAATATATGAAGGTTATAATAAATTTGTACACTACAAATGAACACAGGTCATTATAATGAATGGCATTGCAAATACGAAAGTGAACAGATCATAATTGGAATGTGCTATGATTTCTGAGAAACATGTGATCACTGATATCAAGGTATGATATCATTGAAAACGAGTTAAAGTTATAAATGAAATTAAATGGATTTTGTAAAACTAAAATGCTATCACAGATAGGTATTGCTTCGTATAATTGTGACTATGTAGAATATAAAAATGAGCTCCTTCAAGTAATGCCCTTGAATAACAATTTAAAAGTTAATAGTTGAGCAGACTGATAATTGTTTGAGATTTTTAGAATGTGTTCAAGACAACATTTAAGATAAATTGCATTCAATATCAGTAACACTAGCTTTGAACAGCAATGGATAATGAAAGCATTATTAATATTATTATCAATAAAGAGTGGCAAATGATTATGCTACAAAACCTGATATTGTATATTTAAATATGTGTGAAATACCAACAAAATTTGTCTCTAAGCCAATATTAAAATGTTTAACTCTTTTCCTAATTTGAAGACTTACATCAATGATGGTATCATTGTTTTGAATGGACAATATTCTATAGTACACACACACAATCTCTCTCTTATACACACGCACACACTTTACTTGACTTGGTATTTGAAAACATGCATAAGTTTTTCGTTTTGTAGAGAAGCAATCAATAGCGATATTTCAGTAAAATGATGAAGTATTAGTTAAATGCTTTTCTATTGTCAAGCTGAAATAAATCAGACTAACAATATATAATTTCACTCAGTCATATGCAGGAAGTCAGAGATATGATCTTCAATATATTTTTTAAAATCAATAATATGTTTAAAAACACATTTTATATTTAATTTAAATATTAATAAAAACAATATTTATTTGATTATTATGTTCAAATTAATGGTTTTTCCAACAAAAAGTACCAAATATTAAAAATAATAAAAAGTGCCATATATAATAAAGAATAAAATCATTTTGCTTTATTTTTTTCTGGTTCTTTATTCTTGATATTAATAAACCCTCTTTTATTTATATTTTGTAAAAATGAAAACCTGGTTCAATCAATTAAAAAATATAATCGATGCTGAAATACCTTTTTTTTTCTCAAATAATTTCATACCAAATTTGATAAGAAAAGAATTGTTCAGTTTGAGGAGAATAAAAAAGGACATCCTCTGTAATTTGATTGACAAACTCTCTTTTAGAAATACATCTTCTTTATCCTCTAGACAAAGAAGAAATGGTTTATAGAAAAGCCTTGAAAAAATACACCATAACCACTCCAAAGAAATATGACAGTTTCATCTATAAATGTGTGTTTTAAAGGTAAACACTTCAGCCTCAAGCGCGATCTAAAAAGATGAAGCTTCAATTTTCCGCTACAAAACCCATTTCGGTTCGAAAGATTATAAATGTGAGAAATGCTTTTCTATTCACTGGTTCTCCTCTTTTGTTTTCAAAAGCATTTTTACTTCAAAAACGTCTTTCACTGGAAATATATCAGTTTTATACCACTGCTTAAAATATCTCCTTACTTAAAAAAAATACTAAGCTTTTGTACAATTTTAGTTAAAAATTTATTTTATTTAAAATTAAAATTGCCCAAAGGTTTAATATTTTTAAATAATTATAAATATTTTAAGCCAATGGTATAAAACCGATATTTTTCCAATGAAATACGTTTTTGAAGAAGAATAATGCCCATGATCCAAATATAAAGTATTTCAAAAATGTTAAAATAAAGAAAGATATATGTATTTATATTTGTGAATAACTTTTTATTGTTTATTTGAAATCAATTGATAACTGTAGTAAATCAATATACTGAATCGGTTTTGAATCTCTATTCAACAATAAGAATTCTTAATAAAATAAAGCAATAAGTCAAAGATAAATTGGCTTTACCACTAAAAGCAATTTAAATACTAAATTTTCAATATATTCTGTCTTTTCCAAGAACTCAAGACTACAACTTTGAGAATTTTTATCATTTTTATTAAAACCATAGAGTATAGAAATAAATTGATAAAATTAAAGAATCAATTAATTGAGTCGAATAATTTAGTAATAAATTAATTAAATTTGAAAATTATTACACTTAATTAAGTTACGAAAACGATAAAAATTTGAAACAATCTATTCGACTGATTTTAACAGTCATACTAATTTCTTTTAAGGACTCTTCACAGGCTTATTATGGTGATAACATTCTAATAAAAACAATATTTTTAAAATGATTTTCCAAAAACAAAATGATATTTTTTTAAGTTCATAAGTTCAATTCTTCATTTTGTACAAAATGTTACTGGTATTTCTTATTCCGAAGGCTTTATCAGTGATGTTTTTATTTTAATATCATTTTCATCATTCATTGCAATATCTACATTAAGTTTTATAGCATCTGTAATATACGCTGCTGCGTTGATGAATCGGTAACTAAATGTTTGATTCAACGGAGAGAAAAAATTGGTTGTTTTCATCTTCTTTAGTGTTTAGAAAGAGCGTTTCTTTCAAATTTTGTTATTTTTCCTGGTACCTAAAAAATCGAAAATCTGTCAAAACTTGAAAATATTTACTTCAAGAAATATCATTCAACGCAAAATATCGCTAAAAATATCAAGAGAAATAGTTATAAAATTAAAATTTTGCAGAACTATTCGTCATAGAAAAATTTATGAGGCGGGAGATCAGTTAACTGATCTTTTAAATGTATTTTATTGAAAGATTTAAACTTTCTAGAAATAAGATGCTTAGACATATTAAGAATGCTTAGATATCTAAAATATGAAGTTTATGCAATGTTACAGAGAAAAATGAAAAAGTTTTTTTTTTCCTCCAAAGCAATCAGTTTTTGTAAATAAATGTTAAACTTTAAATCAAAATACACTTATTCTTTGAAAGCTGCATATATATTTAAGTAATTTTACTGTATTTCGGCATTTTATCCTTATATTAACAAATAAACATCATTTATTGAAATCTTCCCCATCAGATAGCTTAATGAAGACATATGAAAAAAATCTTGATTAGTTTAAATTTAAAGGCAAGTAAACTGCATAGGTTAGTGAACAAAGATTTATATTTACTTTTTAAAAATTACATAAAATTATTTTTTATATTACTTTAAAGCACATTAATGATTATTTCTTTAAATTATTATACATATACCCTATCTCATGAATTTTAAGCATTTTAAATGTTTATCTATAGTTATTACAGATAAGAAAAGCAGATGAGTAATGATTCTTAAAATGAGGTTAAAAATTTTAACTTTTTAAATAATGCATCATCTATTCATAACAATTTTCAAAGAAAATACATTAAACATAAAAAATAGGCTATATTCATGAGGATAATATATTTCCTTTCGATGCACGTTACATTTCGATTTCAAGCACTTTCAAAATATCTTCAAAATTATCCATTTCTGTTTGAGAAAAATGCTTTAGAATAATCGTTTTTTCAAACGACATTCTCTAAAATGCTATATATCTGTTTTATACTAAACATCCTTTACTAATGAAGTTCTTATAATGTATGTTGCGATGAATGTGATTAAACCGATAATTATGTGTAATCACCCTTGTTTATACATAATCGCCACTAAACTTATTATGGATTATGAATTATAACTGGTGATTTACAAATGCATTTAGTTTATGATGTATTAACCGTAACATAATGTAAGCTATGCATATAGTATGTCTATGAAATTTTTATAATATGCATAAGTATTATAAATATAAAAAGTAAGTAAAAATTACTTTATATTTGCTATTTTTTGCTCTGAATTTTCTATAGCTAGAAATAATTTAATAGTTCTAAAATCTTACTATACAATTAATCTAAATAAACTAAAAATATCACACTACATAAATCTTTTCTGTTAAATAAATAAATAAAAAAACATGAAGAAAAACATTTTTCCAATCTTATCGATAACAATTTTTTTCTCCTCCAACGATCCCGGGGGCATCATATACCAAACGACAATAATTCCTAATTGTATCTAACAAAACACGGTTAATTGCCTCCTCATTAAAAACTCTCCTCCCCTTTGCTGGGCGAAAAGTCATTAAACAACTCTCTATTGCAGAGATTGTATCGCAGGTTTTAAACTGTTAATGGTATGCTCCTCTTTTGAATAGAGCATCCCATTTGTCAAGGATTGTATTCATTGATAGTCCCTCAAAAGAAGCTCTTTTCTAAAAAGTATTCATTTAGTTTCAATTGAGAATCTTTTTAGTCGATTATCGACCCACGCAGAGAGGCGAGGATTTAACAAGACTTCCTGAGGCGCTGTGTGAGTAAGAGCCAAAGGTTAAGATTTGCTAATGAAGTGACCGTTGTAAATAATTGAATATCTTCTATTACAAGAAACATGGCAGGAAAACGATTTGTCGGATCTATTTTTTTAGGCCTTATCAAGATAATAGACTTTATAGATGTGTGTTGTGGAAAATACGCTTAAAACACTTTTTTTTTACTAAATGGAAATTTTTAATTTGGCATTAAAGTAAACTCATTATATTCCTATGAAACCTTAAGCTAACATTAAATTTTAGGCGTGTTAACATTTAAAACACAAATACTAATATATATTAGCGAAGCAAATCATATACAATTTTATGCAATTCTAACCACATATCATAAAAGGAAACTTTAAATACCTTTTTAAAATAAGAAGGATTGATAGCTTTATAAATAATTGAATATTTCCTATTATGAAATCGATGGCAATAATCTGTTTTGTTAAATCTATTTTATAGGTGGCATCAAGATAATAGACTTTGTGAATGCACATTGCCAAAAATAAGCTACAGCATGAACAAATTCTATAATTTTGATCAACTAAAATTTAAATTGAGCATAAGAATGATCTCATTATAAATATAAATTAATTAACTAAGCCTTAAGCCAATGTTAATTTTTCGATTTGGTTTGGTTTAATTTGATAAATTTTATTAGCACAAGGACCATTTTAAATTAAATTGCTCCTAACTAATGGTAAGTTAATCTTAATTTTAAAAAGTTTTTATTTTTTTTTTATTTTTTTTATTTATTTACTTATTTTTGTAAATTGCGGTATTTTCCATGATCTTTTAAACTTTAAAGTGTACTAAAGTATTAGCATGGCAAAACATAATCTAAAAGTTATTTAAGAATAATATCAAAAAGTAAAGGATGATCATTTTTTTAAAAAAAGGTAAACAAATGAGGATGACAAACTTTATGAAGAATGTCTTTTAATTTGATGTGGGAAGAATGAAAGCCAACAATACTTTCATTATTATATTGTGGTCATTTTATTAAAATGTGAAGAACTAGTATTGGGCTCTATCATACTGTACCTTGGGGTGCGGGGTTTCCTAATGACAAATGTATGTGTGTGAGCCGGTTTAAATTTTAATGACTTAATTAGCTTAACGTTTATGACTTTATACTATAAAGGCTGTTTTATAATTTTTAACTCTTAATATAGTTAAACTTTATGTAGATAAGTATCCGTTATCTACTCCCACTTAATTTTATTCTAAGTGTGTCCGTTTCTGAATACACGTTAATAACTATAGACAATAAATCATTCGTTAAAGAAAAAAGTCGACATTACTTTTGGCGGATAGGTTATATTTGATTGTGGTGAATGATATTATGTTTAGTGTGTTGCCTCAAGAGATAGTTTCTGTTATCTACTTCGATATAAATGAGTGATCGTTTTTACTGCTATTAGGTAAGTTATCAATGTTTGATATTATACTTAAAAATTATATTAGAAACAAGTCAGATGTTTAGTAAATATTGTATGTTGCCGAATGTCTGCAAACAATTTTTTTAAAAACAAATATAACAGATTATTACCTAATTATTTTTTAAATGTAATCTATGGCTATTTTCGTACTATAGACGATTTTCTTTGATTCAAAACAAATAATCATATATTTAAGGATTAAAATATAAATACTACCATATAATATTAAAGGAAATATTATATTATACAAAGTTGAAATTTTAAACACCCTTTTAAAATGGTGGCTAAGAATCATTAGCCACCATTAAGTGAGTTAAAGTAACTTCTAAAATATATGTTATTAGTATTATAAATAGAAAAGTCACATTACTTCATTATAGCTTTATACTATATTGTTATGTCTACAATATTATGTCAAGATAACATGAATTTTTAAGTTCCTTTGTAACTGAATTTTTGGCTAACGCTATCTGTAAAGCAAATTAGCATGTGAGATATAAATAGAACTTGAACAAACTGGAAGAACTTAGATTTAGTGCAGAGTTAAATAATGTATTGATTTATCGCATTGAGATTAATCGAAAATAAAAGCTTATTCTAAATCAACGGCTGACATTAAATCAAAAGAAAATTTCATTATTTATCAAATAGCATTTTTTCTGTCACATTTAGGAAACTGAATTCTTGAAATGGACTATCAAAACAATAATAAGGGCAAAAACTGATTCTTTCGGCTTGGAAAGGGAATCGCTAAGTTCACAGATGAAAAAATATATATAGTATTTATGTTGCTCCTAAAGGGATTGGCTGCAAACTTTGCCAATGTTGTTAAGCAGTAGAAAATTTCAAGAGAAAAAAAATGATGCTGTTTTACAGTTTTGATTTAAAAAATAATGAAATGTATTAGTGAAAAAACAATGTTGCAAGTAATTTTTAAAATACCGAAAACCATTTAATTATGTATAACAGTTTTTTACTTATTATGAGAAATTAATCTTCAATGAAACATTTTTCAATTACCACAAACTGTCCATATTAATTGTAACTTTAGTAAATTGTATTTATTTAGTGTTAAGGCTATTTAAATAAAGTAATTAACAAATATTTACAAATCTAGCATACACTAATATGCATTTAATTGATAAATGATATCTAAGACAATTAAATGAAATTCTGTAGGTTTTAAAATGTTAGGTTAAAATAGTTTTTTAATTCCAAGTATAAGGATATTCTTACAAAATAATAATACGCACTGTTTTAGAAATTTCTAGAAAATTTTGCTTATTTATCAAGATCTAAAGATATTATATATATATTTCCAATTCTTTATTTTAGAACCTTGGGAGCCTAAACAATAGTTTTTTTTTCTAAACATGTTCGATTGCACTATGACTTAATGTATTGCTGCTTTCAGAAATTATGGACATTTCTGAGACACCCCACAAAAGATTTATATCGAAATTCTAAGTGATTGGTTGACACGCCTTGGTTGCTTAACATCAACCCTTTATAACCCTCCCTAAAATTTTCAAAATATTTGGTTTGAAAAGGACGAAGAGCATCTTCAATTTACTGATGGGGCTATAGCATACCACTTTACATCTTTCTTACATCTACAATCTTTGAATGGCATCAGTCAACTGATAGATGGTAAAATGGTAGACAAATGCGTAAGTTCATTTCCATTAGCCCAATGTCGTCATATTGAAAAAGCTTGCATCGAAATAATTTGAAAAGATTTTAGGCATGCAGTTCAAGATGTATAAAAAATAATACAATAGGATACATCATACTCTCTGTATCCGATTTATACTATCCTTATTTTCACTTTTTATTTTAATCTATAAAAAGTACTTCCATTTTTAGGCTATATATTTGGAAACTTATGAAAAAATCTTTTTAAAATAAAGCTTACAATATACAACTATATTTCAGATATTTGAAAAGCATCAGGTTAAATTATTACAGGCGTAAATGCAAGTCATAGAAAACTATTTTTAATAAGATATGCCGTTAAAAATCTGTTCCCGAAGAAGGAAAAATAAGTTTTGGAAGCAAAGATATATAATATGGTATTATTTTTGAAAAATCTTTTTCTCATTTTAAACATTTCAACGGTGCCGTTCTCAGAATATTATTCAACTTTCAATATTCCATACTCTTGAATGGAAAGTTTGTATCGCAGTATTTTCGACAGTTTCAAAAAATTTTCGGTACCAATTTTGTGTGTGTGCAGATTTCTTAATACCGTTTGATATACTACCTATTATGTTTAGTTAGAATGTTTGAATTTTAATATATTTCTCCCCATTGTTTTGTGATGACTAAAAATATTCCGGATTAAAATTTACGAAATCAATGTATTTCAAAATAAATTTCTAAGCATAAATAACCAACGTATTTAAAGAAATTCAGTATTCATTTACGGAATTAATCTTTATAGACTTTAGAATATTACATATTGTCTTCAAATTCCAAAAATGAGCTTTTAAATGATTAATGTAGAAAATTTCTAACATTAACTAGCTATTCAAAAGTTATATTTCAAGAAACAAGAAAAAATATGTGCTGAAATGGGCGGCTTTCAAGATTTCAAAGGACAGAAAATACTATATCCAATATATTTTTCAGTGTCCCCACAAAACAACTGCAGTTAAAGGAAGTGATTAATCTTTCTGGTGACCTTATATCCTCTGCTTTTTTGGCAAATAGGGCATAGAACTTTTCCATCGATTCGTAGCTGCGCTTGACAATTATAAATAATGGAAACAAGGCTTTGCCTACAAGTCGATGGAATTCTTCATTTTCTTATAGCTTTTCCATAACATGTGCTACCAGCAAAAATGAAATTTTAAGGTTTTCCAGGAATGTAATCCTAATATCTGAATATATTGCCATTTGTGTCTGAAATTCGTATCGTAATGACTAATGAGTTCTCGAGAATATTTCTAGTATCATGAAAAGAGCTTTAAATTTTTATTTCTTAGAAACATTATTAAATTTTTAATGAAGAAATATAATCAAGTATAAATTGCATTTTAAGAAAGTTCAATTATATCAAAAATAAATGGTATTTTAAGAATTATCAATTACGTCAAATATAAATTATATTTTTAGAAATTTCGAGTATATCAAATATAAATCATATTTTAAGAAAATTCAATTATATCAAATATAAATAATATTTTAAGAAAGTTCATGTATATTTATGTCTTTCACAACGTGCACTTGAGAGCATTATTAGTATAGGAAGATAATTTCTTTAAAAAACCCTCTCGTTCTTACTTAATGTGCAGCGGAGAACACAATAAGTTCTGCATTTTTTGTATTAATTGTCCCAGACTAATACTGTTACATTCATGGTATTTCTTTTTTAGTATATCTTACAGTGAGTCCATTTCATCTCTTGAAATCCAAAAATTTCTTTTCTGCCTTTATAAAGACGCTTCATAGTATCTTCAGGTTTCATTTATAACATACATTGACTTAATGTAATACAACCCCCACTTTTCAAATGAATGTATTGAATATAAGTTATTTCCACTTCATAAATTCGTGGGCGTAAATGACAAATTTTACTCCCATTATTAAATTCTCTTCAATTTAAAACTTAGAATAATTTGATGTCAATAAAAATTATTTCATTTTTACTACATTTAAACCAGTTTTGAAATCAATTTCAATATTCAATTAAAAATGGAAAAAATATTAAAAAATAAAAAAATATGAAAAAATGAGCATGGATATAATAAATATATAAAATCATTCTAATTTATGAGGTATATTTTTACATACGGCGAGATTTGGTTCCCCCTCGTGTCATCTCAAAAATAATATGGAAGAACTTTAGATTTAGTAATTGGCTTTTGTGGGATGGAAACAATATGAGGTTGGATAATTCATATCGAAGAAGAGATGCATCGCCTATGGCTGTATTGTGGTCACTACGGCATTTGAATTCATAGTTCCTGCCGAACTGTCTTGCCAATTTGAACATTCCGTTTTTCAGAAGGACTTAAGGTGGTTTGGAATACTAAATCAATTCTTTCTTTGTATTGGTAAGCCATATAAATTGAAGTGATGCACTACATATGGCTGGGTTGTTCTGTCTCCGGCAACGACCTCTGGATCCAACCATAATTGCTACCTAACTGCCTTGACAATTAGATCATTCAATTTTTCCGAATGCCTTAAGGAAGGCTCGATAAAAAAAATTACATTGATAAACCGTACTTTTTTTGTTTCAATAGATCATTGAACAACAGAATAATTTAGGCTAAAACTAAATTATTTTCTATAAATTAACTTTCAAAAATGATGAAACACAATTTCTCTGCATTTAATCGAGTTGAAAAACCATTAAAAATATTTTGTACTTAAAATTGTAAAGCAACATGTTTATAAATATGAGTCATTTGTTATTAAGATTATATGGAATACGAAAAGCTTGTAAGTAAAAAATGATGATAGTTTTATCCTGCTTTAATGCTATACTATATTTTTATGTATTTTATATTATAATATATTTTCATCAACGTGTTTATTAAACAGTAGAAAATAATATGAAAATGATCGTTTGTATTTTAAGACATCTTAAAATCTTAGGGACAATTATCTTCCTTTGAGTTTAAGAACTATTGATAATTCTACTAACAAATTATTTTAAAATATTACAATTTATGAAGCATTAAGATGTTAAATAAAATGGAATTCAATTACACCATGGGTAGCATAAAGAAAAATATGTTCCTTTGCTTCCTATGCTTTGTTCCAAGATATTAAGGAATATAATTGTACGCCTAATCTTATCAAAGGCGCCTACTTTGCAATTAATTTTTTTTGACTTTACTAAAAATATTTTAATAACTGCAAAGAATTATGAAAAAATTTAAACTTACGTAGTATTTAACTGAAAGAACAAAACATATTTCTGAATAATCTCTTTTTTATTATTTATTTTAGTTATATTTATAAACATTTCTGCGGTTTGATAATGATTTCTTGAACTTCACTGTCTCTGATTATTAGTTGTGTACTTATGGCGCTTTACTAGCCCACTGACGAATTTTCAACTATTTCAGTCGAGTGTGCAGTAGCTTCTCAGGGTAAAGGTCCCTGAGAACCCAAGGGCAGAAGTCTGAATTATAGTTCATATGATGATACACTCATTAGATTGCAGAACCCCTTTCTACAGAAAGGCGTTTTCACTTATTTTACAGATAAAACAAAGAATAGAGAACAACTATGCCACCAGGACACGAACCAAGGGTGTCCAGATCACAGGAAAGACTTGAGGAACGTAAACCTGTTTGCCGGCTTATTCTAGCATTATTTATATATTCTTGGCAATTCGTTGATATACATACCATGAAATGATTCTAGATCGGGCAGATATATATTTAAATTGATAATTCTGAAATCAGACACGGAATGCGAATTATTAATTTCCTTCAGAATATTTTTAGAATATACATTGAAATTTCAAAGAAAGTGTAATGTATTAGAAGAAAAAAAATGTAAAAATGTTACTAAGTAGAAATACGTGTTACAAAAATATTCACAGTTCATGATATTTATAATATATATAAGGGGTATTTATAATTTATAAGGGATATTTATAATTTAAAATAAATCGTTAAGATAATTCCGTTTACTTCGTATGAAAAGAAACTCTCATTTTAGAACTACATAAAAGAATAGAGACGAGGTCTATTTTGCATGATTTTTTACCATCATAATATTTTGCAATCAAATGTGAATTAAATTTGGAAGGATAAAGAAAATATATTGAATGCTAAATGTTCCAAAATTAATTCAAATCCAATTATACGTAAATTCAATGTATATCATTATTCCTCAAGAACGGATATAATCCATAGATTAATTGCTGAAACGTTAGATATTGGTTTGGGATCATTTAGCTATTCTAAGCAGATCTTTTGTCACAGATTCTTTATTAATTCTCCTCTAATTGGTTATCTAAGCTGACCATTCGTGAAGTTTCACTATTGGGGCGTTTATCATATTTAATTATTTTCCGACTGTATGGAATGATGTATTTAATCACGGTTCTTCCCGATCCGAATCCTTCTACAATGCATGGATTGAATAGGACGATGAACTATAACTTTCGGTATACATAATTAAGTTTTAGGTAATTAATTCCTAATTTGTATTTCTAGGAACCACAAACTCTCCATTATTCATTTTAATTACTGAGTTTCTTTAACACAAATGAACACATAAAATGAATTTTCGGCAGCACCATTTGCTAAAAACTGATTCTGGATTTTTTTTTTTTTGACATTTCCAACATCTTCATGGCTTATATAAAAGGACTGGCAAATATATAAAAAAAATTAGAAGCTTCCTTCAAAAAATATTTCAGCGCTATTTTTTCAGTATGCTATATAATTGTCATCAACATTCCATGCTCACCTTTTGCGTATGAAGTAAAATTTATATTTTTGTAGAAAGCATCCATCACCTAATAATAGGTTGAATTTGAAAAAGTCCAATAGACTCAGTAACCAGCAAGATGCTTATCGTACATGGAAACAGGAAATACACTAAGAAATTACAACAGAATATGTATACATGATCTGTATTCGCAATGAACAATAATGCATAATCAGCAAATCGGTAAAAAACACACATGAAAGCTCAGCGCCAAGACGGGAAATTCACAGGATACAAGGACCTGGAAGAAAGAACTATTTGCTCAGCTCAACTAAGACTGTATATTTATATGTATATAAACAAAAAAAAAACACAGCAAAAGGGAACACAACCAATAGAAAAAGAATCCGACTTAAAGACTTTTTCAAAAGTCACCCTCAGGCAAGGATTCAAAATAAGGGATTTTTTTCTGTGAGCGGAATCGGACAATGCCCAAAAGTATTGACCCCTCGTGACCCGAAAATTAAAGCAAAAGAGACATGCCAATTTTAACAGCTATAAACACAAAAAAGCAACATTACAAACATCGCAAAATAAAGTATATATATATAAAATAAAACTACATAAGAATATTAAACCAAAAATTACAACGACCACAAAATTAATTAAGAAAGCAAAAGGAGAAATAATCTACTAGCAACAAAAGAAATATCACCCCAACTGACATTCCAATAATAATACATACAAAAAAAAAGATAAATGTAGTTTCTGAGAGCCATCTATTTTGCTAATATTTCATCAATTCTTTTTTTTTATTAAAATGTTGATACTGCAGAAGTTTTTGGGAAAATCATTATTGCTTAAATTTTTAATAAAATTAATTGTTGCTTTTGTAAAGGAAGTTTTGTTATTAAAAATTGTTTTGATTTTATTAAATTGTGCGAAAATTAAATATTTGAAAATTTTAGAATTAAGATTATAGTGGCAATTGCAGAGTTTATTTATTTTAAAGATGAATTCGTCTCTTTTATCGTAAATACAGACTACATTTTTATCATTAGCAATTTCAATCCTCAAATCCAGAAAAGTAGCTTCAAGATGATTTTTATTTGTTTCTGTTCAAATTAATTCTTTAGGATAGCAGTTAGTAACAATATTGGTATTCTCTAAGTTAATCAAAATTAAATCTCCGCCCATTTATGTAGTTTTTAATTTCTATTTTCTGGTAATAACGCAAGAAAATATTTGCTAAAGCACTTGAGAAAACTGTACCCATTGGAATATCCTTAACTCGCTTATAAAAATTAATACCATATAAAAGTCAATTTTCGGTAATATTAAAATTGCATAAAATTAGCCAGTTATTTTTATTAATGATATCTTCATTTAAATATTCGTCATATAGAAGAGTACTGACATTTATTAATTTCTCATGGGGCAGGTTGGTATATAAATTTTCAAAGTCAAAGATATTAATTTTAGAAATTTGTTACCTTTTAAAAATTCCAAAACCTTTCTGTTATTATTAATAACAAAGCTATTTTCGTTTTCAATTTTATTTAGGATAAAGTTTTAGTTTTTCAAAGAAATGTTTCCCCATGCAGTAATTATGACTACTTGTACTGCAGGTAACGAATCTAAATTTGATCGATTTTTTATGAAATTTCACACTTGGAAACAAATAAGGATATTTTAAAGAACATGTTTTATTTTCAGTTTTTAAGCGAAAGCTAACATCCTTTTGTCCAGTTCTTTTTTATAAGTATTAACTAAATCGCAAGTCATATTGGAATTATATTTATTGATTAACAGTTCTTTATAATACTGTTTACACATTATTTAAAAATTATTTGCCGAATTATCTATAAGAGGGATGATAAATTTCACTCTTAATTTTTTTATTTCTTTTTTAATGATTTGTTAATATAAATTCCACGTTCTTTTGTTCTAACTTTACCAGCATTATACTTTGCTTTAATTTCTAAATAATTAAATCCTAAAATCCTTATTTTCCATTCTTTGAAACCTTCTGGAAACCAATTATATTTTCTAGATAATTTAGAAATAAAAATATCTAAGTCCTGCCCGATAGAAATTAAGTCTTTTTTACTGTTTAATTTTTCTCTTAGTCTAAATTTAATTCCTCTTCCCAATAGATCTCTTAAAGAGCCAGAATCTATAATTTTTAAAACCCATGTTATTACATGCTCTATTTCAGCATCTACATAATCTTTATAAATTTCTCTGTAACAATAGCAGTCTATTTTATTCATTTTATTTAAATTTTTACAATAGTAATTATAGTTGCAATTTTTTTTTCTATAAAGTTGCTGAGTAACTGAATGCAATTAAACTATTGTATTATCCTTTAAAGGAAAGTAAACTTTTGCATGGTTTCAGGTAACTTTAGTTTTTCATAGTCAATGTCAAAAAAATTTACTACACATAATTCTTTGTTTAAATTATTTAAATTATTAATTAATAAATCTTTTTTGTCAGTATTAAGCTTAAATTTAATAAGATCTTGAATTACACATTTTGTGTAAAAATTTTTAAACTTTAAATAGTCGAGTTTATTATTTGTTAACTATTTAATATTATTTTTCCTAAGACCAAAAATATATTTCTTAATTTTGTGAATGTTTTCGCAATTGTGATCCGGATTACAATGATTCAGTAATTACTTTCCTTTACCGTTACCTAGTTTAAAACTTTTACTAAATTTTTCTGTTTTCAAATTTTTTTAATTAAATACTTAAAATAACTCATAAAAACTCATTAGGGAGTTGATATTTAATTGAAAATATTCAGTTTTAAATATTAGTATTGATTTTCTCAAAACTGTATTACTTTATGTAGACATTTTTGTGAAACTTCCAGGGAAATTAATGATTATGAAGATGAGAAGGGACACATATGACCATCATTAGATATATGTGTCCATTTAAACATGTATGCACATAATAAAACGCTGCATATCATTGTTGGATTAACTTATTATACTTATCTTATTTTTTAAATAAATGGCTGCCTTTTCACAATATTATGACATTAAATTTGACTAAAAACATCAATTCTTGAAAGAAATTACTATTTTTCAGATCTTTTCACAATAAATTTTTAATCTGGTGAAATAGCAGTGATATTTCTTTTAACGTGAAGTCTTAGGAACACCAAAACCTTAAAAAGGGAAATAATTTATAATATTTTATCTTTTTCCTTTTTATCCGCAATAGAATTCATAAAAATTATCTTAATTTATATAAATAGCAATTACATTTGAAAATTGGAAAGGAAACTCATATATTTATAGATTCATATTTTTGCCAATTGATATTTGCTTGGATTTTTTTTGTGTGTAATTTATATTCTATTCCTTTTTTTGATAATTACTTTACAGGAGTAGTACTGAAAAAATACGTACTGATCATGAAAGAATTTATTTAGAAAATGCGATTCATGTATTTGTATATTCATTTAGGTATTCAATACCATCTAACATACTTTGGTACATTTGCAACTAGGTATTCATAGTTTTGACGCTGTTGTATATTACAACAATTTCAAATATATATGTACTTGCTCATAATGGTTATAAAGTTCTTAATTTTTTAAATATATATATTCTCATAGGAACATATATTTTCATTTTTTGTAGGAGTTCTTTTATCCTGCGGACATAAGTTTGATTACAAAAAGATTTCTAAAACATTTTAGCAACAAAAAATAAACATTATGTTTTGGACTAAACTTATTGATTAAATTTTTTTCTTAGGATTGTTTTATGCTTTAATATTACTAGAGTATTTCCATGGCTTATTTTAATATAGGCAAAAAAAAAGTTGAAGCCTGTCTTTAACTTCAAGTGTGAAAACCTCATTTAATTGTGAAATCATTATGAAAATTATGGAAATGTAACATATTTCTTATGCAAAGTTGTAAAGAATATTAATATATGGTTTTTTGCTTGAAATGGCATTTATTGCATTAGTAAATTGAGATCCTAAGAATAACTGACAATTTTCCTTTCTACACCTTCCTTTCTTACACTTCATTTTCTAAGCATGATAAATATTGATCTCTTTATTACGAATATATTTTATTAATATAAATTAATAATTAATTTTAGATGTTAGCAAACTGACGCAACCCTTTTTTGCAAAAGAGAATGGGTTTCAAAATTATAGATTAGTAGATTATATATCGTAAGCGTACTGTTGAAGTGTGTTAATTCGTGTGTGTAGAATGCATAGCTCTGTTAAATGAAAAAATGAGTTAACAGTAGTGTTAACTAGTTAGGAAATTACAAACAGTAATCCATTTTCCATATGCATTGTAAACAATGAAGCTATGGAACACTTAAATATTCAAAAAAAAACTAGCTGTCGAAATCAATTGTACAGTCCACTTTCACATCACCAGTCATGTTAATATTACCATGGCTCCAAAATAGCCAACTCAGTAAAGCAGAAAATTAAATAAAAAGTTGGCAATAGGGTGGAAACCAATTCCTTGTGCTTTTTTGATTACCACATTGGCGCAAATTCAATGCAAACATAAAAGTAGATTTCCTCTCGACTAGTCAATTGAATCCATATTACCCAGCTGGTGTTCATACAACTATGTTTTTTTTTTTTTTTTTGCTGTTTGCTTGTAGGAGCTACGATTTTCCTGTAGAGATTATACTTTGAATGTATATGCATATATTCTATTGTATAAATAGTTTGCCTTTGTCTCCTACCCTTAACGCTTGACTAATGGTTTGGTTTTAGAATATTCTGATATTTTGATTAGACATTGTCATTTGCTCTGTGCTTTTTTCCCCAAGCAATACTGGTTGTATTGAATTTGAATTAAATATGATCTGAATAATTTAATTAGAGAAATATTTTTAAACATCTAAGCTCAATGAATACATTCATATTTTTATGAATCTCGCATTTGATCTCATTAAAGCTCTTGTAAGCATTCTTAATGAAGTTATGAACTATAATACCATAGTGCAGATAAACCCTTAATTCAAATATGAGTTATATATTTTAAAATGCACAATAGTCATCTAAGTAAAATAAATTTAATTTCTAATTCAGTCAGAAAAACTCTATTTAGCATTATTTATAAAGATTATGCAGAATTTTTCGTCCTTCCGACAATGGGAGAAATTCTTGTAGTTTGTATTTGTTGTTTGTAGTTTGTTGTTTGTCTTGTAGTTTGTAGTTGATATTTGATGTCATAAAAGTGTTTCCTCTATCATTGGAAGAATGAAAATATTTCGTAGAGACAACTGTTGAAGAATTATTTGGCAATTTTTTTAAACTATCAAATTCTACTACAAATTTGCATAAAACAAGAATGTAGCATTTGAAAAGCGATTTTTTTTAATTAAAATGAAAATATTTTTTCCCAACAACGTTTTTTAAAAGCATTCACAGTACTACGGAAAGCAACACAAACTAATTTATGCTTTGTTCTACAAAATTCCAATTAAAACCTAAGAAACCAATTACCTCGAAATGCACTCTTCCATTTCCAAAATTCATGACCAATCTAAAGTTATAGAATATTTGGCCAGATTTCGAAGTTCAAGATTAAACAGTATAACGTGCGGAGTACATACATATGTACTCTTAAGCACATGATCTTTATTTCTTTTATTGAATATTAAAGTTATATTTATTAAGATATACCATTTTCAGAATCTCCATTTTTAAATCCAAAATTCCTAAATGAAAAACAATTTTTTTCATGTTCTCGAATTTCTAAATGAACTTCACTTCCTTAAACAATTATTTCAAAATAATTCTTATACAAATGTTTATTTATTAAAAACTATCATTTTTAATATAAATATTTCAAGTTAAAAAGATAAGAATTAATAATACACAAACATGATAAATTTAAATAATACAACACCAAAACAAATAAAAGAATTTTCATTGCGTAGGATGTATTTTTTTTTCTTCTTTCAGGAGTCTTAAATTAATGAAAATCCTGTTACGAACCGATGGAAATAAAACACACAAAGTAAAAATATTATTTGTTTTGTAAATCTCCGCACGGGCAATTTCCAATTGGGAGAAAGAAGGCTCAGTAAAATCAGCATCTAATTGAAAAAGGAAATAAATTTTTCATGCATTTTTCGGAATTAAATGAAATCCGTAATTCATTGCCGTTCGCAGAGTAAAGCCTTGCACTTTATTCAAATCACAGATTTGCATATAAACTCAGAAGAGGTATTTTTATTTAAATGACAGTGGACGTCAACATGTGAAAGGACCTCAAAGTCCAGACTCGTTAAACTTTCAATAATTCATGCGTCTTAAGTAACTACTCAAAGTATTCCCAACTCTCTATGGATTGCCATATTAATATTTAATGCATTTTATCGCAAGAAAACGTCACTTGTCAAAGACCTCTTTTGGAAAAAGCTTTAATGAATTCAGATGGGTTTTAATTATATTGATGGCATTCAAAAGTGCCCTATTAATGCGAAAAAAATGGGACGTTGAGACATACTATTACATATTTTAAGAGTGAAATTGGCAAATTAAAAGTGTTTTTCGCATGAATTTTATTGTTATTATACAATTTTAAGCACTTCTATATTGTGTCTGCAATTCGTATTGGTGATTTTTATCACCTTCTATTTGAATAGGCATATTATATATAAAGAGAAATATTTACATACTATTTGTGTTATGCTTTAAATAAAATTAGTGGAATTAGATAAAAGATCAAGGAAGTTGAAAAATAATGAAATGAAATATAAACTATTTAATATATAATTGCTGAATTGTAAATCTATTTTTTTTAGAAATAGAAATGGAATTATTAAAATAAAAGAGATTATTTAATATATTATTTCTTATACTATATGGGAATTTTTTTTTTCTTCAAACGAATATAAAAACGGATGGGCATTAGATAGCAATGAAATAAATGTTAACTGTATATTTATACAGAATGACAGCTTCTGGAACTGTTTTAGAAATTTCAAAATGCTAGAGATAATACTATGATTTTATGCATTCTCTTCTGATCCAGTTTTTAGACGCAGATAAAAGGAGTTTAATAACAAAAAAACTGAAAAATTCTTTTTCTATGTAGAGAATTCCTGCATTAGCAAACATAAACACAGAAAATATATTTAATTACGTTTCAGACAAAAAAGTATATATTGTGAAATCTTGAAATAAATAATTTTTAAAGAGAAATTACATTATGGTCGATTTTATAAGTGCACAGATAAAGCATTAAAATGTAAGAAAACGCACGCAAGTATTACAATGCACAATCATCTTTCTCTCTGATGTCGCGAGAATTTTTTATGCATTTAAGTTTCATTGTATTATAATGTATGACTATCCTAAACGGTCACGTTATTATTTCTGCTGTTTGCATAGCTACAGTCAGTCCAATGTTGAAAAATATAAAACTATATTGCAATCAAGCATAAAATCATTTTAAATTATTATAGCATCATTAATGAAACAAATATTTTTTTTAAAAATATACTAATTTCTGCCAACTGAGGGTGCAAAAAAGAAATATAAATTATCAGCGATGGAAACATGGTGTTTAGAATTGAATATAAAGTAGCCAAATTGTATACAAAATAGTATTTTATCAGAATAAATGCTTTGCTTTATTGAAAATATAATGCTAGTCAATGTAATTTCAATGCTTCACGTAGTACAGAAACATTTAAATTAAAGGAGGTAATTTTCTACCAATGAAAGCTAAACAGACTAAAACAATGTGTTTTATTATATGATAACTATGTAGCGAATGTTGAAAGATTGAAACTACGAACAACTACATACGCAGAATACCATCAGTAATTTTTTAGTATTAAATAGTTATTTAGTATTGATATTATGAATCTGTACAACATATTTTATATTACTACTAATAGAGGAATTTTTCTTTAAACATTTCTTGCTTTGGAAATTGCTCTTAAATATAAATTTGTTAGACATTTAGACATTTATTGATATTATCCTTTCATTTGTATATTAAATTTTTCCTGTAACGTCATTTTTCTCAACATTTTTAGCATTGTTTCTAAAAGTGCATAAACTGAGCAAAACATTTATGTAAAAATACTTGCAAGACTCTCGCACTGAAAACTAAGATTAAATTAAAACTATACAACTTCATACAGAACATTAAAATTACGAATAAGATGTTTTATAGATTTATTGAAAAGAGGATTATAAATTGTGTTAAATTGCATATATACATTGATAATTCTATATGAATGATTTCTCCAAAAATTATACTTATTGTATGAAAAATAGATAAACAAAAATAATAAAATAAATAATGAAAAACAGTAACATATTCCTAAATTGAGTGCTATTGACGAAATTCTTTTTACAATAAACATGTTCATACATAATACATATTTCCTATTTAAGACTAATAAAATATATTAGCTTCTTGCACAAAAAATTACTAGTTTTTTATAGCAATATTCATATTTATTTCATGGTATATTAATTCCATATAAAATTCCAAAAATTTGAAAGCTCAAGAATACAAATTAAGGTAATCAATGTTTTTCACAATGTATGACAATAAATTAAGGAAATCCTATACATCAACCCTTTTTTAAGGATTTCAAATCATTACGAAAGTCAATGAACTATAAAAATAATTTTCTTTTCATTATAAATTATGAAATACAGATACATCTTAGCTGTTATTTATTATTTCGGCTCCTAAAATCTTTCTCGGCTTTCTAAAAATATTAATGAATACGGATGAATATTCTTTTGGATATTTTTTTTCTATAAATATACCTATTATATTAGGGGAGATTAAAAATTGTTAATAACATATGATTTACTAATGAGAAAATGAAAAAAAATATGCTAGAAGATAATTAATATAAGTACGTCTTTATATACTTCTTGCATATAAAAATAACTAATCAAATTTCAGAAGCTGCAATTTAGTTTAATTACCACTTAATTTATAGGGAATTAAAATACCTGCATATATATTGCTTTGACTATTCAATGATTATATTTTTCAAAAATTCTTTCTATCAATATTAATACTGAAAAAAACACAATTATAACGTTATTTATTAATTAAAAATATTTATTTTTAGGGGTGATTAAAATTTATTGCAGTTTTATAATTATTGTTGAAACTAGTTTCTACATTCAGCCTTTATTTATTGATTTATTTTAAATTATTCCTCTAAATTAATTCCAACCTTTTTTCTTCATTTTCACATCATCAAATGTATCTCTTTCGAAAAAGAGAAACAACAAATAACTATGTGAGCTTTTCCATTTAATTTGAAGGATCATGTTACATATTAGAAGACATAGTAATAATGCAATGTTTGAAAGTTTTATAATCAAAAGAATGTTATAAAAGAACATGATCAATAAAATATTTGAGGAAATCATGATCAATAATTTCTTTTTAATTTCATACTACAAATTTAATTTTTAGATCTCATTTTGATGTTTGTTTTCTTAAGCAAATTGTTCCTATATCGTTTTTATTAACAGCTTTTTAAACTGACTAAAATGCCCATATCAGAAAATCAGATTTCACCAAAAATTCCTTTAACAATTTACACAAAATCAGAAAACATAAAATAATATAAAATACTTTTATATTATAAAAAATAAAGAAAAAAATTAAATTATTTTTTTAAATTCATTAAAAAGTTAATCAGATAAACGCTGATAGTGTTATATTTCTCTAATATTAGTTTTGAAAAATAATTCATTAGTTAAATTTAGTTCAATTATAGGAAACAGTATGCTATTATTATTTACCTACCAATGCAGCAACACATACAGGATATCAATTTAATTTTTATTGCTGTTTTGAAACACTAGATTTATTTTCTTTATCAGTTGATATTGATTTTTAAAAATTATTATAATCGTTTTTAGTCAATTTTTAAAGTATACCTGAAAAGCATGTAAAACAATTTCAAAAAAGGGAATGTGATAGAATTATAAGAAAGACTGCAAATATATTGAAGGAATCGAGATTTTAATTTTTTAATTTGCTATTTTCATTTTTAGATTTATTTCGAAATGTTTATTTCTTTGATTCAGTACATATTTCTGAAACCCAAAATTCAGATCGAATTCCTTTACTCAATAAGAAAACTTAACACACTTTCTATATTGAATCGACACTGATAATTAGAAAGATTTTCTTTTTGGAAATTATCGAAAACTAATATAGGAAATGATAGAAATTATATCATGAAAAAAATTGTTAATTCATTAGCGAAACAAGTTTCCTCATTAGTGAAAAAAATTACAATTTTTTTGAAAATTGTTCTATAGGTCTCTCTTTTATTCCTTGTTCTTTAAAAAAATAAATTGAATGAAATAAATTTTCTGTTGAATTCATTTTGAATTATAAAAAATTCAAAGATAATTTATTCATTTACTTTCATTAAATAAATGAACCATTTTTGATATCATTTTAATCTATGAATAGGGTTTTTAAAATTTTTATTTAAATTGTATTTATTTTAGTATGATTTGAGATAATTATTTGAGGATCAATGAAAACGCATAATGGATTTTATAATTTTATGCAAGATAATTTATTTATTTATTTATAATCAAAAATGCTAATAATAAAACATTTAATTTTCATTTCTATCTCACTAATAAATAAGCCACGAATTTAAATATTTAATCTCATTTGTTATTATATTTATCCACCACAAAGAATGAATGTTTTTTATGAAAATATTTTTTCATTAAATTCTGATAAATATTTTATATAGGCTTTCTTTATGGAAAATTAATTTAACGAAAATATTTTAATGAACACTTTTATTTATTCCAAAACTAGAATTATTATCAAAAATGGAAATGAAACCTTAACCCTGACAATCCTTATTTTTGGGTAAAATGGAATATTTTACACTTCACATAATGTAACTTTTTATCTTTGTCTCTATAACAGTAAAGAAGAAAATATAAAATTTTTGTTGAAAAAAACAATTTTATTTTTTTATAAATTATGACTTTTTGACAAGTGTTGTTAATAACCATTCCTTAATCATTGTTGAAAGTTTAATGATAATAATTTACAATTAATATATAACCATTTTTAAGAATTGCAATAGCCGGAATGTCAGTCCCTTTATACATAAATATGTCTTTTCGATATTTATTAGTAGATTTGAAAAATTACATGTACTTATTCCTTTTTAATTTTGAGTAAAATATTGTACTAACATTAATAAAATTTTTCTTTTAGCAAATATTTTTTTATATAAAAACATCATTCGTACTGCTATTGAAATTATTAATTCCATTATAGCAAGCATTTTTCTCAACAGTGCATACAATGCTTCGAAGAAATTATATATGATATTTAAATTGTTGCTTTAAAACTTAAAAGAAATCTCATTAAAAAAAACTACTACATTTGAGCGTACTTTTGTCGAGAGACTCGAGCACTTTTCAGTATATTTAGGAAAGCTTCAGTAATTTAATTTGAAACAAATTATAAATTTCGAAACATAAAATATTTAAGGTATTTTAACATTTCATATTTCATATAACTTCAAAATTAACAGAAGTTCTTTTGAGAAATAAAGTTTTGTAAATCTTTATCATTGTACCTTATAAAATTAAAATATAATATTTATTACAGTTTTAGAATATTTTATTTTCCTTTTTTTGTTACTTTTCTGGAATACATTTAAATCAATTGCTTTATGTATTTTAAGTAAGAGGCAAGTTATTGCATACAACATTAACAACGAGCTTTTAATTTCAAAATTATATGCATTTTAGAATTTGTTCTGAATTAATCTTCGAAAAATACAGCATTCAGTTAGTTAAGTGCAATACATACCAATTCAAATATTCGTATTAGTGTTCTATTTTTTATCCTATAGAAGTGAATTCTTATTTGCTACATTGAGGAATTTCCTTAAGCACACATTACCGTGTTAACATTTAGATTTTATTCATGATGTACATTTGCCACCTCTTTATTTTAAATGAGAATTTCAGGAAATTTTGAAAATGAATTATGCAGTAAAAGGGTTTAGAATAAGTTGTATGTGTTTGGACCAAAATTATATGAAAATGTGCTACAATACATTTTTTAATGATACCCGAAAATTTATAAAAATGAAATAATATTGATTTTTGAAGCATGATATTTAGTTGCAAGTAAAATAAAACTTTTAGAATATTATTGTAATGCACATGCAATACAATATTATCATACTTTTAAGAATGATCAATCTTAATGCAAATAGTAATGAACCTCAATTTTACTCTTATTAGATATTCTAGAAGTGTTGATATTATTTTAATTAAACAACGTCAACAATTTTCGTGTGCAAATATTGCAGGTAAAACCGATTGCTATAATAATAGGAATCTGAAACACAAGTAAAAATTAACAAATTATTGTCTTTAAAAAATTATACATTAAAAAATATTTTTCATTTCAACAAGCAACTGTTACGCCTAAAGAGAGTTAAATACTTTAATTATAAATAAAATTAAATATTATAAAGTCTTACCACTTGCTGGTGCATATATATTCAGATACAAGCAATCTTCACTTTGGTTGGTGAGGAAAGGTAAGAGTCTCTTCAAGTAATCGAGTCTTCCAGCAGGCATTCTCTTTAGGGCTTCTGTCTCGTTTGAAATATTTGGTAACTTTTGGGGACAAACTGGGCCCAAATGATCTGCTGATCTTACACCTTTCCAATGAGGTGGCGTTACTGGTGGCATAAATCTTAGAGAACCAGTGGGTACACCAGCGTATGGGACACCAAGGAATTTTTCAACTGGTTGCAAATGCCTGTTGGACAAAGTTACAATAACTCCTCGTAATGATCCATACTTGGTTGAAACAACTCTACTACTTGGTCTTTGAGTTTCAGTCACAGCACCTAATAATCCTTTTGAAAACCATAGTCCGAGAAACACAAAGAATAACACTTGTTTCAGAAGTAATCTTGAATTATTGAATTTATCCATGATTACAAGCATTTTACAGCACATTAAAATGTACAATGTATTTTTTTTACTGTTTGTTTCTTAGCACACTCAGCTTTCCAAACTATTTACTTGGAAATATAAGATAATGGCGGTATTCATATGATGAATGTAAATTCAGGTTTATATTATAATAAAAAGCATTGAATATCAAAGTTATTCATAGTATATTATGAAAAACTTGATATCGTTTCTGAACAAATTTATTTATTATGAAATTTTGAAAAAAAAACATTACGAGATGCAGCTTTTTTTTATTGTTTCACAATATTACTAATAAGAATATCAATAATAATTAGTAGTTTTCTTCCAAAATTATTTTTAAAAAAAATCAAATGAAGGAATTCTTCATTTGTTGGTCTATACGTTATTCGCCATCGTTTAAGCTACTAAAGTATACTTCTAAAAAAGTAATTCAGATTATTTACATCACATAAAAAAAATCTAATAAAAGCACTTAACACTCAATTGTCTATAATTCCCTTTAACATGCAAAAATTTAAATTTCAGATTCGATATTTCAACTTTTTGCAAGACATGACGCAAACAAGTGAAATACGCTGAACGAAAAAAAAAAAAATGATCTGAGCATCAGTACTGTAAATTTCTGTCACACCATCGATGGTAGAACGGCGAGAATCGATATCGAAACATGTTGAATAAAAATTTCCATTGCTAGGACACAATCCAGAAAAGCTGTAAAACGAAGTGGCAGAGTTGACTACTGTTGGCTTTCCTCGGAATCATCTGAGGCATGTGCTCGCCTCCTACAATCTCCCTCCTCAAGTTCCCTCTGCGCAGTCTCGGATGAGGAAGGGAGAAAAAGAGAACTGCCGAGTTGGGAGTTTTCCACGAATGATCAGGTTTGTGGAGACTGGATCAGACCGCGCCCCCTATCAGGAAATTTTAGCTTTCGGACGATCTCAACTTGGCTGTCCATTGAGCATCGATTTCAAAGGGTGGAGAAAGGGGTTAATGTTTCCTTTTTATTTTTATAGCTTTTGCTTCGTAAAGCATTTGTTTTTAAAGTAATGGCTTCAAAAGAAGGCATGAAGCAGACATTAATGAAACACTAGAAAATTTGATTCCAGAATCGAAACAAATAAAGCTAATGCCTCATAGTGAGTTGAAACACACACACACACACACACACACACACACACACACACACACACATATATATATATATATATATATATATATATATATATATATATATATATATATATTCTAACACGAACTTTCATTTCTTAATAATACTCAAAGTATAATAGAATCATTACATTTTTGGATTTTTTTAGAACTGAAAAGCAAATGACAGACAACACAGTAAATCCTTCGGTAAGAAATTTGGCTTTAGAATATTGCAAAACATCTCAATTTGCCTTTGAATCAATAAGTTTTGTATCCTTCAAATAACCTAGCTCAGCATGGTCAGCTTTGGCCATTCCGCCATAAAAATCCAAACATTCATCCATCTACTCATCCTTCAAATAACCAAAACATTTGTATGATTTAAATATATCTAATCTCAGTGGAACATAATACTAAACAGCAGAGCTCAAATTAATGATTTTTCACCTCTGAGAATTATTCGTTATTGTCTGAACAGAATTACCCAGAGAATTATTGAGAATTACTCTGAGAATTATTCGTTATTCAACAGAATTACCCAGACCTCCTACTTTGATGAGGTAGCTTGAAAATTTTTGGTATTGCGTATGACCTAGGTTATACATGTATGAAAAAAAAAATAACAGACAACGTAGAAATTTATTACATCCTATATAAAGAGCTCAATTGAAAGTTCGTTAATTATGAGTAAAGTGAAAATGTTGTTCCTGAGAAGCTTAAATATAAAAGTGCATTTTCTTATCCTGCAACAATTGTAGAATTTTTTTCTCTTTTATATACACAAAGATGTGGGAAGAAAATGAATTATATGGAAAGTGTAACATCATTAAAAATTAAATATTTTTTTTTCTGTTCTGTTTTTTTAAGTACTTAACATATGCCTTGTTATATCTTGAAAACAAAAAAAATGTTACCGTCTGAATATTTGCTTTAAATAATTTTGAATTTAATGTGCCCTGCCTTTCTTCATCTCTTTTACTGCATTTTAATGAATTTTTACAATTTTTCTCTTAATAGTAGGTGAAAATGAAGCTTTTTTATAAATAATATATATAAAATTGTTTCATAGCAGCAGAAAATATTAAATAAGGTTAATATCTTTAATGATTTTTACGCTTTAAGCAAATAATAGTACATATATAATTTTCTGATACGATATATAATATATATGTAGGCAATGTAATACGATATGTGTCTGTTACAAATCTTACTGCTAAGGAAAGACAAAGAATTTCTACTTTGTGTAAGGTATGTGTGTAAAATATATTCAATCTGAATAATCCAGTATTCACGTATAAAGTCGCTTCTTGTTAAATGTATTTGTTAGGGAAATGAAATATATCGAGCTGAAGAAGATTAAATACGAGGAGCCTAGACCTCTCTTTAGGGAGAAACGGGTAATTTAACTCAAAATTCATACACGTGCTCTGCTGAGTATATTGTACTGATTTTTAAAAGCTAACTTTAATTTATATTTTAGTCTCTTCAGTAGGAAACACCGGTTTGGATCAGTCAGTTTATTTATTTGTTTGGCAGTGGTAGCTTGGTTGGTAGAGCGTCAGTTTCGTAACCGAAAGATCGTGGGTCCTGTCCTCGTCTCAGCCAAAGACCGCCGTGTTGGCTAATGGCAGTTGGGGCACGTTAAATAAGTCGTGACTGCAAAGTCCTCCAAGTTCCCATAACAAAATGATACCTCTGGGGGTAATGAATCAGGGATGAGTCTGATTTGGATCTAAATTCTGACTCGTGGATGGATGAATGAGTGTATGAATGAGTTCGACTGCTCCCTAAAAAGGGTTGTGTGGTGTGTGTTCGAGCAAAGTCGTACTTTCACCTTAACGGTGCTCTTTAACAACGAAAGGCGCACACCTTTGCCTTAATTCGAAAGAGCTCCGTTCATTCGTGCTTGGTATGACCAAGTGGCAGAACCACCACCACCTATTTGTTAACATTCGCTGCATCTTCTTTCTACACAAAGAGTTGTGAAGCATTGCTTTTCCAAAAGAGGATTTCAATATGAAACTGACTTAATTTTACATTTTGAGCTGTTTTACCAACTAACATAATACTTCTGCAGCATTTAAATCGTCATCTAATCTTGGTTCAAAATGACGAGGTCCGTCCCAAAACAGCCCTAGTGTTTCTTTAAACGGGACGTTAATATAACCAAACCAAACTGCAGCATTTAAAAGCAATGGTAGTAAACAATGGTTTCGTTACGTTGTAAGCAACGTTGTATATTGAAGTGATAAGTACGTCCACCCTTAAACCGATATTAGGCCTCAAATCATTTTGCCTGTAAAAGATTAAAGAAGTTACCGATAAAGAATGTACAAGGTAAATCGACATATGTCGGGTATTCCACGGAAAGGACAGCCTTTACATCATTGTGGAGAGTTGGGAAATATGCTCTGAAGATTTATCTTTTTAAGCTAAACTACTATCACCATTGCTTACCACGATAATTAAAGACAGGAAACATTTGTTTTGATGTTTATTGTTTGGATGACAGTGGATGCTCAATAGCCTTTACATATACTGTGAAATAAAATAATTTACTTGAAGGATTATTATCACTTGAAGGGTTTTGCAAGCACTAGTAACTATCATATTTGGTTTGCACAAATCCACACGCTCATTAACAAATTTCTTTGCATGATTCTAATATGTGATTCCAAGTAAGAGCAATTTTTGAGAGCCTCGCAGTTTAGAATTGAGATCAGGTTAAAAATACAACTTCTGAATATGAAACTCTACACTCTAGGCTTTTACATTACATCAGCAGGAGACCATCTGTACAGGGCCTCATGAAACCAAATTTTAAGCTCACTAGGGCTTCATATTGAACGAATTGTGCTTACATACAAATTGGATTCACTATCTCAAGCCTTCCCTTGTCTAAGCTGAGACATTATCACAACGATACCAATGTCCTCCTTAAAAAAGGAACAACCCCTCACTTTCAAATAATTATAATAATGACGATGGCTTGCTCAACTGGTCATAGCAATTAATTTTTCCTTTAAGAGAAACAGATTATTTTTTACACATATTGTGAAAAAAATAGAATGTCAATTAAGGTGATCAGGGCGGAGATAGATTAGTTTCAATTTTTTTAAAATACTTTGAATTTCTCTGATCTATAAATATGTAGAAATAAATTATATTATCCATTTGTTGATTTATTTTTATTTTTAATATTTAATTAAATCTACATTTGGACAGATGGACTTATATAACCTTTAGCAGCATTTCTCTGGATAACATTTATCAAACGCAGCACCTATGAATATAATATTTGTTTTGATGCAAATAATCAAATATCTATATATGCACAAATCAAACAAGACATTATTCTCTATTTTTTTCTCTACTCTGAAGAATATCAGACATGATTTCATCTTGCAGGTGTTATTTAACTCGACGTTAGTCTAGGACTTGCATTCCTTAAATTAG